>CM046383.1:20855467-20881017 GCA_025413485.1 Ficus microcarpa
AAAAGGAACGTGGGTAGTCCACCCTCAACCATGACATGATCTTTAGCATTTTGTCTCCTATATGAAAAAAAAAAAAAAAAAAAAAAAAAAAAAAAAAAAAGGAGAGAAATTTTCTCCTCAAAAAAAGAAAAGAAAGATCGTAATTCTATATATGTTAAGACATGAGTATATATGTTGAAGAATTTTCAATGATTACTCTTATTTTGTAATCATAGATGATTACAAATTAAATCATAAAAATAAATGCATTCCTTGACTAACATTTGATAATATGCCATTTTATATAACATAGCAAATTAATCAACCTGTTAACTTTTTCAAATATAATAAAAATATATATTTTTATGTATTTTGAATTGAGAAATTAATGTCTGGTATAGAATCAACCAAGACATGATTTTTTGTTTTTTTAATTTTAAAGTAAGTGACCCACAAGCTATTGCCAAGTGACCAATGGCACCTACTCGTGTATATAAAACTCAACATTAGATTCTTATATTTTTCATCCCCTAATCATTTCTTATATTCAAAAATCTCGTCCCATCTCGTAATTACCAAAAAAAAAAAAAAATCACATGACACGAATAACAGTTTTTCATAAGATCTACAAAACTCCTAATTAGGGATGATGGAGAAACCATTGAAACTTGTCAAGAGATAGGCAACAGAGAAACCTCATAGTGCCATAAGTTTGGTTGGTGGTAGACTATTTTGCAGCTCTTGTCAAAGTGTCAGGGATTTTTTTTTTTAACTTAAATTTTTTTTTTTTTTTTTTTTTGGTTAGGAATAAGCAAGCCACCTACCTAAATTATTCCAACGGACAATACAATGAGCAACTCCTTAAGAAATTCCGGAAACCAAAAAAAAAAAAAAAAAAAAAAAAATCAAAAGAAAAAAAAAAAGTGGATTCAACCCAAAATTTGATCGCCTAAAGCTTTGATTTCTTTTTCGTTCTTTTTTTGTTTTGTTGTGTTTTTTTTTTAGAATGAATTCCAGCATATACACACACACAATAATAGTAAAATTACTGCTCGATCATGTTGATATATATTATATATGTGCAATGATGGATCCATACGTTTGCTTTATGTTAATTAATTTTTTTGAGGGATATGTTAGTTGGTGTCTAATAATCATTTCCATGTCTTTGCTGCTCCAACGTAGTTTCATGTTAATTAAATTTTTTTAGGGATATGTTAGTTAAATTTTTGTTTATAGGAAAACTTACGTGCACTATGCAAATTACATAAAATATATTTGAGTATACTTGAGTTGGTAATTGGGGAGTAATATGTGAAAATTGAAGAATTTAGAAGTCTATAATATTTTGGGCAATTCAAAAATGATTTCGGGCAATTAAGAGGTAATACCTGTACTATTTGAGAATATATGGGATGCTTTTCAATTTTTTAAGAATTTCTAATACAATGCAAAATCAAATAATATTTTGTATAACAATAATAAAATACATATGGTGCACTAAACATGTCCTTATACAGATATTTTATTAAACTTACCAGCTACACACCAGTTAATAATATGTTTTAGTTCAACTTTTTGTGCCGTCGTGCTCCTGTCTTTTTCCTACCTTCTGATTGGCTCTTGAGAAATAAATAATGTACATGTACAAGATCAATGGCTTTAATGCTTTATGGGACTTGTCCTTGCATTTCTTGTATTTACAAAGTTTGGGCCCTTCCCTATTTATGTACAACATACAAAGAGAGAGACTTATACCAAACATATTAAAAACAATGTTAAGGAACATATTGATACTTACTAATAAAATATAGGTCTCGAAATATAAGGTTCCCCAATGAGATTTTCCTCTCTTTTTGTGTATTGTTTAACATCACTATTGTCATAAAGTATTTTTCATGTATTAAGTATTATTTCGTAGTTGTACTAATAATTTTTTTTAGAGGGAAGAAAAAATAAAGAAATAAAAAGAAAACAATTTTGTACTATGTAGGTCCATCTTCTTAATTCGTTGCTTGGTACCACTCTTTTAGTTAGATTTATCTTCAACTACCACATGAATTTTAGCTTAAGGTGAAGGAAACGTTGCTTTATTATTTTAAGGACAATAGAGACAGGCAATGCAAAAATTTAAAGAAAAAAAAAATCCACATGATGATGATGTGGCCTGATTAAAAGAACTATTTATTCTTTTAAATACATGTAAAAAATAACACGACACGATAGAAGAGAGAACATAAAAAATTAAAAAGCTATGACCAATTTTTTAAGTGTCACCTTTTTTTTTTTTTTTTGTGTGGATTGTAGTGAATGGCCATTAATCGTTAAATCACATCATAACTTTTCATTGGACTAGGTTGCTTTAGATTTCTAGTGCATTCAAAATGAATGAAATAAATTTTGAAATCTTATGTTAGTCCTGCCTTCTAAAAATTAGTACGGACACCACAATAATGTAGTAGTTTATTCGATTATCATTTAGGTCCAATCCAAATTATTATAATTAATTTTGTAAGTAATACATGAATGAGCAGGTTACCCTACTCAGAGTCTAAAAATTTAGGTAATCTTCTAGCTTACTATTGCGAATAGCAAGAGCCAGGGTCCAGAGGAGCAACTCTTCCTGGTCCGGCTACCGGATCAGCGGCAATTCCTCTTTGATTCAACAAACACCTGAAATGCGCTAGCCTTCCTGTGACCTCCCTCGGATCTTTGGCCAGCTTATCATAAGGTGTCCATAGCAGCTCTTCAAAACAATATCGAAAAACAAGACGTAAGAAAAATCTATATTTTGTTGGCATAAGATTCCTGGTAAAACACAAGAAATGCAACAATGCAAGTACCTGCAGCAGCTGCAGCACGGGGCCATATGGTTTGTTGAATATCGGAAGCATCGATGTGTTCACCCCACATGCAAACCTCACCCCCGATAACTAGATTTTGTTGGCTTGGATTTGTGATGTTTTCAAGTGGTTCATTTGAATAGAAACCTTGCCATTCAGCATCTAAATGGTCCAAATACCACTTGTCCTAGTTACTCACTATGCACCTCAACCCGGCTGCCACTGCTTTCTTAGCGACACCGCCTCCAAGCCTGCCATTAAAGTATCAAGTGCACATAAATTCGTGACAATATTTCTAGATTTTAGAGAGTTTAATTAATGTACCAGTTGTGCACCACGGTCTTGCGGCTCAATCTATTGCCAAAGTTATTGAACGTCTCTTCCCTGTAAAATTTTTTATATGAGTAGATAAGATGTAAAACTAATGTCTTTCTCTTTTTTTCTATCTTTTTTTTTTTAACTGAAAAACATTGCACGTAAGTTTCATACCAGTTAACAATTTCATATCCATAAGACAGAGCTATATTTTGTGCTCTCAAGACAAAGTATTCGTACGCTTCAGATCCATTAATACCATGCTCTCTTAGCCTGCACAACATGATAGGCGATAAGCAATGAAGTTTCGGTTAATTTGTCTTCCTTGAAACTTGAATTCTAAAAGGCTATGAGAATTAGAGTACAATCTTCTCTGGATAATGCGAAAGGGTAAAAAAAAAATGAATGAAAAAACTGTTTAAAGAAACTAAATATGACCACTTCAACCGCCTTTACCAGGCCAGCTAGCTAAAATTTGTTTAGAAGCGACTGTGATGCTGAAGAAAATGAAACTTTAGATTGATTTTACCATTTTTTTATGCGAGGAGTGGTCGTCCAGCAACCTGAAAAGTCAGAGACAATTGTAAAAGGTTGACATTGTTTTGAGAATACAAATTGGATAAAAAAGTTTTACATTTAGTCAACTCACATGCTAACAACATTATTTAACATTTTGACAATAGTTCTTTCAACATATCTGATACCGGTCAAGATATCATTCGGATAGTTTAAGTAATATAAGGCGGGGAGTGAAGTTCATGCACTTACTTGTATCAACTTCGTCACCTCCCAAGTGAACGAACTTAAATTTAAAGATCTTCCTAAAGTCTGAAACACAAGAAAATTAAAATAAGAAGAAGAAAAACAAGAATAATAGACAGAGATACATCTAATTGTATTTGACATTCAGGAGTATGATGTCTGTGAAAAATGAGAATAGACAAGATTTTACCTGAAAGAATTCCACTGATTACTTTGAAGGTGAATTCATTGCTAACATCAAGTGGTTCTTGGCACGTTTTTGAAGGCCACAGCAAAGGGTAACCAATCCACCTAACATTAAGACCATTGGCTAATTTAAACAACTTGATGCAAAGGGTAACTTATGCAAGCTTATGAATTTGAGTTTGTGCGTCTTCTTTTCAAGGACAATTTAGTTCTCTTTTTTAATAAAATGTCATTTACATTGTGCAGAAATAGGTTATTTTAGTTGTTTTTAGCGCTGTTCTTTGATGCAACAGAAACATAAGTAGGTATTATTTAAGTTGAAAAATACTATGAACGAGCATGTCCTGGTACATCAATTTCAGCCAATACGTTAATTCCTCGTCTTTCAGCATAGCTGCAAATATCTAAACAAAATATTAGAACTAAATAAGAATGGTAACATACATACACACGAACAAATTTATACATATACAAAATAGAAAGAAGACAAAAATCACTTGCCTCACAATTTCTTTGGCATCTTCTATGGTATATCTTTCTGATTCAGAATAAGCACCATTCCAGAGTTTCGGATATGAAGGTATCTCCAATGGAAAAGACTGTGAATCCACGATATGCTAGTGCAACACATTCTGTTTATTTGAGGTAAAGAAAGGATTGGGGATGGCAGATCAATATGTTAACTAAAGCTTCACCTCAGTTTTGCAAGGTTTTTGAAAAGAATCCAAAAGTCCAAAGGGGTTAAAAGTGTACCAGCTTTGCGTAGGACATGGAATCGATTACTTCCTTTATCACCGGCAGTGGCAAATAATGTCGAGATGTATCTGCACATAATCAATTGATTTGCAAGACTTACATCATGAATTCATTTGAAAACTTTGTTTACGAAGCATCCAACTTTGGTTACGCAATATTCTATGCCATAAGCATTACAAGTCTGTGGATGCATAGGATGACAACAAGTTCCGCTTTAGGCCTCATTTGGTAGAAGGAAATGGTGGAAGGAGCTATCTTCGGGACGGGTGGACAGGTTATTGAAACATTGAATTTCAAGCAACATATATTAAATTCCCTATAAGAAACAGAGAAGGGGGTTGAACTTGTACTTTAAAACTAACTATAACACACATCATGTGGGGGAAAAAAAAAGAAGGAAAACTAGTAAGACATTGATCAATGAACAGAGAAATGAACGAAGCATATCCGACGTATATCTCCTTTTTTTTTTCTCTTTAAATGTTGAAATATACCCCTTCCCTTTTGATGAAAATATTGGTCGAATATACACATGAAGTCATAAAAGAAAATTAAAAGCATGAAGAAACAGTTGAGACATAAATGTATGGAAAGAAATTACATGAAAGGAATCACTCTGACCTATCAAAAGGCCTCTATAAGAGAATCTGGGTACATCAATAATGGTCCATGGTACCATATGAACTTCAAGTGTCTTTGTCTTAACGTTAAATCGGCATAACTGGCTGAATGTCTGCAATATTTTTGTGCCCAAATTGTAAATAATTAATCACAAATAGTCTTTCCCCTGAATGTTAAACAAACACAGAAAGAGAAAAATTTACCTGCAATCCATGTAACACTCCGTAAACCGTCTTTGCCTGCATTTTTCATTTCAAGTAAGGTTAACATTATTGTTCAACTGTTGCGTCGTGAGAATTGAGACAGAGAAGGTAGTTCAGCTTATGCATTTTCGTTGATTACAGAGCATTGCATCAAATTAAAAGTACAAAAGAAACAAAAATTTTAGGCAAAACTTACGGTAGAAAGCATACTTTTACTTTTACCGTACTAGTAAATATTGTTGTTTTTGCCGATAGATTAAGATTGTAAGGTATCATGTGTAAATATTCCAGATTTAAAAAAATTAACAAATGAAAAATGAAAAGGGCGGAAAGAAGAAGCTTTATAATTAAGGACAACAACAGACCAAAGTACAATCAAGTCAAAGAGAAAATAAATAATTGATAAAAGTAGTTCATAAATGTAGACTCTGACATTGACTAAAATGTAATATTAATGTATGAAATTATATGTAAGTAGAAAGGAAGATAAGCAGTAGGTGGAACAAACGAAGCTAGCATATGAAAAAAAAAAAAAAAAAAAAAAAAAAAACCTCAAGAGATGCATAGACAGGATTCCCCAAGTGATCAGGTGAAGGAATTGACAACTTGTACCACTCGTCTACTCCATATCTTAACTGCAACAACATCAACAATAACCTCTTCACCATTTCGTTTATTTCTACAATTTGAGTTATATTGCTTGTAAATGTACAAATTTAATTAAGGACAAAATGTAAGTTTGTTATTTAAAAAAAATAAGAAAAATTAATTCAGAAGAAAAATAAGAAAAAGTACAAGCAGTGGAGGGGAAAAAAAAAAGAAAAGAAAAAAAAAAAGAAAGAAAGAGGAAAATGTGGGTAGGGAGTACCTCTTGATCAATGGAAGAAACGACAACGTTTAATCCCAGAAGAAGGGAGGAAGAAGAGTTGAGGAAGTGGGTAGGAGGATAAACGACGTGATCGAGTTGGATGAGGGGGAGGAGTCTGGAGAAGGCGTCGCGGAGAATGCCGGAAACGTCGTCGTATTTGGTGGAGACATGGAAATCCTTTGGTATGCTCAGAACAGCATTACTACTACTACCATGGCTGACATCTTTAGAAAGAGGCCATATTTGAATATGCAGCTCATTATTTCCTGCTGAGCCTTTAACAACATTCACCACTTGAACCACTACCACAACTACATACCATAACAATACCAGTCTATCATTTGGGATTTTCCTTGCCATTCCAATAAACAAAAACAAAACACAATTTAAAGAATTGAAACAAGAAATGTTGCTTATACATGTACATGTATATGAATATATATACACACACACACACACACACACGAAGATGAAGATGAAGATGAAGATGAGGCAGCCAAGATCAGAGAGAGAGAGAAGGAAGAAAGCAACGGAATGGGAAAGGGAAGGTAATCTGTGAAGGAGTTGTGTGGGCAGGTAGCTGGATATTTGGATTGATTTAATTGCCTTTATGGAGTACTTTTATATATATTTATACATAAATATTATTTTCTTCTCTTTTTGGAGTTTGTGACTTGTGACTGAGAGAGAAAGGGGAGGGGGAGAGAGAGAGAGAGAGAGAGTAGATACAGCATAATGGCTTTTCACTGGTGATTTTATTTCTACACTCTCGTTTGGAGAGAGAGAGAGAGAGACAACAAATATAAACCGGGCAGCGTGGCTTATCATTTCATGTGTTGTGTTTTATAAGGTTGTAAAGATCCAGACAACTTTTCCTTCAACTACAACTACTACTACTGCAATGTTGTTGTTTAGTTGCTTATCTAATCAATTAGTTCTTGGTTTGGTAATTAATTGGTATCATACTATTAATTTTCCCTTTTGTTTTTTTGTGTTTAACGTATTTGGACTAATTTACTACGATAATTACGTACGTTACAAACTAGTGGTTGAAGGAAGCTGATTCTAAAATATGCAAACAAATTCTACCATTTTCATTCATTTAAATAGGTGAAGAGATGATATCAACCTAAAAACCACCTCCATCGAATTATACCAAATTAACACTAATATTATTATAATTATTATTATTTATTTATATAAGAAAAGACTTCCATTCTCAGTGAAATATGTATTGTAATAAAAAATATATATAACGTAATTAAAACAAAATCTGAAATTACTATATTGGGTCTTTATTATTACGTTATTTTTCTGTCTATGATATGGTCATCAAGGAAAAAATAATAATAATTAGTCATTTACTGTCTGGCATTATGTAAAAATTGTCGGTAGCTGTTTTGGTCTTGTGAGGCGATGATGAACAGAACGGGTGCATGTTAGAAGTTTGTCGTTTTCATTTATTATTATTATTTTTCTTTGGTTGCCGCGTTAGCTCTGACAACTTATTCTCCCTTTTTCTTATTGGGGGGTTTTTTTTTTTTTTTCTTCGGTGGGACCTCCAGCACAGTCTGTTCCGAATGGTGCTCTCAATCTCACAATTGTAATTTTGACTTCCTGTAATTTTGACCACTATCCAAGGTGCTCGTTTCATTGCAAATGAAATAAGATACCATAATAGGGTAAAAAATTAAAATGTATTGTGAAAAAAATATATAATATAAATCTTATTTAATTTTTCATGATTTGAAGTTAAAAATTATTATTTTTTCCATATTTTGACTTAAAAAAAAAAAGAAAATTATAAACTTTTAAAATTTTAATTTTTTGAAAACAGAAAAGAGAAAAAATGTAATGTAGATTTAAGAGTTTTAAAATTAAGTTAAAAAATTCCTTCTAGGAAGGTTGTTCTAAATGCGGCCTTAAATTGTAAACTAATTTGGAGTACTATGTTTTCCCATAGCAACTAGAAACAAGGTGAAAGGTAAGGTTGGCTATATAGAAAAGAGAGAGATATCCAAGTAAGATAATAATGAAAATAATGAAAGAGTTGATTTGAGATCATATTTATCCCGAAAATGGAGAGATGGGAACAATCCTGTTGATGAATGATGATGGACAACTCATAGTCCAACGCTCATGGCCAATTAATTTTATATACTATGTAACCTCCGTTTGATAAGTTCGTTGGAGATAAAATTTTTAAGTTGGAGTTGGTTGATTTTTTAAAAACTAATTATAATTTTTGTTGACTTTTCAAAAAATAAAATAAAATAAAATCTGAAATGAAAATTTTGAATTTAAAATAAAACACCGAATGTAGCAGTAGTGTTTGGTTATGGGATTAGGAAATCTCTTTAAAATCTTGTGCCCTATTAAGTTTTGTTTTTTGTTTTTTGTTTTTTTCCTGCCATTAAAAATTTTAAATAAGTTGTATAAATATAATATACATATGTGAAAATCAATTCACAAACTTAGAAAGGGTTTTGAGTCATCAATTTAGTTGAAGCTCTCCAAATGTTTTTTTCTCTAAGTAAATCAATTTGACTATTCACATCTCTAAAAGACCATTTGGTTAGTCTACTTGAGTTGAATAATTAAAATTATTTTGATTGGAGTTAAGTTAAGTTTTAGAGTTGGGCATTTGGTTGAAAATGAACTATTTCCAATACGTCAATTGGAGTGTATGCTCCATATTCCCCCTAACTAATTCTAACAAACTTACAGACTATAGAGTTTGCAAATGTTCCAACTTCCCCAAGGTAAAGGAGATGAAGCATGCATTTGCTATATGGATTAATTGAGTTTTTTGTCTTGGAATTGAAGTGAATTGAATGTGCGTTTAATGAGGTGTTTGAATTGTTAGAGTTAAAAAGTGTAAAACTTGGAATGTATTTGGAAAAAATATATATCATTATGGAGCTTGTTTTATTTATTTCGAAATTCTTTGTAGTTTGACCAAAAAAAAAATCATCCAATTTAAACTTGTATATACAAAGTTATGGACTTTTAAAATTTGACTTACGAAAATTGTGAATTTAGAAAAAGACATAAATGATTTAAATATTTTAGCTTAGGATTAAGTTGAACCTTGAAATCAAACAAGCTAGAAGTAACTCTAGAGAATGCCCAAAAGCCCAATCCTTCCTAACCCATAAGTCCAACCTAACATTATAAAAGGGAAACACCTGAAGAATACAAATTTAGAAGTCAATACACTAATATGACACAAAAAATTAACACTAGACTAGTATGACACAAAGTTAAACTAAAAATAACTATAACTTATGTCATATTGGTCAATATATAAAAAAATATGGTTATTTAAGTAATTTTCTCTTTCTTTTTAATACCCACTACAATCTCGTGCAATCGAGCAACTCGTTGTAGTTGATCACTTCTATAGGCCGTGAGCTTCTGGTCTTGTTCTTCACAAAGGTCTTTGAGAGCAAATTCAACTGAGTGATTAAACTTTGTATTACCTATTCATCACTCCTAGTGATTTGGCATTCTTTCATTTCTTTTGACAACGAATCAATATTATAAGAGATCCAAAAATTGACATTCTCTTTCCACGTTGTTTATAATGTTTGGGGTCCAATACTAAGCTCTCATTATCAATTTCAAAAGTAAATACATAATTAAACAGGAAATGAAATGACTACTCATATTTACTTTTCCCTTTCATATAAAGTTAACGCTTTTAGAGGAACGTTTTCAATAAGAATGATTTTCTACTTTATAATTATTAGGGTATTACAGCTGACAAAATATTTGGCAATCCTATATTCACCGATAATTTTGGGACTCTTTACCTATAGATTATGGGGTGTATTTCTAAGTTAATTTTCAAATGCAAAAAGATATGTTTTGATCATCAGTTCTATATGAGAGTATAACTATTGAGTGAGATGACAATGATGTAAATAGAAAAGAAGACATACAAACCCATACTTTGAGAAAGACAAAATATTTAACATGTAAACATATATATATATATATATATAAAGATGAAATATTTAACATGTAAACATATATAAATATAGGAATACTCTTTAGTCCGACATCCGGCTGTGAGAGAGAGTGAGAGAGAGAGAGATAGAGTGAGAGAGGGAGAGAGAGAGAGGATAACCTAAGAGACTAATTGATACAAATATAGTTCATGTCTTGCAAAAATGGGGTGCCGAACACGAGAATAGACCTATTTATGTTGCTATCTTTTGCTTTGAAGTTCCCGATGATCAAGATGTTTGTCAAAATTAATCTATTTACCTATTTATCTATCTTTCTATCATACTAATATAATATCATAATAACTATACAAAAAGAGTGTTTGTTTACTATTCCCTCACAATTTATTTATTCAAACATTTAGTTTAGTTATTTTGTGTAGTAATAATTTTTTTTAAAGTCAAATTTTCTTTTAAGATACGGAAATGTCCCCCTAATATTTTTAAAATTTACACTCATATAACATTAAAAAAAGTTACATCCAAGCCCTCTTTTTTTTTTTTTTTTTTTTTTCAATTTCAAATCCAATATGTTGTTTAGTTCAAAAATATGCACGTCACGTATCTAAATAATTTATTATAAACCAAAATACTAAAAAAGTTGTAATAAAGCCTCTACACATGCAAGCACATATTTTCAACTGGTTATAAAAAATAAAAATAAAAATAAAAATAAAAGTCTCAATCTTCTGCACTATTCAAAATTTTTGTCGGCTTCTGGTTTTTCATTTTCTTTTTTAACATTTTCAAACTTTGTTGCCTTTTTTTTTTTTTTTTTTTGGTGTGTTTAAATTACTTTTTCTTAAAGTCACATTCTTAACTTTGTACTATTGAAATAATTGTAAATTCTAATTTTCTTCTGTAAGTATTTACTCTGAGAGACAACTGAGTACTCACAAATACATATATATATATATATATATTTGGTAAGTATATATGTATATGTCATAGTCCTTTCAACAAGTGCACCAATGCTAGTCGGGGCACATCATACATACTACAACATTTTTAACGAGGCCATATGCCATATGGCCTTCGTATTTTTTCTTTTTTTTAATCGAGATTTCATTTTTAATCTAAATAACTTATTTCTAAACTATAACATTGACATTTAAACTTTAATCGGATCTTAATTTAATCTATACTGACTAAATTGACTCTCTTGGAGTCAATTAAAATCGAATATTTCACTGAACATGATTTTCACACTATGGTTTAATTCTAAATTAAAATTTAAGAATATCCTTAAAATTTCTTTGATCACTGCATAGATTGAATCTTAATCACTTGTCACCTTAAATCTCCTTATGGTTCATATGGAACTTATGAACATCAAATCGACCTTCGTTTTCATTTTATTAACTTAGTTTAGTCGTCTGTAATAATTTTGAAGTGGTTTCTACATTCATTTTATGGATTTGATTCAACATATTTCACCTTTAAATCTTTATGCCTGCACCCATAGGATTTTAAGATCATGTTTAGATTTACTTCCTCTGGCTTAAAAATTTTAGTCATGTTTTGTCTAAAAATTCTTAATTTTAGAATTTAAATCTTTCAAAAAAATGTATTAAACTTATAGGAATTTAAACATACACTTTCATCTTAATCATTTAAATTCTAAGCAATCATTAATGTCGTGAAATCCTTACAACAATTTATAATTAGAATGTCTATCTAATGTGCCGAACCATGCGAAGCATATTTTATGATTATAAGTTATGTTAACATATTTCCTCTTTTTCAAGGATCTTATTTTAACGTGCATGTGATGTGTTTATATTTTCTTATAATAAAACGCTTTGTGATCTTATTTTAATGTACTTCCTAAGCATTCGCTTATAATAGTCTCTTCACATGTTGCAGATAAAGCTAAAACTAAGGCATAAGATTGGAGGAGGCTTGGCATGGAAGTGTGCGTGGTGGCGGAGTGGGTTATTGGAACTTTTTTATTTTAAAAGAACCTACATTTATGTTTTTTCTAAGACGATATTTCCACGATCATGATTTTTATAAAGTTCAGATTTCCTTTTAATATCATAAAGTTTAGTTTTTCTTCAAATTGTTTTGAGCATGAGACAAGTATTTTACATTTTGGTATTTAATGTTTTAAACATTTAAAAAAAATTCCCCTTCTCTGCAAATACTAAATCATATGTGATGTTAAAGATAGTAATCGTGGCATCCCGATAAATGAGTGTTACACATATACACCATAGCTCATGTTCCATAGTTTTTTTTCTTTTCTTCTAATTTTCTTAATAGCTTCCAACTCTAGAAACTCATTTAAATTCCTAAAATTCTCAACGAACAGATCAAAGTTCAAAATATCCAATTTAAGTTCGATTTCTAAAATTTTCTTACTACCCATGACATAAACATGAACGTATTCATATGAATAATCAAAAACGTTATATTGTCAAACCACCAATTCTAATTTCGATAGTATTTCACTTAAATATTAACCTATAAAAATTGTGAACTAAAAAAATAATGACTAGTGTCTCAGTTGAAAAACTACCTCGACGATTGGAGTTATTGTCGGAGAACGAAGCTAGAACTTCCTTGAGAAACTTCTTGAAGGGGCTTGGAGAATTTCTTCAACTAAGAAGGTGTTTGGGAGGTGGGAAAATGGAAGGAAAATTTTTGAAGGCTAGAGAAAATTCTCTAAAGAGAACTTCTATAGAGAGTTTCTAGAGAGATAAACTCTAGAGATATAAGAGAGTGAATTTTTGAGGTGTGAGGAAACAATGAGTGGGGATGATGTTTATTTATAGGCAAAGCTTAATGATGCTTAGTGTAATTAAGCAAGCTTAAACTTGATTAATTAAGATTTACATCGCCTCCATAGCCTAGGGTTTTGAATTACATTATAGGCTTTTTAGGTGTGTCGAAGAAGACATAAGATGAAAAGATTTGGTTAAATCCAATCCATTGGTCAATGTACTAATTAATCCCTAACCATTGGATCTAAAATTTCATATTTTCCTAATTTAAGATAACTGAAGATAATTCTTTGATCTTATCTTCAACAGATAATTCTTTAGACTGTTAACTTGACACAACAGTATTTTTCCTTAATCTCCCACTAACACAATTCTAAAAGTCCTACACTATCAAAAAGTTAATCAGTACTATTTTTTACTGCATAGGAAACTTATTCGAATAGGCTTTCTACAAAAAAGTAATTCAATAAAAATCTTCTTTGACATCAAGACTTATCCATTAAGTTCCTAAATGCTGCATTTCTTTAGGCAGAAAATCCTATATAGGAAAACTTTAAATATGCTAATTCCCATACTGTTAATACTTGTTGAAATACTGTATTTGGTGATTTGACAACTCTTCTATACATGTATCAATTGGTCACTTTTTACTATTCAAACTTTGTGAATAATAATTTGTGATCTCATGCTATGTGACAAAAACTAATAATTGTCAAATCATTACACTTTATGCTATATCTTATATCATAAAGTTACTTATTTTATATTTCATAAAATATAACAACTTTATTCTATTTGACGTTTAATGTCCAACAATAGATTTTATTCTTAATCTTACCATAACATGCATATCAGAAGGTCACATTTAACAAAGTAGTGCTAGGGACACCAAAAGCAAATCATGAGAGAAGATCATGGTATAGATTGTTACAAAAGCAGTCGGAGAAGATCATGGGAGGTTGAAGAAAATTACCTCATTCCCTAAACTTGAATCTCTTTAGCTTGAACATCTTCCAAAACTCTAAAGTTTTTGTGAAGGAGATTGCATTAAATGCCATTCCTTATTGAAACTCCAAGTAAGAGTTGTTCCGAATTGAAGACATTTATTCCTAGTTCTTGATCAACAATACCAATGCTGTACGAGAGGAGAAAATCCGTACGAAACACTCAAAAAATTTAAAATTTAGTAAAAAATTTCATTGAAGCATGTCAACAGTTAATTCTTGACGCATTCTGTTTTTCTTTTCTTCTTCAGGAGGTGCCACATAGTACATGGAGGTGCTACGTATCCCTTATGAGTACTGCACCATTCAGTCTAACTTTTTTCAATTTATTTCCATTTTATGTGTAGTGTTATTTATTAAAACTGTTATTTATTTATTCCATACCTAAACAATTTTATATAATTCACATAATAAATTTTCATCAATCAAAAAAAATAAAATTACCATGTAGTATTTATTTTATCAAGAAAAAAAAATAATTCCCGCACAATTAATATTTATTCCGACACATAAAATATGTACAACACATAAATATTAATGTTACATAGAAACTGTCATTCGGATGTCTTAGACATCTAACAGGTGATCTTCAACAATAAAAAATTATATTGTCGATGATCAATTTTATAGTAGTATGTCTTCAAAAGTTATGACTAAATTAATAAGTCACGAATATTTTATGTTCTAACCAGAAATCCGTAAAGATAGTATGGGGACCAAGTAAACCTATGTACTCGAAACTCCAACAACTAGTTATTAATTAATTAAATTCATTAATTAAATAACTATTGTTGTTAACTTAAAATGACAAGGGATTAAAACTGTGCATGAATTGATAGAAGTAATTTGGTGGTGATTTTTTAAAAGTGATTATTATACCCTGCAACTAAATAAAAGTATTCAAAACATTCATTTCATTTAAATTTACCAATAAACTAACGGAGTAACTACATAATACGTTTAAAATAGATTGATAAAGGATGATTTAGTCAAATAGTTTCGAGTAAATTCAAAATTTATCTTATAAATCCTAACTAAAGCTATAAATCTATATGTATAAACAACCATATTAACTATTGCTACTATTTTTCAAGTTTTTAAGTAATATTTAATTTAGAATTTTCTGTTAAATATAATTTTTACAAATTATATATATAAATATATATATTGTTAAGTTGTATCTATATAGATTTATAAAACCAATCAGAAGAAGTTGACTTTTTTTTTAATATATATGTTTATAAGTGTTTTTTTTTTTTTGGGGTCAGCAAAAAAGAATACATGTGATTTAATCTTAAAACATATAGGACATTTTCTTAACCTACTCAAGAAGATTTAATTAAAAAAAAACATATTTTAAAGCCTTGATTTTTTAATTTATTATATTTTGCAAAAAAGAACTTATTTCCTTATTTTTATTATTTGTTTCTTTTTCATAGTTTTAATTAGAGTTTATAAGATAAATTTTAAACATATTCATATCAATGTTACCAAATAATTTTTTATTCACCCATTTTGAACATGTTATGTCAGCCATTTTATTTTTCTTTCACCTATGTCAGTTGTTTCTTTAATTTATAGGTAACTTTATAAGAAATGAGTGTTTTTGAACACTTTTATTTAATTGAGGGGTCGCATTATTTAACCACTTTTAACAAAAATC
This sequence comes from Ficus microcarpa, assembly GCA_025413485.1. Lineage (NCBI taxonomy): Eukaryota > Viridiplantae > Streptophyta > Magnoliopsida > Rosales > Moraceae > Ficus > Ficus microcarpa. Next base: position 20,871,404 of record CM046383.1, read on the forward strand.
GGGGGCAAGTTGACATCAGAATAATAGTTCTGAGGGGATGAAACGACCCGACTTTTCAGACCGTTAACTAGCTTACTTATTCTTATTTAATTTAGTCTTAACACTTATTTTTGTTCGGTTCTAAACAAAGTACACAAAATTTTTTTTTTTTTATAAATCATATTCGTACTACAAAAATTAGAATTACTAAAAATTTTTAACTGAGGAAATTAAAAACCTCTAGCAAATAATTATCATATTCAAATTCGTATTATATAATAATTAAAAAGCTATAACTTTATGTTAATTAAAACAAAAGAGTCTAAAGTTTTTTTCTCGTAAAGTACTCATACTAATTTAATAGTACCAAAACATTAGAACATAACTATAAATATAGTCGTTACAAAATAATTTAGGAAGTTTAAATGCGGAAATTAAATTCGTGGTGGTATCCCACTCTCTTCCTTCACCACCTCCACACAGTTTCGTCTGTCCATAAGAAGATTTAAGTAATGGGCTGCTTACCCGTGTTACCTACAGCACGAACACATGTACGTATGAGCTTTCACTCAATAAGTATAAACAATACCTCACAAAACATTTTATTAAGTCATATCATCATACGTAACAGCAAAAATGTTTGAAAGTGCATGTGATCATGTGTGTTTATTTATGCTTTATTATATACATGTATTGTCTACTTAAGAACCCCTATGTCGTACCCATATGCTCGCAATCAATGGGGAGTTAGGGGAGCGACCCTCCAATAGTCTTCAAGGTTATATTTTATAACTTTCGTTCTTATCATATTCTCTCACTAATTAGAGGTTAGTACGATACTTAATCCTATCTTTTATTTGCCTTATTCTCATTAATTGTGACAATGTGTAGATTTACATATCACTATACATCTATCATTATGGCATAATTATCTGTGAGACATGCCGATCTTGTCAATGCAAGAGAAATTATGCACATCAAACACTTAGTCAAAGCAATATGTATAATTCATATACTCATCACATCATCAAGTTAAGTCATAGAAGGAGAAAATGTGTGATTTGTCCTTTTTATTTTCAGCCTCTTGTAATAATTTTGTTTTACTTTGCTTTATTTTTACATGTTTGAAATAACAAACCAGGAAAAAAAAATAATAATTGTTTTGTTTTGTTTTGTTTTGTAACCTCTCATCTTGATGGTAGCATGATCAGTCAGTTAAAATATATATATATATATATATATATATATAAATTTATCTTTTGCCTTCGTTTGCGAAGAATTTGTGAATGCTTTTTTGTGAAGTTCAGTGTGTTTTATCTATTTTTGATTTGTACTACTTTTTTTACTTTTACTTTTACTTTTTTTTTTTTTTTGCCTGTTTACCGGATTCCCAAAATCACCAGTTTGTATCTTTAAGAAACAAAAAGAGAAGAAGAAGAAAAACAAAACAGTGATATTGTACAAGCTCAAGAAAAAAAGCACACTCCTGCGATTCCACAAACCTTTAAGCTTCAATCCCCTTTTTCTTCTTCTTCTTCTTCTTCTTTTTCCTTCTTTCTTTATTAGTTTCCTTCCTCTACATCTTTTGGAAAAAAAAAAAAAAAAAAGAAAGAAAGAAAAAAGAAAAAGTGAAAATCCATTTTTCTTACCTGGCAATTATTATTTACAAATTCACCAAATTTACATCTAACTATTTTTTTTTTTTTTAAGAAGAAGTTTGAGATACTTGTGCTTTCATCAGCATCTAGAACTTCATCACGAAAAGAGAACAACTGCTCTCTTCATCAAGGTGATCTTCTCTTTTTTTCTTTCTATCTTTTTTTTTTCTTTTTCTTTTCATTTTCATTTTCATTTTCATTTTCATCTACATATTTTAACTACATATTTTATTTATCCGCTTATTTAGTTTGTAACATTTGGTGTTCTAAATTAAAGCATATAAAATTACCTCCGACAAAAAGAAAAAATCCATTAGTACGTTAACGTACATGCTTTATTTCTTTAGTTTCTTTTTGTTCTTTTAAATTTTTTTTAATTTGGTGGATCCTCTGTTCCTTTTAGAAATTCAAATATTTTCCTTCTTGTTTTGGTTTTTGAATTGGGTCTTCGGTGAATTTCAATGACAGCTATATGCCCATGCCTTTTTTTATCAAGTCTTTATCTTCTTTCTCTATATTTGATTTGTACAGCTTTGTTTTATATTTTACAAGTCTCTAAACAAAATTTGAAATCTTTGACTTCTTGTTTTTTGGTTTACCTCTCATTTAATATTGGAAAATTTTGGCAGGTACTTAAAAAAAATGGCCGTAACATGTGTTATTTTTTTATTTTTAAATGACTACAAGTTATTAAAATAATAATAATTGCTTCAATTAGTTATTGATTGGTAGAGACAAATATGTTGTTCGTCCTCGAATACATTATGATCTTGTTGTTTGAGCCTCCAACTTTTTTTTCTTGATTGATCGATCCCTGAATGTAGTAAAAAGGTACAAAATAATCCTTTTTATTAACTGAGGTTATTACGGGAGATGTCGCGACAGTGAGGACCGGATCAGAGAAATGAATATATTTTTGGCGGCTTTCATGGGCTGCTAGTCGTATACGTGTCGAGGTCTTTTGTTGGCCAAAAGTACCGACCATGAGATGTCAGATATTTGTTTAATATTATTCTTTTTGATTGTCAAAAATGATTTTTTTTTTCTTTTCGCTGAAGAAGTTAAAAAAATTTTTTTTTTAGGGTTATTGTAATAATTTTGTTCAAAAATAGTATATGCTACTTATTATGTTAAAAATTAATGGAAATGATCGATTTGTATTTTTTTAACAAGTTTAACTAGGATTGATCAATCAAGAAAAAGAGTTCGAAGACAACATAACTGTATACCTTTTTAATAGAAGTCAATTATTGACATTATAATTAAAAAGAAAATGTTTGACCCCTGATCATATGCATAAGTTTTAGTCTTTGTTTTCTAGTTACTTGATAGTATAATACATCTCCATATAGCCAAAGTGAACAAGTTTTTTTCTTTTTCTTTTAGGCAAACTCTCCGCTCTTCATCGAGTTGTTTTTCAATTCCTTTGTTTGTAAGTTTAATTATTTCCTTGTTTAGTTTTCAAATGTTGTTGAATTTCCTTTTGCATTAGCTTTTGATCTTACTATCACTCTTCTTATTACACAGCCATGCACACCTAAAAACCGTAAAATTAAAAGAACAATTGTGACCGCCTGTTTGAAAAATTAAAATAACAATAAGGTGATAGAGTGCCTTATTACCATTGACTGTGTAATTTTTAGAACTATTTTGAACTACACAGTTGTAGCCGGTGGGCCATCAACTGGAGTATTTGTTTTACCATGACAATAACGTAAAGAGAAATCAAGTTCAACATGTAGATGTCAACATTTGTTAGAATATAAAACTATTATTAGCATACCTCCTCCTAACAACTTAAGCTTTTGAGATTAATCAGTAAATTAAAACATTATTAAGATTTCGTATAATTATATCATTAATCTATGGGCATTACTTAGGTTCTCCACACCCAATTTGAAGAACAAAAACTCCACTCCAATCTTGGCCTTAGGTATGAAATCCAACACTTTGAGAAGGAATAGAGGACAAAGAGGAAAAAAGAAACCGGTGTCGGAGGGAAACCCAGTAAAAATCGAGAGAATGAAATTTAAAAAAAATGTTAAAAAAGAATAATGTCATATTAGGGAGTGTTGTCCACTTTTTTTTTTTTTTTTTTAAATTTTTATGTGGCTAAAAGATGGATTTCATTCAACCACAATGAAAAAGAGAACTAACATAGAAAGAGAGGAAAACAACCCCTCAGACAATAGACAACACCTAGGTTTGAGGTGGTATAACAGGGTTAAGGGCTGATTTTTGGTTTTTTTTGGGGGGGGGGGGGGTTTCGAATTAGGGCTTCTGATCCAGTAAGATGCCGGGTAGAGGTAAACAGAGGTGGGGAATTTAGATTTATAGTACAATGGTGTAAGATTTGTTTTTACCTATTTACCAAGGTAGGTTAATTTTCCAAATTAATTCAATTATCGTAAGCAAAGTAAATGGATAAACCCAAGCAATTCTTATGAGGTTCGATTATCCTAATCCTTGAGGCCATGCCCGACAGTAATAATCCACTAATTGTCAAACAGTTCCAAGCACGAACGGACTTATACAAACCAAAAACTCCCTCTCCTTGTTGCCGCCGGTTGTCTTGAACCAAGTCAATGAATCTATTCTACGAGATCCCCTCATTAGCTATGTTGAACTCCCTTTAACCGCTAATGCCTTCTCCCAAAGACTTTAAATCTTTCTTCGGAAAGACATAAGAATGCAACAGCTTCAAAAGTTCTCAAAGTACCATGATGAATCTCTAAGCTCACACAATACAATCTGTTTCTGAGACAATAAATAAGCAGTCACACAAAAACACCAAAAAATCTGGGATTAAAAATAATTTAAATTTTAAAGTATTTCATGATCTGTTACAACACTTTTCAGAAACTTTCTGAAATTCAGATATGGAAATTTCCTTCATAATCCAAATTAACTTTCATTCATAATTGCTACTAATAAATCATGAAAAACATTCAAGAAACTCCATAGATAAAATCTTCTAACCTTCCAGATTTCAAATGCAAGATTCTTTTCTTTTTGGGATAGTTTGAATTTTTAATTTAAATAGGATAAGAAAACCTACTCAAATTAGAAATCTTCTTTTAAATGAAATCCCAAGATAATCTCCAATTTAATACACCCAATCATCCTTGATTTTTGTCAAAGCAAGTAACTTACCTAACTTTCAAAACAAGCAACTTTCTCAATAAGCAGCTAGACACATCTTCAAAAACATACTAACTCCTAAAACTAACTAACAAAATACTTTTTTTATTTTTCTAATAAAGTTACTATAAATGCCAATATACACAAAAAAACCTAACAGATGGAAGTCTCCTTGTCTTTATAAATTATCATTAGAAACTCCTTGTCTCTATAAATTATCATTTTTTTCTAGTTTATGTCGTATTAGTTTTGTTACATTAACTTATAGAATTTACAATGTATAACCTACAAGTACAGTTATTACTTTTCTTTTCTATTTATTCATTATGTACTTGTCTGCATTACGTGTTCGTCCAACTTCATGTCTGCGCACATTCCAAGCAACTAAACATTATTTTCACTATGTTTGTTTGTTTGTTTTTTTTTTTTTTTTTTTTTTTTTTAATTATCATTTCCTTTCACCTCAATCTCCTATGTTCATAATATCTACCATTTTGTGCTGTCCTAGCAACAATCAATTATACTACTTTGCCTCCACGAGTATAAATTCTCACACCTATTGGCAGAGGCTGATAAAATTTTTTATGAAGGCTGTGAATTATACATCATCATTCAAGATAAATTAAAAAGCTAAAATTTCTCGTTTTTTCTCTATCTGTATCGTTAGTGTTATTCTCCCCACCCATTTACTCTGGTTGTGATATAGTTTATTTTCATTTTCAAGTTCCGAATTCAAATAGCCATTAAAATAATACAACAATTTAATTTATATTGAATAGTAAGATTTACTAAAGTTTCAATATGGTTACTTATCATTATTTAACTGAAAATTATGTACCTACTTTGATCGCATATTTATTTTCAATATGGAGAAATATGATAATGTTTGTTTGGGTTACTCATTTCACATATGAGTGAAAATTTTCCTAAAAATGTTTCGCTATTCTTCCCTCCACTTCAAAAATGAAACCCTTTCATTTTTCAAATGCAATTATACATCATTTTATATTATTTTTAATTTTCAAAAGTTTTTTTTATTATTTTTTTATTATTTTTTTATTTACACTTTCAAACACTATCTCATTCTCAATATGGAATGATTCTCTAATTTCACACAAAAAAATTTAGCCATTTTGGGATACTCATTTCCCGAATAAGCTAATTTTGCCAAATATCTATTATACTACTCTTCTCACAACTTAAACATAAAACTCTTTCATTTTTTAAATTCAAGACTACAAAATCAAATATCATTTTAGAATCTTTTCCATTTTCCATATGAAATTTTTTTATACATTAATCAATCACCATCTTATTCTCAATATAAATGATTTTCTCATTTCATTCAATAAATTCTCTCATTTTTTAATTTGAGCATTATACCCAACTTGGAAAATTTTCATGTTTTGAATGAGAAATTTATTTCATTTCTATGTGATGATGATGTTTAGATGTGTTAATAAATTTTCCTACTAAGATACAAAAACATCCCAAATGATTTTCTAAAGTCATCTAATTCTCACTATTATAAGCAAATATGTTGACAATATCACAATTGGGGGAAGAGTTCCAGATTGTTACAATTTGATTCTTAAATGGTACAGTACAATTTAAGTTTGAGAATATGATGTCCACCCTTTTTTCAAATAGTGAATAATGGTGGAATAAGTCAAGCAAAAACACTGTTTTATCCATTTTTCCACCCATTCCTAAGATGAAAATACTAGACAAAAAGGGCCTTCATAAAGTACCATTTAATAAGATTTATTCACATTCTCTTTGTCTTCCGTGAATGCACTACTCCTAATACAATTGAGGGATATGATGAATCAGAAGGGTCTTAGAAAGAATCCTGGCTGCAGTTGGATTGAGGTGAAAAATAAAGTGCACATGCTTCTTGCAGGGGACAAATCGCACCCTCAAGGAGGCCAAATTGTTGAAAAGCTAAATAAGTTGAGTATGGAGATGAAGAATTCGGGTCAGTTTCCCAACTTCAACTTTGTGCTTCAAGATGCTGAGGAGCAGGACAAGGAGCAGATTTTGTGTGGGCACAGCGAGAAGTTGGCGGTGGCATTTGGGCTGCTGAACACCCCTCCTGGTTCTTCCTTGAGTATAATTAAGGACCTGAGAATCTGTGGTGACTGTCATGCTGTTATAAAATTTATATCCGGTTTTGAAAGGAGAGAAATTTTTGTCCGAGACACTAATCGCTTCCATCATTTCAAAGATGGACATTGTTCTTGTGGGGATTATTGGTAACAAATGAGCCTGATTCCAGTCAGAGATTGGTGCCTCACAACATGGAGTGTTTAATGTGATCAAGCCTTTCTTGCAGCACAACGTCGAGATGAGAAGAAACTCAAGAGAGAGTACATGAGTAGTGTTATGAAGGTGAGGGAACTAAACTGCATGTGAATACTTCCATGACAAGATCAAAAGTGGTAAATAGAGAAAGAAAAGTGACAATGATGTTGTTGCTTGGTTCTGTTGAATTTGAAGAACAATAGAGCAACAGACCACTCTATCAAAGTATACTACATGTTACCAAATTAGAACTTCGCCATAAGCTCGTTGGGTCCTTAAGAGACTCTGATAGGATCCGGATCAGTAATTAGTTTGTTAGTAGCGTAACCAATTAGTAAGGTTTGTTAGGATTCAGTTTAGTATATAAGGGGAATGGGTAAAGAGTAAAGGGTATGGATTGATTAGAGGGAAATTGGGGAAACCCTTGGGAGAGCTAGCAGACGTCCATTATGATTTAGACAGCTGATATTGATCAAGGACAAGCATACTAAAGGGTAACCATGTCATTACAACAATAATTGACAACTTCTTGTCATTACATTATTAAAGAAAATTTTCCATGGAACATACAAGTAATAATATATAATGTCTTACAAAATTATGTTAAAAAGCCATATAGCCATTATTTAATAAACTTGGCGATGGTGATGGCGATAGATCTTTAGATGGGCCATTGTGTCAGCTCCTGTTTTAACTACCACCCTAATGATACTTCAATATAAATGCGTGTGGGTGGGAAGGAGTGTCTCTATCTAGGACAGAGATGCTTTACATCAGCCAAAATAATAATAAATGAATAAAGACAAATAAAAAGAGAGAGATAGAGAGTAAATAAATAGAAGAAGGAAGATGCTTGTCCCTCGTACTAAATTCAATGTCCAGTTAAAAGACTTCTTCTAATAGCAATTGTACCATTGCTTCCTTTAGCTGATTTCTGTTAGAAGGAAACGAGTTTAATACCCGTGCAATACATTGCACGGGAAAGGAAAAATAAATAAATAAATAAATTGAGTGTCATATGATAAAAACAGTTGGTTAAGATAAATGTTATAATTATAATAAGTATAATTATTTTCAAAATTTCTCCCAACAGTGAAAATGCAAAATTAAAATGATAATAGTACTAACAATAATAAAAACAAAAACAAAAACAAAAAAGAAAAAAATTTTCTGTAGTTATACTCATTTAAAGAAAAAAAAATTAAAACAAAAATAAAGTAGAAAAAAAAAGGAAAAAAATCTTTAAACTCAAAAGAATCGAAAAAAATTAACCCTAACAAAAACATTATAACAAAATAAAATATATATATCATTTTATCCTTTTTTTTTTACTATTTTTAAAAACAAATAAAATTTTTTTTATCAGATTATATACATGTAAAAACTTAAAAAAAAATGATTGCTAAAATATAAAACAAAAAAAACAAAAAAGGAAAAAAATTGCATGCAAAATCCTTAAAAAAATGGGGTCTTTAAAAAATAGAACAAAATAAACAAAAAAAATACACAAAAAAATCGAAATAAAGATAAAAAATTTAAAGTAAAAAATCGTTTAAAAAAAAAAGACAAAGTGAGCAAAAATACAATATAACAATATATCAGAATCTAATGTCTAAAATTTAGCATAAAAAAAAGGTAAAATAATCTGAAGAAAAAAAAATCTAGATAGAGGTAAAACAGGCAACATACTGTAGAAAAAAGAAAATGAACTAAAAAAGAGGCGTAAAACGGTAATTATACTGTATGAACAGCCGGCAATTTCTGTATAATAGGGGAAAAAATGTCAACTCACTGTAGATGAAAGAAAACCAACTAAATCAGAGGGGCAAAAAAGCCACTACAATGTAGATAAAATAGTAAAATATGTGAAGACAAAACTGTCATTTCATTATAGATAAGCTAAAATCAGCACATAGGATATGGGCAAAATCAGTACTACTGTGTATTACTGTAGAAAAAAACTGTAAAGCAAAAGCAACAAAAATTTTTAAAAAAATCACTATTTATTAAATAGTGAAATATTGCATCATTTTATTATAGTAAAACAACAAAAGTTAAAAAAAAAAAAAAAAACAACCGTAGCAAAGTAATAAAAATTTAAAAAAATACTATTCAATGAATAACAAAAGTAAAAAAAAAAAAAAAACTCAACAAAGTAGCAGAAGTATTAAAACAAAAAAACAAACAGCAACAGCCAAAAAAAAAAAAAACAAACAGCAGCAGGAGAGAAAGAAAGAAAAAAGAAAAAAGAGAAAAAAAAAAAACCAACAGCAGAGAAAGAAAGAAAGAAAGAAAGGAAAAAAAAAAAAGCACAGCAGCCGAAAGAAAAAAGAAAAAAAAAACCAACAGCAGAGAAAGAAAGAAAGAAAGAAAAAAAAAAAAAGCACAGCAGCCGAAAAAAAAAATCAGTCAGCCAATTCACTGTTAGAAAAAAAAAAAACCAACAGCAGAGAAAGAAAGAAAGAAAGAAAGAAAAAAAAAGCACAGCAGCCGAAAAAAAAAAATTAGTCAGCAATTCACTGTTCATGAACA
>CM046383.1:20881117-20902823 GCA_025413485.1 Ficus microcarpa
TGTGCTAGCCATGTCCTCATCACATTTTCTTAACCAACTCAAGAAGATTTAATTAAAAAAAAAACATATTTTAAAGCCTTGATTTTTTAATTTATTATATTTTGCAAAAAAGAACTTATTTCCTTATTTTTATTATTTGTTTCTTTTTCATAGTTTTAATTAGAGTTTATAAGATAAATTTTAAACCTATTCATATCAATGTTACCAAATAATTTTTTATTCACCCATTTTGAACATGTTATGTCAGCCATTTTATTTTTCTTTCATCTATGTCAGTTGTTTCTTTAATTTATAGGTAACTTTATAAGAAACGAGTGTTTTTGAACACTTTTATTTAATTGAGGGTTCGCATTATTTAACCACTTTTAAAAAAAATCGGGGGCAAGTTGACATCAGAATAATAGTTCTGAGGGGATGAAACAACCCGACTTTTCAGACCGTTAACTAGCTTATTTATTCTTATTTAATTTAGTCTTAACACTTATTTTTGTTCGGTTCTAAACAAAGTACACAATTTTTTTTTTTAATAAATCATATTCGTACTATAAAAATTAGAATTACTAAAAATTTTTAACTGAGGAAATTAAAAACCTCTAGCAAATAATTATCATATTCAAGTTTGTATTATATAATAATTAAAAAGCTATAACTTTATGTTAATTAAAACAAAAGAGTCTAAAGTTTTTTTCTCGTAAAGTACTCATACTAATTTAATAGTACCAAAACATTATAACATAACTATAAATATAGTCGTTACAAAATAATTTAGGAAGTTTAAATGCGGAAATTAAATTCGTGGTGGTATCCCACTCTCTTCCTTCACCACCTCCACACAGTTTCGTCTGTCCATAAGAAGATTTAAGTAATGGGCTGCTTACCCGTGTTACCTACAGCACGAACACATGTACGTATGAGCTTTCACTCAATAAGTATAAACAATACCTCACAAAACATTTTATTAAGCCATATCATCATACGTAACAGCAAGAATGTTTGAAAGTGCATGTAATCATGTGTGTTTATTTATGCTTTATTATATACATGTATTGTCTACTTAAGAACCCCTATGTCGTACCCATATGCTCGCAATCAATGTGGAGTTAGGGGAGCGACCCTCCAATAGTCTTGAAGGTTATATTTTATAACTTTCGTTCTTATCATATTCTCTCACTAATTAGAGGTTAGTACGATACTTAATCCTATCTTTTATTTGCCTTATTCTCATTAATTGTGACAATGTGTAGATATACATATCACTATACATCTATCATTATGGCATAATTATCTGTGAGACATGCCGATCTTGTCAATGCAAGAGAAATTATGCACATCAAACACTTAGTCAAAGCAATATGTATAATTCATATACTCATCACATCATCAAGTTAAGTCATAGAAGGAGAAAATGTGTGATTTGTCCTTTTTATTTTCAGCCTCTTGTAATAATTTTGTTTTACTTTGCTTTATTTTTACATGTTTGAAATAACAAACCAGGAAAAAAATAATAATAATTGTTTTGTTTTGTAACCTCTCATCTTGATGGTAGCATGATCAGTCAGTTAAAATATATATATATATATACATATATATATATATATAAATTTATCTTTTGCCTTCGTTTGCGAAGAATTTGTGAATGCTTTTTTGTGAAGTTCAGTGTGTTTTGTCTATTATTGATTTGTACTACTTTTTTTACTTTTACTTTTACTTTTTTTTTTTTTTTGCCTGTTTACCGGATTCCCAAAATCACCAGTTTGTATCTTTAAGAAACAAAAAAGAGAAGAAGAAGAAAAACAAAACAGTGATATTGAACAAGCTCAAGAAAAAAAGCACACTCCTGCGATTCCACAAACCTTTAAGCTTCAATCCCCTTTTTCTTCTTCTTCTTCTTCTTCTTTTTCCTTCTTTCTTTATTAGTTTCCTTCCTCTACATCTTTTGGAAAAAAAAAAAAAAAAAAAAAAGAAAGAAAGAAAAAAGAAAAAGTGAAAATCCATTTTTCTTACCTGGCAATTATTATTTACAAATTCACCAAATTTACATCTAACTTTTTTTTTTTTTTTTTTTAAGAAGAAGTTTGAGATACTTGTGCTTTCATCAGCATCTAGAACTTCATCACGAAAAGAGAACAACTGCTCTCTTCATCAAGGTGATCTTCTCTTTTTTTCTTTCTATCTTTTTTTTTTTCTTTTTCTTTTCATTTTCATTTTCATTTTCATTTTCATCTACATATTTTAACTACATATTTTATTTATCCGCTTATTTAGTTTGTAACATTTGGTGTTCTAAATTAAAGCATATAAAATTACCTCCGACAAAAAGAAAAAATCCATTAGTACGTTAACGTACATGCTTTATTTCTTTAGTTTCTTTTTGTTCTTTTAAATTTTTTTTAATTTGGTGGATCCTCTGTTCCTTTTAGAAATTCAAATATTTTCCTTCTTGTTTTGGTTTTTGAATTGGGTCTTCGGTGAATTTCAATGACAGCTATATGCCCATGCCTTTTTTTTATCAAGTCTTTATCTTCTTTCTCTATATTTGATTTGTACAGCTTTGTTTTATATTTTACAAGTCTCTAAACAAAATTTGAAATCTTTGACTTCTTGTTTTTTGGTTTACCTCTCATTTAATATTGGAAAATTTTGGCAGGTACTTAAAAAAAATGGCCGTAACATGTGTTATTTTTTTATTTTTAAATGACTACAAGTTATTAAAATAATAATAATTGCTTCAATTAGTTATTGATTGGTAGAGACAAATATGTTGTTCGTCCTCGAATGCATTATGATCTTGTTGTTTGAGCCTCCAACTTTTTTTTCTTGATTGATCGATCCCTGAATGTAGTAAAAAGGTACAAAATAATCCTTTTTATTAACTGAGGTTATTACGGGAGATGTCGCGACAGTGAGGACCGGATCAGAGAAATGAATATATTTTTGGCGGCTTTCACGGGCTGCTTGTCGTATACGTGTCGAGGTCTTTTGTTGGCCAAAAGTACCGACCATGAGATGTCAGATATTTGTTTAATATTATTCTTTTTGATTGTCAAAAATGATTTTTTTTTCTTTTCGCTGAAGAAGTTAAAAAAATTTTTTTTTTAGGGTTATTGTAATAATTTTGTTCAAAAATAGTATATGCTACTTATTATGTTAAAAATTAATGGATGTATTTTTTTAACAAGTTTAACTAGGATTGATCAATCAAGAAAAAGAGTTTGAAGACAACATAACTGTATACCTTTTTAATAGAAGTCAATTATTGACGTTATAATTAAAAAGAAAATGTTTGACCCCTGATCATATGCATAAGTTTTAGTCTTTGTTTTCTAGTTACTTGATAGTATAATACATCTCCATATAGCCAAAGTGAACAAGTTTTTTTCTTTTTCTTTTAGGCAAACTCTCCGCTCTTCATCGAGTTGTTTTTCAATTCCTTTGTTTGTAAGTTTTTTTCAATTCCTTTGTTTTCAAATGTTGTTGAATTTCCTTTTGCATTAGCTTTTGATCTTACTATCTCTCTTCTTATTACACAGCCATGCACACCTAAAAACCGTAAAATTAAAAGAACAATTGTGACCGCCTGTTTGAAAAATTAAAATAACAATAAGGTGATAGAGTGCCTTATTACCATTGACTGTGTAATTTTTAGAACTATTTTGAACTACACAGTTGTAGCCGGTGGGCCATCAACTGGAGTATTTGTTTTACCATGACAATAACGTAAAGAGAAATCAAGTTCAATATGTAGATGTCAACATTTGTTAGAATATAAAACTATTATTAGCATACCTCCTCCTAACAACTTAAGCTTTTGAGATTAATCAGTAAATTAAAACATTATTAAGATTTCGTATAATTATATCATTAATCTATGGGCATTACTTAGGTTCTCCACACCCAATTTGAAGAACAAAAACTCCACTCCAATCTTGGCCTTAGGTATGAAATCCAACACTTTGAGAAGGAATAGAGGACAAAGAGGAAAAAAGAAACCGGTGTCGGAGGGAAACCCATTAAAAATCGAGAGAATGAAATTTTAAAAAAATGTTAAAAAAGAATAATGTCATATTAGGGAGTGTTGTGATAGGAACCTCGCCAATATACTGACGAAACCCGCTATCAATAAAGAAGGCACCAAGACCGTTTCTACTTCAGATTTGGATGGAAATCACCGCGACCCGTTGCTTATATCGAAGCAAGAACCTTGGTATATCGAAGACGCCACAATCAAGGATGGAAAGCTTGATTGATAAGTCGGTTTTGAACGCCACGGACAAATTCCGATAAGTTCGAAATAGTTCGTCAAAGAACCAAAGAAAGAATTCACCTTTCAGAAAATTTTTCAGCCAAAAGTTTTTTCATTAATCATGAAAATGCCTATTTATAGGCCAAATTACAATCAGAATTTCCTAAGGAAATTCGTCCAAAAAAATCAGAGGCAATTTCCTAAAACTAGAAAAGGAAAGTTGACAAATTCAAATGTAATAACTACCCTAATTTACCCTAAATAAAAACCAACTATAAGGAATGTTTTAATGGCTGATTATCAGCCAATTACATGCCCAAAACTTAAGGGAAAGTGCAATAAATTCGTTTTGGCAACTTGAGCTAACAGATCAGCCACATGTGCCCAAAATGGGAAAGTTTCCGAAATTCTTCATTAACCTAGATCATGCCAAATTCGTGGACTCTTCTAAGATCTGGATCAAGTTGATGCACCTTTGAGGTTGACGTGGGCCGTGGTCAATGGGCTTGCATAAATTGACTTGATTCCAAATTTCATGAATCAGCCCATTTAATGCTTCCTTGAATTTCTTGGCACGGGCTCTTGTAATTGGACCAACAGGAACTTGAATTGGGTCAGCCACCTTCCATGCATTTGAGCTATCCATGTTTGCATCATTCCCCTCCTCTTGAAAAGGATTTGTCCTCAAATCATCTCCTGCATCAAAGGGACTTAAATCAGAAACATTGAAGGTAGCACTTACATTATACTCACCTGGTAGATCCAATTTGTAAGCATTGTCATTGATTCTTTCAACGACTTGAAATGGACCATCTCCTCGTGGTAGCAACTTTGACTTCCTTTGTTCCGGAAAACGCTCCTTTCTAAAGTGCAACCATACCCAATCTCCGGGCTCGAAAATTAGCTTTTGTCGCCCCTTATTGGCTTGCTTTGCATATTGTTTCGTTCTTCGCTCAATGTTGAGTCTGGCTTTCTCATGAATCTGCTTAACAAAATCAGCCTTGCTTTTGCCATCTAAATTAACACGCTCAGAAACAGGTAATGGTGATAAGTCTAATGGAGACAAAGGATTAAAACCATAAACAATCTCAAAAGGTGAATACTTAGTAGCAGAATGGACAGAACGATTATATGCAAACTCAACATGCGGTAAACAGTCTTCCCATGTCTTAATGTTCTTACTAATGATCGCCCTTAACAAAGTTGACAAAGTCCTATTTACTACCTCAGTTTGACCATCAGTTTGTGGGTGACAAGTAGTAGAAAACAACAATTTAGTACCTAACCTACCCCACAAAGTCTTCCAAAAGTAGCTCAAGAACTTAGCATCTCTATCCGAAACAATTGTTCTAGGCATTCCATGTATCCTCACAATCTCCCGAAAGAACAATTCAGCAACATGAGAAGCATCATCAGTCTTATGACAGGGAATAAAATGTGCCATCTTAGAAAATCGATCTACAACCACAAACACACTATCCTTCCCTCGTTTGGTCCTAGGTAAACCTAACACAAAGTCCATTGAAATATCAGTCCAAGGCTCACTAGGAATTGGTAAAGGTGTGTATAAACCATGGGGTTGTGCTCTCGATTTAGCTTGCTTACACGGGACACATCTACCACAAATCCTTTCAACATCTCGTTTCATATGTGGCCAAAAAAAATGGTCCTGCAAAACATCTAAAGTTTTAGCAATCCCAAAATGTCCCATCAATCCACCACCATGGGATTCCCTCACTAACAGATCTCTCAAAGAACAATTAGGCACACAAAGCTTATTCTCCCGAAACAAAAATCCATCATGCCTATAAAATTTTCCTACTGCGTTTTTCTCACAAGCTCGATATTCCTCACTAAAATCTTGGTCCAAAGGGTATAAATCCTTAATATGCTCAAAACCAAGTATTTTAGCATCAAGAATAGATAGTAACGCGTACCTGCGAGAAAGTGCATCCGCAACCACATTTTCTTTACCTTGCTTGTATCGAATGACGTAAGGAAATGTCTCGATGAATTCAACCCAGCGGGCATGCCTCTTGTTCAACTTTTGTTGCCCCTTCAAATGTTTCAATGACTCGTGATCAGTGTGAATCATGAATTCCTTCGGCCATAAGTAATGTTGCCAAGTCTTCAATGCTCGAACCAACGCGTACAACTCCTTGTCGTAAGTCGGGTAATTTAGTGTTGCCCCACTCAATTTTTCGCTGAAATACGCGATTGGACGTCCTCCTTGCATCAGCACGGCACCTATACCTACACCAGAAGCATCACATTCAATTTCAAATGCTTTAGAAAAATCTGGTAAAGCAAGTAAAGGAGCATGAGTAAGCTTATGCTTAATAAGTTGAAACGCCTTCTCTTGCTCTTCTCCCCACTTGAACCCAACGTTCTTTTTTATTACTTCTGTGAGCGGTGCAGCCAAAGTACTGAAATCCCTTACAAATCGCCGGTAAAAGCTGGCAAGTCCATGAAAACTCCTTACATCGCCAATGCTTGTGGGACTCGGCCATTCTTGGATTGCCCGAACCTTTTCCTCATCAACCTGTATACCTTGAGCACCAACAACAAAGCCAAGAAACACAAGCTTATCCGTGCAAAAGGTACACTTCTTAACATTAGCATACAACTTTTCCTTTCTTAAAACATCTAAAACAAGTTTCAAATGTTCAATATGATCATCCAAGTTGCTGCTATAGATCAGAATATCATCAAAATAAACCACGACAAATTTTCCAATAAAAGCTCGCAAAACATGGTTCATTAAACGCATAAATGTGCTAGGCGCATTGGTTAAACCGAAAGGCATTACCAACCACTCATACAAACCTTGTTTTGTTTTGAAAGCCGTCTTCCACTCATCTCCTTCTCTCATGCGAATTTGATGATATCCGCTTTTCAGATCAATTTTCGAAAATACACAAGCACCATGCAATTCATCTAACATGTCATCCAAGCGAGGAATGGGATGTCGATACTTTACCGTGATGTTGTTGATGGCTCGACAATCAACGCACATCCTCCAAGTCCCATCCTTCTTAGGCACAAGTAAAACTGGTACGGCACACGGGCTCATGCTTTCTCTTACGTATCCCTTCTCCATTAACTCACTTACTTGTCGTTGGAGTTCCTTCGTCTCATCGGGATTACTCCTATATGTTGGTCGGTTTGGAATGGCAGCTCCGGGTACAAACTCAATTTGATGCTCAATCCCGCGGATTGGAGGTAATCCTTGCGGTGTTTCCTCGGGAAAGACATCCTCGTAATCCTGCAAAAGAGAAACAACAGAACTATGCAAGGTGGAATCAAAATCATTAGTGTTTAATAACGCCTCCTTGTACATGAGTAAAATCATTGGCTGATTAGAAAACAAAGCTTTCTTCACATCACTCATTCTTGCATAGAAATTCGTTTTTCTCTCAAATTTTACCTCATTGGCCGAATCTTCTTTTTTATTGGCCCTCTCATTTTTCTCTCCTTTGCTTTCCTTTTTCTCGGCCTCTCTATCTTTTTTCCCTCTCTGGCCGAACTCTCTCTCCGCACTCCAACACTCGGTTTTTTTACCCTCTTTCTCTTTCTTTTTCTCATTCTCTCCTTTTTGTTCACTCTCCTTTTGTAACCTCACTTAATCTTCGTGAACCTGTTTAGGTGTCATTGGTACAAGAGTGAATGTTCTTTGGTTGTGCACAACAAAATATTTATTTGTATAACCATCATGTTTGACTTGACGATCAAATTGCCATGGTCGACCTAACAACAAGTGCCCGGCTTGCATTGGAACTACATCGCACAGAACTTCGTCTTCATATCTACCAATGCGAAACGAAATTAGCGCTTGTTTGGTTACCTTTACTTCGCCACTATCATTTAACCATTGTAACTTGTATGGCCGAGGATGCTTGGTCGTTGGCAGCCCTAATTTATCAACCATAGTAGTGCTAGCAACATTCGTACAACTACCTCCATCAATTATCACACTACATACCTTATTCCGCACGTGGCACCTAGTGTGAAAAATGTTCTCACGTTGCTCTTCTTTGTCCTCTTTGGCTTGCAAACTAAGGGCTCGTCGAGTGACCAACAACTCTCCTTGGGCAGCAAATTCTTCTTCATCCACGTCCTCCAAAGGTGGCATGGAGTCCTTGTCCGATTCGTCGTCCGTAACGACCTCTCCGTCGTCCCGTAACACCATCACCCTTTTGTTCGGACATTGGCTTGAAATATGACCCCTGCCTTGACACTTGAAACATTTAATATCACGGTTTCGAGAGGTGGATGAATCATTTTTACCTTGGTTTGGAGGGCTAGTAGTGGCTGGTTTTGGCTCGAATTTGGTCCTCGCAACCGTCTTCTCTTCTTTCTTCCCATAGTTAGGCTTCCATGTAGAATGCCCCAAACTAATATTCGAACGTGTATTACCCCTCCTCTTGAGCTGCCGTTCTACCGTGATGGCCATGTGTAACATGTCTTCTATCTCCACGTAATGTTGCAACTCCACCCTATCTTGAATGTCCGGATTTAGCCCCTGCAAAAATCTCGCCATTGTTGCTTCTCGATCTTCTTCAACATTGGCTCGTATCATGGCTATTTCCATCTCTTGATAATACTCCTCCACGCTCCTGTTTCCTTGCCTTAGTCCTTGCAACCTTTTGTACAATTCCCGGTAGTAATGGCTGGGCACAAAACGTTTTCTCATCACCGTTTTCATCTCCTCCCAAGTCTCAATCGGGTATTCTCTGTTCCGTCGCCTATTCATCGCCAACTGATCCCACCACACAATCGCATAATCCGAGAATTCAATGGCAGCAAGCTTAACCTTCTTTAATTCCGAGTAATTATGGCAATCAAACACTAACTCCACCTTCTTCTCCCACTCTAAATAAGCTTCAGGGTCATTTTTCCCTTGAAATGGCGGAATCTTCATCTTAATACCACCCATTGCAGAATCTTCCCGGTTCCTAGCTTCTCTATTCCCATTGCCATGCCTTCTATTCTCATTTCCATGCCTAAATCTGCCCCTATTAATTGGTGGTTCCTCCAACTCTTCCAATTCATCTTCCTCCTCATCATCCTCCGAAATAACACGTCCACCCCTACGCCTATTTCGCACATTTAGTGGCTGCCTATTACGTGTTCTAGCATCAACCTCATCCAATTTCTCCTGAATAGGCTCTAATGCACGTGTCAACAACCGCTCCATTTGCCCCATTAATGCTTGCAATTGGAGATTTGGGACGTTTTGTGGTGGAAGGTCATCGTCAGCTTCACTTTCTTGATTCGGATTCATTTTTTTTTTTTTTTTTTTTTAAAACCTGCAAATCCACGTTAGATAAAAGAAATAAAAGAAGGACCTCACTTCTCTGCCTCACGGGTTTCACTCAAACAATTGATCACTCCGTTCACTCGTGTTACACTCGACTTAATGGCTCTTACCCTCGAATTATCTCACCACTCTTGCCTTTTTCCACTCGTTTATTCTCTCTTTTGGTTCTTTTGGAACTACACAAACAACAATCAGAATCTGTCCTGGATCAAATTCACCAAAAGAGATGAAGAGACGCGGGTAAGTTCATGAAAATTGAACCAAAAAAAAGAAAAAATTCTTTATTGCCTCCGTCACTAAGGAAAATTCTTTATCATCAATTTTTTTTTTTTTTTTTCAGACTACTTTCCGTTTCCTTTTCTTTTCTGTTCTTTTTTTTTTTTTTGACGTTTTTTTTTTTTTTTTTTTTTTTTTTTTTTTTTCAGACTCCTTTCAGTTTCCCTTTCTTTTCTGTTCTTCTCTTTTCTTCTTTTGACGTTTTTTTTTTTTTTTTTTTGAATTCGATTTTTTTTTTTTTTTTTTGATCAGAAACTGAAATGAACTGGGATTGGAGAAAAAAAAGAAAAACGAAAAAAAAAACAATTAAAGGATAGACAAACCTGACCTAGAGCCTAGGCTCTGATACCAAATGATAGGAACCTCGCCAATATACTGACGAAACCCGCTATCAATAAAGAAGGCACCAAGGCCGTTTCTACTTCAGATTTGGATGGAAATCACCGCGACCCGTTGCTTATATCGAAGCAAGAACCTTGGTATATCGAAGACGCCACAATCAAGGATGGAAAGCTTGATTGATAAGTCGGTTTTGAACGCCACGGACAAATTTCGATAAGTTCGAAATAGTTCGTCAAAGAACCAAAGAAAGAATTCACCTTTCAGAAAATTTTTCAGCCAAAAGTTTTTTCATTAATCATGAAAATGCCTATTTATAGGCCAAATTACAATCAGAATTTCCTAAGGAAATTCGTCCAAAAAAATCAGAGGCAATTTCCTAAAACTAGAAAAGGAAAGTTGACAAATTCAAATGTAATAACTACCCTAATTTACCCTAAATAAAAACCAACTATAAGGAATGTTTTAATGGCTGATTATCAGCCAATTACATGCCCAAAACTTAAGGGAAAGTGCAATAAATTCGTTTTGGCAACTTGAGCTAACAGATCAGCCACATGTGCCCAAAATGGGAAAGTTTCCGAAATTCTTCATTAACCTAGATCATGCCAAATTCGTGGACTCTTCTAAGATCTGGATCAATTTGATGCACCTTTGAGGTTGACGTGGGCCGTGGTCAATGGGCTTGCATAAATTGACTTGATTCCAAATTTCATGAATCAGCCCATTTAATGCTTCCTTGAATTTCTTGGCACGGGCTCTTGTAATTGGACCAACAGGAACTTGAATTGGGTCAGCCACCTTCCATGCATTTGAGCTATCCATGTTTGCATCATGTTGTCCACTTTTTTTTTTTTTTTTTAAATTTTTATGTGGCTAAAAGATGGATTTCATTCAACCACAATGAAAAAGAGAACTAACATAGAAAGAGAGGAAAACAACCCCTCAGACAATAGACAACACCTAGGTTTGAGGTGGTATAACAGGGTTAAGGGCTGATTTTTGGTTTTTTTTTGGGGGGGGGGGGGGGGTTTGAATTAGGGCTTCTGATCCAATAAGATGCCAGGTAGAGGTAAATAGAGGTGGGGAATTTAGATTTATAGTACAATGGTGTAAGATTTGTTTTTACCTATTTACCAAGGTAGGTTAATTTTCCAAATTAATTCAATTATCGTAAGCAAAGTAAATGGATAAACCCAAGCAATTCTTATGAGGTTCGATTATCCTAATCCTTGAGGCCATGCCCGACAGTAATAATCCACTAATTGTCAAACAGTTCCAAGCACGAACGGACTTATACAAACCAAAAACTCCCTCTCCTTGTTGCCGCCGGTTGTCTTGAACCAAGTCAATGAATCTATTCTACGAGATCCCCTCATTAGCTATGTTGAACTCCCTTTAACCGCTAATGCCTTCTCCCAAAGACTTTAAATCTTTCTTCGGAAAGACATAAGAATGCAACAGCTTCAAAAGTTCTCAAAGTACCATGATGAATCTCTAAGCTCACACAATACAATCTGTTTCTGAGACAATAAATAAGCAGTCACACAAAAACACCAAAAAATCTGGGATTAAAAATAATTTAAATTTTAAAGTATTTCATGATCTGTTACAACACTTTTCAGAAACTTTCTGAAATTCAGATATGGAAATTTCCTTCATAATCCAAATTAACTTTCATTCATAATTGCTACTAATAAATCATGAAAAACATTCAAGAAACTCCATAGATAAAATCTTCTAACCTTCCAGATTTCAAATGCAAGATTCTTTTCTTTTTGGGATAGTTTGAATTTTTAATTTAAATAGGATAAGAAAACCTACTCAAATTAGAAATCTTCTTTTAAATGAAATCCCAAGATAATCTCCAATTTAATACACCCAATCATCCTTGATTTTTGTCAAAGCAAGTAACTTACCTAACTTTCAAAACAAGCAACTTTCTCAATAAGCAGCTAGACACATCTTCAAAAACATACTAACTCCTAAAACTAACTAACAAAATACTTTTTTTATTTTTCTAATAAAGTTACTATAAATGCCAATATACACAAAAAAACCTAACAGATGGAAGTCTCCTTGTCTTTATAAATTATCATTAGAAACTCCTTGTCTCTATAAATTATCATTTTTTTCTAGTTTATGTCGTATTAGTTTTGTTACATTAACTTATAGAATTTACAATGTATAACCTACAAGTACAGTTATTACTTTTCTTTTCTATTTATTCATTATGTACTTGTCTGCATTACGTGTTCGTCCAACTTCATGTCTGCGCACATTCCAAGCAACTAAACATTATTTTCACTATGTTTGTTTGTTTGTTTGTTTTTTTTTTTTTTTTTTTTTTTAATTATCATTTCCTTTCACCTCAATCTCCTATGTTCATAATATCTACCATTTTGTGCTGTCCTAGCAACAATCAATTATACTACTTTGCCTCCACGAGTATAAATTCTCACACCTATTGGCAGAGGCTGATAAAATTTTTTATGAAGGCTGTGAATTATACATCATCATTCAAGATAAATTAAAAAGCTAAAATTTCTCGTTTTTTCTCTATCTGTATCGTTAGTGTTATTCTCCCCACCCATTTACTCTGGTTGTGATATAGTTTATTTTCATTTTCAAGTTCCGAATTCAAATAGCCATTAAAATAATACAACAATTTAATTTATATTGAATAGTAAGATTTACTAAAGTTTCAATATGGTTACTTATCATTATTTAACTGAAAATTATGTACCTACTTTGATCGCATATTTATTTTCAATATGGAGAAATATGATAATGTTTGTTTGGGTTACTCATTTCACATATGAGTGAAAATTTTCCTAAAAATGTTTCGCTATTCTTCCCTCCACTTCAAAAATGAAACCCTTTCATTTTTCAAATGCAATTATACATCATTTTATATTATTTTTAATTTTCAAAAGTTTTTTTTATTATTTTTTATTATTTTTTTATTTACACTTTCAAACACTATCTCATTCTCAATATGGAATGATTCTCTAATTTCACACAAAAAAATTTAGCCATTTTGGGATACTCATTTCCCGAATAAGCTAATTTTGCCAAATATCTATTATACTACTCTTCTCACAACTTAAACATAAAACTCTTTCATTTTTTAAATTCAAGACTACAAAATCAAATATCATTTTAGAATCTTTTCCATTTTCCATATGAAATTTTTTTATACATTAATCAATCACCATCTTATTCTCAATATAAATGATTTTCTCATTTCATTCAATAAATTCTCTCATTTTTTAATTTGAGCATTATACCCAACTTGGAAAATTTTCATGTTTTGAATGAGAAATTTATTTCATTTCTATGTGATGATGATGTTTAGATGTGTTAATAAATTTTCCTACTAAGATACAAAAACATCCCAAATGATTTTCTAAAGTCATCTAATTCTCACTATTATAAGCAAATATGTTGACAATATCACAATTGGGGGAAGAGTTCCAGATTGTTACAATTTGATTCTTAAATGGTACAGTACAATTTAAGTTTGAGAATATGATGTCCACCCTTTTTTCAAATAGTGAATAATGGTGGAATAAGTCAAGCAAAAACACTGTTTTATCCATTTTTCCACCCATTCCTAAGATGAAAATACTAGACAAAAAGGGCCTTCATAAAGTACCATTTAATAAGATTTATTCACATTCTCTTTGTCTTCCGTGAATGCACTACTCCTAATACAATTGAGGGATATGATGAATCAGAAGGGTCTTAGAAAGAATCCTGGCTGCAGTTGGATTGAGGTGAAAAATAAAGTGCACATGCTTCTTGCAGGGGACAAATCGCACCCTCAAGGAGGCCAAATTGTTGAAAAGCTAAATAAGTTGAGTATGGAGATGAAGAATTCGGGTCAGTTTCCCAACTTCAACTTTGTGCTTCAAGATGCTGAGGAGCAGGACAAGGAGCAGATTTTGTGTGGGCACAGCGAGAAGTTGGCGGTGGCATTTGGGCTGCTGAACACCCCTCCTGGTTCTTCCTTGAGTATAATTAAGGACCTGAGAATCTGTGGTGACTGTCATGCTGTTATAAAATTTATATCCGGTTTTGAAAGGAGAGAAATTTTTGTCCGAGACACTAATCGCTTCCATCATTTCAAAGATGGACATTGTTCTTGTGGGGATTATTGGTAACAAATGAGCCTGATTCCAGTCAGAGATTGGTGCCTCACAACATGGAGTGTTTAATGTGATCAAGCCTTTCTTGCAGCACAACGTCGAGATGAGAAGAAACTCAAGAGAGAGTACATGAGTAGTGTTATGAAGGTGAGGGAACTAAACTGCATGTGAATACTTCCATGACAAGATCAAAAGTGGTAAATAGAGAAAGAAAAGTGACAATGATGTTGTTGCTTGGTTCTGTTGAATTTGAAGCTTCCAACAATAGAGCAACAGACCACTCTATCAAAGTATACTACATGTTACCAAATTAGAACTTCGCCATAAGCTCGTTGGGTCCTTAAGAGACTCTGATAGGATCGGATCAGTAATTAGTTTGTTAGTAGCGTAACCAATTAGTAAGGTTTGTTAGGATTCAGTTTAGTATATAAGGGGAATGGGTAAAGAGTAAAGGGTATGGATTGATTAGAGGGAAATTGGGGAAACCCTTGGGAGAGCTAGCAGACGTCCATTATGATTTAGACAGCTGATATTGATCAAGGACAAGCATACTAAAGGGTAACCATGTCATTACAACAATAATTGACAACTTCTTGTCATTACATTATTAAAGAAAATTTTCCATGGAACATACAAGTAATAATATATAATGTCTTACAAAATTATGTTAAAAAGCCATATAGCCATTATTTAATAAACTTGGCGATGGTGATGGCGATAGATCTTTAGATGGGCCATTGTGTCAGCTCCTGTTTTAACTACCACCCTAATGATACTTCAATATAAATGCGTGTGGGTGGGAAGGAGTGTCTCTATCTAGGACAGAGATGCTTTACATCAGCCAAAATAATAATAAATGAATAAAGACAAATAAAAAGAGAGAGATAGAGAGTAAATAAATAGAAGAAGGAAGATGCTTGTCCCTCGTACTAAATTCAATGTCCAGTTAAAAGACTTCTTCTAATAGCAATTGTACCATTGCTTCCTTTAGCTGATTTCTGTTAGAAGGAAACGAGTTTAATACCCGTGCAATACATTGCACGGGAAAGGAAAAATAAATAAATAAATAAATTGAGTGTCATATGATAAAAACAGTTGGTTAAGATAAATGTTATAATTATAATAAGTATAATTATTTTCAAAATTTCTCCCAACAGTGAAAATGCAAAATTAAAATGATAATAGTACTAACAATAATAAAAACAAAACAAAAACAAAAAAGAAAAAAATTTTCTGTAGTTATACTCATTTAAAGAAAAAAAAATTAAAACAAAAATAAAGTAGAAAAAAAAAGGAAAAAAATCTTTAAACTCAAAAGAATCGAAAAAAATTAACCCTAACAAAAACATTATAACAAAATAAAATATATATCTCATTTTATCCTTTTTTTTTTTACTATTTTTAAAAACAAATAAAATTTTTTTATCAGATTATATACATGTAAAAATTAAAAAAAATGATTGCTAAAATATAAAACAAAAAAAAACAAAAAAGGAAAAAAATTGCATGCAAAATCCTTAAAAAAATGGGGTCTTTAAAAAATAGAACAAAATAAACAAAAAAAATACACAAAAAAATCGAAATAAAGATAAAAAATTTAAAGTAAAAAATCGTTTAAAAAAAAAAGACAAAGTGAGCAAAAATACAATATAACAATATATCAGAATCTAATGTCTAAAATTTAGCATAAAAAAAAGGTAAAATAATCTGAAGAAAAAAAAATCTAGATAGAGGTAAAACAGGCAACATACTGTAGAAAAAAGAAAATGAACTAAAAAAGAGGCGTAAAACGGTAATTATACTGTATGAACAGCCGGCAATTTCTGTATAATAGGGGAAAAAATGTCAACTCACTGTAGATGAAAGAAAACCAACTAAATCAGAGGGCAAAAAAGCCACTACAATGTAGATAAAATAGTAAAATATGTGAAGACAAAACTGTCATTTCATTATAGATAAGCTAAAATCAGCACATAGGATATGGGCAAAATCAGTACTACTGTGTATTACTGTAGAAAAAAACTGTAAAGCAAAAGCAACAAAAATTTTTAAAAAAATTACTATTTATTAAATAGTGAAATATTGCATCATTTTATTATAGTAAAACAACAAAAGTTAAAAAAAAAAAAAAAAAAAACAACCGTAGCAAAGTAATAAAAATTTAAAAAAATACTATTCAATGAATAAAAAAAAAAAAAAAAAAAACTCAACAAAGTAGCAGAAGTATTAAAACAAAAAACAAACAGCAACAGCCAAAAAAAAAAAAACAAACAGCAGCAGGAGAGAAAGAAAGAAAAAAGAAAAAAGAGAAAAAAAAAAACCAACAGCAGAAGAAAGAAAGAAAGAAAAAGAAAGGAAAAAAAAAAAAAGCACAGCAGCCGAAAGAAAAAAAAAAAACAGCCACAGCAGAAAGAAAAAAAAAAAAAAAAAAACCAACAGCAGAGAAAGAAAGAAAGAAAGAAAGAAAAAAAAAAAGCACAGCAGCCGAAAAAAAAAAATTAGTCAGCAATTCACTGTTCATGAACAGTGCATGAACAGTGCCGGCTTACATCCTTTTAGTATATGTATAATGTCTAACTTTGGTAATATTACAACTAATTTTGCTTCTCCCTGAATATTGGTCTTAAGCATGCTGGCACTTTTTTTTTTTCCCTCTAGATTTTATGATGCTTAAGTGGTAATTTATATTCAATTTTTAACTCCACTTCTTTAAGATTTTCGGGTTATCTTTCTTCTGTTATTTGGAAGTTTCTGTATTTCACATGAAGCATAAAGTAACTTACGTAACCCAGTTTCTAAAGAAATTGATTAGTCTATTCTAGACTTCTCCTCTGTGGTAACGTGCATGAGCATCTTCTTGTTATCAGCTCTCCAAATGAGTTGCTCGTTGAATAAAGGTTAATTGGAATTTTCAACATGGGGATGAAGAGGGGGGAAAATGAAGAGGGGGGAAAAAGGAAGAGGCTAGAAAGCATGTCTAGCACTGTTGGCATTCTGGCATTATACTTACTCAATTATGGCTCTTATTAACTCGGCTTCTTTTCAAATAAAATGCAACCCATTGTAAGGGGAGTGCATTTGAGCAGTCCTGTGTATGTACATTTGATTTCGCATGCATTGTATGGTTGCTTGAAAAAATAACGGTCTTTCCTTTTCGTCACATGTATTCATTCATATGTATACAGCAAAATCATGAAAACTGATGTAGATTAGTAGCCTATCATCATACAATAGGTAGTGTGGAAGAAGGTGCATCAGTTACCTTATTTACTTTTATTTACTCGTACTCTTTTTTATTTACCTCTACTCATCTTCTTATTGTTGCTTTAATGTGGAAACATATTTTATTGTTTTACTTTTGAGTAAATAAAAGTAAAACAATAAAATATGAAAAGTTTAACTGAAATTTGAGATAATAAGAAGATGAGCAAGTAATTACGAAAAATTGACTTATATGGTGAGTGCAAATTGGTTCACTCACCATATATTATTACAAAATATATAACTAAATAAGTAAATTAGTTATATATATAATGACAACATGACTATATTATACACTGTAGAATGCATTCTGTGAATTATTTCTATTTTTAGTCCTAAATAATTACTTTTGTTGTTTGGATGAAGAATAATGTTTAGTTATGTTTTGATCACTCTATATATTATTTCATATTTAAAATAATATATAGTAAATCTATCTCATTAGTCACTATTTTGATACCCGTATTTACTTACAAGTTCAGAGAATAATTCAAAAATTGGAACAGAAATGAGCCCCGTAACTGAATAAAAGGGTACAGAAGCGACTAGTTAAAAGCTATCATTCTCGAAGGAACTGTCTCTTATATATATATATATATATATATATGTAAACCTGTACTCTTAAAAGTACAGGTGGAATTCGGCCACTTCTCCTAACAAGAGGTTAAACAAAAAACAAAAAACAAAGACAAACATAAGAAAAACAAAACTCAATACCTAAGAAAATGCTCAGTGACAGCTTTTCTTTGTAACTTGGTGTCGAGCAACATAATTTAACCTTAATTTACGTCATCCAACTGCCAAAATTCTGTTGTGTCCAGTTGTGTGTTGCCGTCATTGCTTTGCAAGCTCCGGGAAAAATCTACATCTGACCTCGTAAAAAGGGCATTTTCGCCACCGTCCATCTTCATCGAGCAAACAAATCAAGCAATTTCTTTATTTAAACTTTTTAACATTCGCTATAAATAGGCTCTTTGAATAGTGAAAGAGGATGATCTTCAGAAATGTAAGAATTTTCTTTTTCTTTGATGACCATTCGAACTATCGAATTTTCGTGCTTATTGATTATCAACGATCTCCACATTTTGTTCATTATACAATTTTTTCCATTAAAATGGTGCGTCAATATACAAGTCTTGTTTCTGCAACGGTCGATCTCCATCAACTGATGTAAACGTTTTGTCTTTCTTTCGTCTCGTTATTCTTCAGTTGATCATTGTCAAATATACAAGGTTTTTTTTGGAGCAACGGTCGATCTCATCAACTGATCTAGAACTTTTTTTTTTTTCTCGTTATTTCGAGTGACCTTTTGTCTTCCATCGGCGTCTTCATGCTCAACCTGACAAACAAAACAATAATTGTGATCGACATTTTGGAAAATAGATGAACACTTCATATAAGGTAACATAAAAAGAACAGAAAACATGATTGTTTGTGTTTTCGGCATTAAACAGTGGACCAAGACTACCCCAAAACCACATCTACCGTCACAAAAATGGACCATATCGTAAATAATAATGTCCCCAACTTGTTACTTATCAGAAAATGAAATTAAACTAGTTTCATTCTCCAAGACTCCGTATTTACTCCATCGTAAATAAAGCATAATCGTTTATGGTCCATTTTTGTGACGGTAGATGTGGTTTTGGGGTAGTCTTGGTCCACTGTTTAATGCCGAAAACACAAACAATCATGTTTTCTGTTCGTTTTATGTTACCTTAAATGAAGTGTCCATCTATTTTCCAAAATGTCGATCACAATTATTGTTTTGTTTGTCAGATTGAGCATGAAGACGCCAATGGAAGACAAAAGCTACCCGAGAAATTGCTTGATTTGTTTGCTCGATGAAGATGGACGGTGGCAAAAATGCCCTTTTTACGAGGTCAGATGTAGATTTTCCCCGGAGCTTGCAAAGCAATGATGGCAACACACAACTGGAGACAACAAAATTTTGGCAGTTGGATGACGTAAATTAAGGTTAAATTATGTTGCTCGACACCAAGTTACAAAGAAAAGCTGTCACTGAGCATTTTCTTAGGTATTGAGTTTTGTTTTTTTTATGTTTGTCTTTGTTTTTTGTTTTTTGTTTAACCTCTTGTTAGGAGAAGCGGCCGAATTCCACCTGTACTTTTAAAAGCACAAGTTTACATATATATATATATAATATATATATAAGAGACAGTTCCTTCGAGAATGATAGCTTTTAACTAGTCGCTTCTGTACCCTTTTATCCAGTTACGGGGCTCATTTCTGTTCCAATTTTGATACAACCATATAAACAATGACCAGTTAATTTGGAGAGTAAATGATTTGCAAAATTGCCACATGACCTTATGATTTATGAAATCAAGGTATTTTCGAAGTAAATAAGGTGTTTTCTATCCACCTGCTAAAATGATGTGATGTCATTCCGAAGGGCCATCCGAGCCAGGATGGCAGGCTCGAGGGTCTGTTGGGGGAGACCTTAATGTCCCCCTACCGCCTACGCGGGGAAGGCCATAAGGTCCCTCGAACACGGGGCAATTCTTCCAACGATCATACTGACTATTTTGGGTCATGACAAAATTTAGTTGGTAATAACCATAAATTGGGTCAAAATTTAATGAGTAGACCAATTTTATGTCATATAGAGCTTAAACTTCCAAATCATTAAGCTCCTTTTAGGTAAAGATGTATTTGAGACTTTGGATCGTTAAAACATGCTTTCAATAGTATTCTAATGATACAATTCGTGTCGAAAAACTCCTTTCGGATTATGATTGGAGAGAAAAGAGGAAGGAAGGGACTAGAGGAGGGACTCCTAAACTGGAGAGATTATTGGAGGAGTTTCAAATTGAACAACATAAGAGAAAGGACCTCTACCTCCTTTCCCATTTCCCTCACCTAGGTGATCTATCATTCTCTCCTTCCTATGAAACACACCCTTAAGTTGTACGTATTAAAACTTGGTATAAATTTCTAATAGAGGCATCAGACTACTATTTTCTGTTGTAAAAATATTATTACCCACACAATTATTTAGTAAGCATTGGGCTAAAAAAATTTATTACTTGTTTCTGACATTGTTTTAGTTATATCGATATAATTTATATATTTTTTGTAATTAATTTTTAGTAATAATATAAAATTATTAGTTTGTAATTAATATAACTTTGTTAATATAGTTATATTGATTAATGTTTAAAATTTATCAAAACATAAATTAATTAATTTTTAGTAATAATTACAACAGTAAATTCTATCCACAATTTCAAATATGGAAACTATGTACGCCATTATAATGTATATTAAAAGGCCTAATATCACCCTCAAGAACTTATGTCATTAAGGAAATGCACTAGAAAGAGGAGAAGTACAGTGCCAGATGGCTACATTGCATTTCTCCAAAACAGGAGGTAGTATCATGGACAAGATTCCACACGTCATTGTCCTTTATGGACTTAATCTCCTCATAAAAGGAATTCTATTATGAACATGACATGCAATAAGTAAGGTCATGTTTGGCAATTGTTTGGCAATCTAGCATTTAAAAGCATAGAATTAATCATATCTATGAAGGTCATGTTTTTCCTTTCTGCCAAACAACTAAGTTTATAGCACTAACAAAGGTAGACAAGGAAGCAGAATGGCTCCTCATGCTCTTTCTTTGATCTTGAATAAATCAAGATATCATCTATAAAGACAATAACGAACTTGTCCAAAAAAATTCTGATTTTGATGTCTTGTATGGGTATTATGAACAAAGGCAAATCGAACTGACAACATGATCTAGGTCTTTTTGGATACCCCTAAAATGAAAATTAAAGGATTTTATTTAACACTTGTTGCAACTTAGTCACTACAGTTGCAAGATTTAGAATTAGAAACTAGAAGATGGTTCACCGCATGTATGACCGAACCAAATTCCGCAAGAGTCTAATCTTGCAACTGTAGTGACGAGGTGGCAGAAAATGACATAATTTCTCCCTTTTTTAGTAAGATCATAAAACTTGTACCCCTAAATCTTTTAGAGTATCTGTTTTTTAGATTACCATCGAACCTTGTGAGCAGGATTAAAATACATATTTAGTGACTCTGAATAATGGCTGATTGGTTTTGAATTATTGCATCATTCTT
>CM046383.1:20902923-20927923 GCA_025413485.1 Ficus microcarpa
TAGTGGTAAAATCTAATGGGGAAAACCCCCGTTTCAACTTGATCAACACTTCTGGACTGAATCGAATCCCTGGGTTTATTTTGTTTGTTGGATATTGAGTTGGATAATAATAGGGGTATTGGTTGATGTTTGTCCATTATTTATGTTCACTAAAATAAAGTTGTTGGATGCAACAATAATTGTAACAATGATATTACCATCTTAATAACTAAAGGTGCAATTGTGCAAAGCTTTTGATGTTCTGTTGGTCCTTTACTCAATCATGAACTTACCCAAAAAAATATATGGTAAGGCTTTGTAATGTGGGCATTCTTTTTGTCGTGTCTGTGTTACATTCATGTCGTTTTTTAATCTCAAATTTAGTGTCGTTTTGAATAGCTTTATGGAAATGGGGCGGGGCAATCTTCTCGTTTATTCGTCCCGTGAAGAAAAATACTCCTAATATCCATCTTGTAACTCCATTAAATTGCCGGATACATGATGGGTTTTTCCTGTTGTGGGTTCAGATTATCCCGTTTATCTCATTAGTTATTTTCATCGTGTAAAAAGTAAAAATGAAAAACATACATATATATAATTTTAAATTAAAGTAAATGAAACCATGGTTTTCCATTTTTACGTAATTCATATGTTTCAATTTAATACTCAAGTTATACATATTAGGATTTTTACGTCACTGTTTGGATTTTTGCTCTCAACCACTTTTTTTTTTTTTTTTTAATTGGCATTATAAGAGGGTAAAAATCATAAAGTCATTATAAATGGGGCAATATTATAGAAATATGTTCTTTACGGGACATTCCTCCAAAAACCCTATTATAAATATCATATATAATATTTAGTGTAAAAATAATATAAACTAAATGGGTAAACGAGTAATAGAATCAGGGACTTCTAAACCTATCCCATTCCATACCATGTTATATGTTAAATTTTAATCCGTTTATAACCTCGACTCGTTTATATCAGGTTTTACTTACCCCATTTATGACAAGTTCCTATTAAGAGGTGTCTAATAGTATTAGCTAGGGATGGAAATTTTTTATGCCCCATTTAAGACGAGTTCCCAAAGGTCAATGGGTTAATAGAGAAAACTTTCAATCCCTAGCCAAATACTAATGGACGCCTTGGTGATAGACACTTTTGAAGAACAGATAGAGAATTGCAATTCTGTTTTAGGTTGTTAGTGAATTTACCTTGATGAGCCATGGGTTTCGCTTTTGTCATGGATTTGGCTCTCTCTGTCTTACGTCATAAGGTAGAGAGTTGAAATCTTCTTATCCAAGATATAAATGCAAAGAAAAAAAAATATTGGGAACCGATGCATTGTTATGTTCAATTAGACCAATCCGCTTTGATATGGACATTTAATTCCTTACGCTGTCTAAAACATTCATCGTCCTACTTTTTTAGTGCCTTCTTGTGGTTTCTGGTTGTTTTACCATTGACTGCCAAATAATAATTTCACATTTTAAAATCTATTAGTTCAATTAGACTAATCCTTTTTGATATGAACATTTAATTCCTAGTGCTTTCTAAAACATTCATCTTCCAACTTTTTGATCAGTTGTTTTTTACAGTTTCCAGTTGTTTAAATGTTGACCGTCAAATAATAATTTCATATTTAATTGCATTATAAGATATAGAGTTTGAATTCCCTACACTCGAGTTTAGAAGGGAAAAAAGGATAGATTAGGGGTGTCAATTTGTGTCACATGTCGGGTTCGTGTCGTACTACAGCCGTGTCGATTTTTTTCTTCTCCGATCCCAACACGACCCGCGACACGAACACGAAACGAAACCGCGACACGAACACAACACTAACCCGTCACAGGTTGACACAACACGAACCGAAATTGACCTGCGACACGAAATTAACACGAAATTGACACGAAATTTGACCCGAAATTGACATGAATTGACCCACGACCCGAATTTGACCCGAAATTGACACAAAAATTAACATGAAAAAACAGGTCCAACCCGAACACAACATTTTTTTTTTTTTTTTTTTCCGTGTCAATTTTTCCCAACCCGAACCTACAAAATTCGTGTCGTTTTCGAGTCGTGTCGTCGTGTCGCGACCCATATTGCCACCCCTAGGATAGATTTTCCAAAATACATGATTTTGTTTTTTGGATAAAAATTCATAAATCACTAGTTATTGGGTAAGCCTCACGTCCATATCGACGAAACTTACAACTGAGGTTAATACTTTTACCAGTCAATAATATATCAAGATTTTGCTGAAAGTGCGTTAACTAATAAAAATTAAAGGAGTAGGAAATAAATTACATGAAATTAAATTTCAGAATTTTATTAAATGTTTAATAATTTATTAAGAAATAAAATTACATGAAAAATTAATTCCTGTACTAATGTCTACTTTGTTAAGAAATTTAAAAGATTTGAAATAAAATAGATGTGGTCACAATAATATGATATCGATATTATTAAATAAGGATATACATGATAGATAGGTTAGTCAATCTTATTCTCAAGGTGGGAGACAAATTCCCCGTATCAAGGAACATAATTTCTTATTTTTAGATGCGGTCCATAACATTTAATTCTTGAATACAAAATTAAATACTGAAATTTAAAATAAAAAACTCAATTCACTTTTCCTAGATATGTTGTTGCTTTTTCACTGCCAATGAATTGGCAACCTCAGATGCTTCTTACCTTAGCCAGGTCAAGCTCTTTCGAGCAATTAATCAATCTGCTTCCAAATAACTTGCTTTGTGCTAAAAGTGGAGCTCTTTTGGGGCTTGACTACACGAATCTTATGAAAGAGAGTCCGATGTGTTGAAAGAGAGCCTGATGTGCTGACCCGCAATGAGGCAGGCCCATCTATCCCAATCGGCCGATGATAAGGACTTGTCCTTACTTGAATTAAGACTTGAATGATGGGGGGGGGGGAGGTCTCGGTTCAAAGACAGTGGAACCTAACGAGTAAACATGCCTAGAATTCAATTTGTAAAATTATAATACTGTACACAATCACCTTTTAGTTAAAGGTAAGGCCTTGCAAAAAACTTGAGCCAAAAATTAAAAGAAAAACAAAAGAAGCACAAAGTAAAAAGGTTCACCACATTATATTATATATCAGTCTCAATCTGAAAAGCCTCCCAGAAAAATCATCCCTAGATGGGATTTCAGTTCAGTTCAGAGGCAGAACATGTAAACAAACGTACAATGGCAGCTTTCTTCCATTGAACTAGAGAACAAACTCTTCATCTGATTCATCATCGTCGTCTTCTTCGTCTAGAACGTCGTACTCAATCTCATTTCCCCGCAACATCTCTAAAATCTGCTCCAAAGTTCTCACGCGTCTCTCCAGATGAGCAGTGGAGATCAAACCAGGCTTATTCTCCGGTAAGTTTGGTTGGGAATTGCCTGCTTGTAGGTCGTGCTTCAAAACAAACTTACCAGACGGATCAATAACTTCGACTCCAAGTGCAGGTGCTAACGGATGGCCTACAACTTGAACATGAGAAACACTGCAGCAAAAAAATAAAATTGAGATTAGAATACTTCACGAACCTATTTGCAGACATAGCAAGTAGTTACAGCCTAAAGTCCATTATCTAATTTGATCTTGTCTTCAAACACAATACCTCATGGAAAAAGACAATCTATAACATCGTGAGAAATGCACAAAATATCTGCATCCCTAAATATTTCTATATGAGAGTAGGACCTATTGTTTTTGCACCGCCTACTGCAAAGATCATCTCCGGCATCTACGAAATACAAAATAAGCACTACATCTATATAGTACATTGCCCACTAATTTCTTTCTTAGCTTTTCCACAAATTACCAGTCAATGTAAGACCATGCATGTATGGCAGAACTATAAGGGAATTTACGAAGAGACGTGAATACAAGGAGAATAAGCACTTCATAAGCTTGAACTCACTACGAGACACTAGAATTGTGAACAACCAGCATATACAAAAACATAAATAGTAAAGGAATAACGAACGGACCATATATAGTACAAGCCATCCGTTTCTTGTCTCTGTACTCTACCCAGGAGCTCAATCTGCAGATATCCACCAATGCAAAGGACAGGTTCCGGAAGCTTGAACTTCTGTAGTTGACTAACCTGCACAAGTCATTTGAGCAGAGTTGGAACAACATATAAGCGAGCATAAGATCAAAGAATGGAGAGACAACTTTCAAACATGCGTGCATAAAAAATCCATAACTATAATATAGGAATCGGAAGGGAAAGGAGAGGTGAAATTTAAAATCTCTAATGAGATCTTGAAAGGAAGTTTTAATCAGCAGGTGAACACGCTATGAGAGTCCGAAGAAAAACTCAGAATCTGACTAATTAAGTCAAATTGCCTTGTACCGTACTTTCAGTTTTGATCATTAATTGTTACAATGCCCCCAAATACAAAAACATAAAGGAAAGAAAGATAAATGGCTAAGGTACTAGAATTTACCTGATCCATTGGAAATTCTTGTGATGTGTAAGTCCACATGAATTTTTCGTCATGGCATGACTCATCAATAGGATCACCTTCAAAATTTGGGGATTTTGGATGGCCCATTCGGAATCGCACGGCTCTAGCTGAATATATGGGCAAACCCGGCTGGAAAAAAGCTGTTGGCACAAGAAGCATGTATTTTTAATCATCGGAAAAAATAATTATATCTGCGGAAAAAAATTAAATGCATTGTGTCAGGGAAAATTAAAAATACTAACCTCGGAAAGGCTGAATATTGATTTCAGTTATTACACAAAGATCAGAGACCAACTTGTATGTCAGTGTCTCAGGAATCCAACTATCTTTCTGTCCTTCACTTGACCAATATGAGGCTCTCCGTGCAACCACGTCTCCAGCTTCCAGAGTATTACTAATGCTTTCCTCGGGATCATTATCAGTGCTGGAAGCGCTGATCGCCTCTTGGATGCAGCTCTTAGCATCCAATGATTTATAACACTGGACCAGAAAAGCATAAACCCTATGATCCTTGATCATGCTTTCCCATTCCATCCAATTGCTGCTAGATCCAACTTCCACATGATCTTCTGTTTCATGTTGGTTTAATTCAACAACATGGGTAACTCTAGATAGCTGAGGAAACAATCTCAAGCACAGCTGCTTGCACAGGCCATTTTCTACCACTGCAGAATATTGAGAAGTTCATAACCTATTAATGCGATATATTCTAAGTAAAACAATATTTAAAATCATCAAAAATTTCCTTTCTTTGAAGAAAGAATAATCATCATTCTCAAATTAGAATCATATTTAAAAATATTCTTAAACTAACATTTCAATGGAAGCACAACGGTTAAAAATAGTAAACATACGAAGTACTGGTATTAAACACACTTCTAAGTTACATTTAGGGGCTGTTTGAATTACACTGTTTAAAATTGTGCAATCAAAGCACGTGCCTCATTGAAAGGCAACCAAAATGGTCTTGAGGCCTAAGCCTCACAGGGAAAAAAAAAATTGCGCACACCTCTACCACTTGAGGCACACGAAGATGAGTGCAAATATTGCACAATTGTGGAGGCATTATCTCAGTATTTTCAAAGGCCCAAGGCCCAAGCTTTAGTTTTCAGAAAGATTAAAAAAAAAATTAAAGAGGACATTGTGGGAATAGCCGCTTTAGTGCACATGTTTAGGATTTTTGCCCCATGGTTCGGATTGTTTTCCCTGAAATCACTTTTTATTTGACATTGTAAGAGTGCAAAAATCCGAAACAAGGGGCAATATTCTAGAGATGTGCTCTTTTTAAGCCATTCCCCAAAAGACCCCAAAATACAAACAAATGAGCCCAGGCCAATTTTTGTTCTTTGAAGCTCATGGGCTCAACTTTGCTGCTTTAAAAACTCTAGAATAATTGGGAAAAAAAAAAAAAGCCGTTTTTCATTGTTGCTCGAGCGATTTATATGGGAATGGAGATGACTTTTGAATTACGAGTCATAACCAGTTTTTTTAGGATGTGTTTCTTTCAAACTTCTTGTTCGGCTTCTTTATTTTAGACTTATTACTTATGAAACTTGTTTGTTTTAGACTTTTTATGATGTTAAATAATGATCTATAACAAGTAGGTTTGTTATCATTTTTTGAATTATTTTATGGTGTTATGTTGAGGCTTATGCCTCAAAGCACGTTAAGGCTTAAGCCTCAACTCATGAACGGAAAACACCTTGATACCTGATTACACAATTTTAAACGATTTGAAATAAGGCACGTAGTGTCTTCTATATATTAAAGTTTGAGATAGGAAAACTAATGGTAGGTTTGGTACCACATTGATTTCAATCGTTAATAAATTTTAAAGAACTGTAAAAATATGTAACAACATACGTGCAACCAAACACGATTATGACATTCTTAGGAAATCTGAGATAAAATCTCAAATGTGCAACCAAACAAAGTGATCTCATATACTGAAAATCCTATTCCCTAAATGGACAGCAATTGGTATGGCATTTTACTTGTCAATTTCCATGCATAACCAAAAAAAATGTTATAAATCAATCGCATTCTATAAACAATGTCCACACCCCTTGGTATCCAAAATTCGGCAAACAACTTGATACCGAAGTACTACTCCTCAGGTTATTACTCAACTCAAGAAAAATTACGACATAAAGAAAAACAAATAAATTAACTAAAGTTTTGACTCACCAAAATGTCGCCAAGATCGCGACACGGCACCAATCCGAACGAGATCAGCTGGATCCTCCAAAGACCCAAGAATCTTTATAATGATGTCATATTCAAGCCAACTCAATAAATCCATGCTAGTATCCATGCCAAGCAATTTATTAAATTCGAACCCCGAGAAGAGCAATCCCTGGCTCAGTTTTCAGACCCCAAAACCTGTTTTCATGGTGTAATATGCCGTTCAATAAGCTTCAATTGATAATTGTAAAATATACATACACACTCACACACACACACACACACATATAAAAATGACAGCACAACTCAAAAATTCCTTTTTGCAGGCCAGAAAACTTCAAATTTAATAGAGATTAATCCTGTAAAAAGCACATTCATGGAACAATAAATGAAAATAAAAATAAAAATAAAAATAAAAATAAAAGCAACGACATTCCTCTTTTACGATTCCAAAGTCCATATAATTTTTTTTCTCAAAAAAATTCAAATCAATTTCAGTATCTACGGGATTATCATCTTGATGAAGAAAATGTATATACACGACAATGACGCAGATTATGATATTCATTACTAATTGAAGAAAATATAAATTCAGCAAAAAGATACATAAGAGGAAAAGGAGAGAAAAAATCATTGTTTCGGGGAAAAAAAAAAAAAAAAGAAAAGAAAAGTAAAGAAAAATGTGGTGTATTGAAGAAAATCAACACGGCCAGCCGAGATCAGGGAAATCAGAGAAAAGCTAAAAAAAAATGGCGAAATTGGAAAGAAAAACAACGGATTCTTGAAGATGGTAAAGAAATTGCAAACCTTTTTGTGGCGAATCGGTTCGTCCGTATAATAATA
This sequence comes from Ficus microcarpa, assembly GCA_025413485.1. NCBI lineage: Eukaryota > Viridiplantae > Streptophyta > Magnoliopsida > Rosales > Moraceae > Ficus > Ficus microcarpa. The sequence continues at coordinate 20,910,430 of CM046383.1, forward strand.
AAACGGAAAAAAAGAAGCAAAAAAAATGGGTGTCTCGAAAGAACCGAACCCTAGAGAGAGAAATTCGCAGAGAGAGAGAGAGAGAGAAAGAGAAAGGAGAGAGAAGTGTGTTTTTTTTATCTTTTTGGCGTGGTGGTGATAATCGCTGTAAGGGAAGAATGGGACGTGGAATATGGAAGGCAAAGTCGACAGACAGGGGAACCAAGAAAAGGCCAAAAGCCCCTTTTGGTAATTTCAATAAGTAACGGACATTTTTTTAGGTAATAATTGATAAATATTTTTTACATTACCTAGATTTGAAGAAAACCCACTAATTAAACATTTTCGAGAATTTACTTGACGTTTCCTGATTTTTGTTTTATTTTTTTTCTTAGAAAAATATATATTTCAAGTTTTGAGGTTTATGGTCTCGAAAAATCTTGAGAGATAATTAAAAATTATGATATGAGATTTATAGCTTTTATTCGTTTAAAAAAATTAAGATATTAGAGGCAAGAGTTCCTATCAAATTCTTTTGTTTCATACCCGTTTGAATTTAATTCTTCTTTGTTTTTAGGTTTTTTACAGCATCAATATATATTTTTATATATATAAGTTATAGTGACAGAATAAGTAGATATATTAAAACATCTCAATTAAGTCAGTATTTTTTTAACATCTTCATCATTTATGAAATCAATAATAAAAGAATGATTATATTTGCACTATTGAAAAAGAAATAATTATATCTTTTAAAAAATTTCGCAATCTTAGAAAACAAAATTTTGAAATAATTTTAAAAATACGAGATATGAAAAAGTAAGCAACACTTTCTACATAAAAATTTTGTCTAAAAAAAAAAAAAAAAGGTTAGATGGTATATTTTTATTGAAAACAAGCATTTTGATTTTCCTTTTTCTGTTTAATTTATCTAATTTATCTAATTCTTATATTTTATGCTAATAAACGTCTTTTCTCAACTTTATTATTCTAGAATCATGTTCTTAAAAATGTGTCCCACCCTTTAAACATTTTTTCCCAGTTAAATATTACATATCCAAAAACAAATAAAACGTATTTGCGAAATAAAGATTTTAGTAGATAAATCTAATGAAAATTTACTTGAGAGACACATATGAAAGAATAGTGATTAAGAATGCTGTAAGGAAAAAAAAAAATTTAAATGATAACACGTTTGAAAAAAAAATCATTTCAACATAAGGAATTTAAAGAAAAATAACTAAAAAATAATATTTGATACGGAAAAAGATGTTTAAAATGTTTTTAAAAAATTAGGCTCCGTTTGGATTATGTATTCATTTTCGAAAAGGAAAATTTTGTTATTTTATAAATGAGAAAGGTTTTTTATTTTGAGAATAAGATGATGTTTGGATGTAAAAAAAAATTTTCATTTTAAAAACAAAAGATTGTTTGAAATGAGAAAAAGTGGTGTTGAGAATAATGTATTGTTAGAAGATTTTCAAAAATATTCATTTTATTTTTCTAAAAGGGTAATGTATAAAATTAGTTTAAAAGTTGGATAATTTTCATTTTTCAAAATAAGAGAATGATGGAAAAAAATTGGAAAAAAAAAAAACACTATTTTACAAAATTTTTCAATTTCGAAAATTGGATATGTCATTCAAACATAGGGTCAATACTCGCATCCTATTTCTATGTATATATAAAAATAATAATATGGAGAAAATTACTCAAATAATCACCTTTTTTTTTCATCTATTGATCAACATGACATAAATTCCTTCATCTTAACTGACATATGACATGAACTTTAACTTACTTTTGTTTAATTTTATTTTATATTCATCTACTGTCGTATTGATATAATGAGGGTTTGTTTAGTTGGTTAGTTTGAGTTGAAATATTTTAGTTGTAATAGTAAAATTTTTTAAATTTTCAGAAAAGACAAAAAACTTTTTGAGAAAAGAATAAAAACTTTTTGAGAAAAAGACAAAAAAAAAATATAATTTCAGTTGAAATGAGATGACGAGACAAACAGGAACTTAGATTTATATTATTGAAATACTTTTCTTTTATATACACACACGCATGCGCACTCCCAATAAGTTATTTGCGAAACTTCAATATACAATCAAATTTATAATGTACGTTTCGTATGCAAAAGGACAAAGTTAAGAGTTGTTCGCTTAAAAAATTTAAAATCAATTATTTATTAAAAAAAAAAAAAAAAAAAAAAAAAAAAAAACCTCAACATTGTTTCTTGACGATTAGTTTAATACCTTTGATGGCGTGTGGAAATGTTACATTCTCACAAGTTATCACTTTCGCAAGATGGCCTTGGTTGTGATTTTTTTTTTAATGATTCTATTTATAATAGCAATTAACATAGATAATAGCTTTAGTTACCTATAATTAACCACACTCTAAAATCTGTCGAAATTACTATAATGACACATTTATAATATGTGAAAATCATTATAATTATTGGAAAATCTAACATAGTGATAACGTGCGGGAAAAAAATAAAACCACTCTTATAAGATTGAATTTGAATGTATGGTGTATAAAGAGAGATAGTATGTGAAGGTGAAATTTCAGTGCAATATTATTAGAAGAATTTGTTGAAATGTCACCATTAATTCATTTTGACCCTAATATTTGGTTCTGTAAATATTGTTTGAGAAGCTACTCGTTTTGCTTGGTGTGTTGACTAATATGGATCTCTCTTTTTTTTTTTTTTTTTAACTAGATAGACTAAAATGGATCATTAGTATTAAATATTAGATAATGTTGGAGAGAATTACTTTCAAAAAGCGGGCAAATTACAATTACGTCCCTCTAATATTTTCTATTTTTTTTTTACTGCTTTCTTTGGATTAAGATTGATTTAACACTAAAATGGATCATAACATAATTAAAATACTAGAAGCTATTCGTTTTGCTTTATGATGTGACTAAAATAGATCATGACTAAAATACTATTTGTTTGAGATTGCTAAATAGTGAGTACTCTTTTAATTATTAAATATAATAGGAAAAACATTAAATTAAATGGGATGGTCCGTTTTGACACCTTCACATTAAAAAAAAAATGACTAAACTTTTAAATAAAAAGTTGTCTCCCTTTAAATACTTTTATCTTTGTTTTTTTGGTTGAAAGTTTTCTTTTTTTTTTTTTTTTTTCAACTAGGTTTTACGATGAAACTGATAACACATTCATTTTATGCCCATATAAAATTCTAGATTTTAATTTTCTAAGGAACACATGAATACATGACAGATAGAAGCATAGTTTTTCTTTCCCATTTATGCGAAGTAAATACATCCTTAGTGTACAATCTAACAACAACATTTTTTCCTTAATTTTTGTTTTAAAAAAATCCTCATATAATATTTATGCTTCGTTTGGCATTTCAATTTAATTTTCAATCAAACTGTATTTTTTCATCTCAGTTTTTATTTTTTTATGAAAATCAACAAAAATTATAACTAATTTTTAAAAAATAAACCAACCCTAATTTAAAATTTTCATACGTAACATGTGAACCAAACACAAGCTTAAAGTTGTAGCTACTGGTTTTGGGGTGATATGCCTTCTTCAATTGAAAAGCTCAACTCCCTAGAAGTTCTTTAAATGTTACTGAAACAAGAGCGCAATTTTTAGTAGAAAATGTCCCATCTTCACATCAAAACCTCAACCAACTCGTTTCATTGAAATTCAATGACAATCAATTGACTGGCCTCCTCATCCCTTGCCTTCTTGGCTAGGAAATATCAACCAACTCAAGAGGTTTATGGTTGAGGAATTATGATTTCAGTTGTTGCATCCCATCTTCTCTTCAAAACCTCACTCAACTTACCACATTAATTCATTCTTGAAATCAAACTACCAGTCTAATCCTGACTTGCGTAGGAAATCTTATCCAATTAGTTGATGTCTGACCACACTAAACAAATTTCGTGGTTCGGTAAAGCAATTAATGATAGGGTGCCGAGTTGATGTTCTCTGTAAAGTTCTTACCAGCACATATCAAGTGTTAATCAGATAAGGACACCAACTTCAATCAACACTAAGATAAAGGGTTTTAGATTAAATCCACGAATAATGAAGGCTATAAGGATGTAAAGATTTTTTAAACTTCATAAATCTGGAGATTTACTTGAGAGGTCTATCAAATGCAATTCAAACAGAGATATATGATAAGGATCAGGATAGACACACGATCCAAAGCCATAATCATTATTTATTTGAATTTTTAAATTTAAAAATAGAAAGAATTATCTTGTAGAGGATTATAAATAGGCTTTTTCGGCCTCCTCTGAAACCAGCCCTAACCACTTTTTGGCAAACATAACTCTTATTTGTAACTAATCATAATACTGAAACCATCTCTAACACTAAAGAGGATGTAACCATTTTTTAAAAGGTGAATCCTTGTAAATTATTGTTTTCTCTACTCTTTTGCGCTTTAGTTTACTATTCTACGCGAGAAATTATCCATGACGTAACCAATTTTTAGAAGGCGAATCCTAGTAAATTCTTATTTTCTCTAATTTTTGCACTTTAATTTACTTTTCTAAGTGAGAAATCCATGATGAGATTACAAGAGAATTCTTCATTGTCGGCGAATTTTCACCGTAAACAGCAATCATGTACCAAAATCATGAATCTGGAGTTTCTTCGGCTGTTTGCTAACGATCTGCTTGCAATTAGTGTGAAATTGGCATGTTCTTTCGACATGGAAAGCCTCACCAGCCTCAAATTATGAGGTCACAAGTTGTCATTGCTATTTGAGGAGAAAACGCAAATGTAACCGTTTCAAATTTCTAGGCTCTAGGGTTTTATTCTTGCAACATAATTGAGTTCCCATATTTCTTCAGACATCAAAAATAAACTCGAGTTCTTGTACCTTTGCAAGAGCAAAATCTACAGTCAAGTACCCTAATGGATGTGGAACACAAAAGTGTAGAATCTTTGATGCAGTGTATGGATTCTTGATATGTCAAATAGCAACTTCAATGTTGAAATTCCGTGATGTTTGGGAGATTTCGACTATATTCTCGCAGCTCTGAATTTAAGGAGTAGCTTATTTGGAGGCATCATTCCTCTTGCATGTACAAATGAAAGCAATCTAAGGAAAGATTGATCTCAGCTAAAACAGATTTCAGGGCCAACCATCGTGATTGTTGGCTGAAACATGCACTACGTTTGAGTATCGTGATCTTGCAAATGATCAGCTTAGTTGATATTTTTCCCATTTGGTTAGGCGCTCGTCCTCCATTGAAACTCCTCACTCTGCAAAAAATAGAGTGATGCAAGGTTTGATATGAATGAGAAGTACTTAAATTTCGCAGCAGACTCGGGCAATTGTGAAGAAGGGCATGGAGCTAAACTATCGATAGATCCGAAAAAAATTTGCAGCTCTGATTTCTCAAGTTGCTCACTGGTCATATGCTAACATCCATAGGGAAGTTATCAAACCTTGAAAAAGATTCATAGGGAGCTCTTGCAGCTTACATGCCTTTCAAGCTTTCAGGCTAAACTGACTACATTCGACGGCAATTCGTTTGCAGATAATCCAGAAATGCAGCGCCTTGATGCCACCATTGCCGCTGGCTTCAGATGCTTGAGGGCAGGGATGATGATTCCGATTTGGATTCACAATGATGTACTAGAGTTGATATTTATTTTTTCAGGCTAAATCAGGGGGCTAGTTTTAGGTGTTTTTCTTGACAACTTTGTGATCAGGAAGAGGCAGAGGTTGCTGATGAGAATCTACACACACACTTATATATATAATATACATATTTGGAAGTCTTGCATACGGCTGTCGGATGTCCAGCAGAGAGAGAGACTTCCTGGTCGTCGACGAAGAAGAGACCAAGCTGGAAGCTCCTTGGTAGCTTGTGATGATAGTTGCCGGAGACAAAGAGGGAGACTTCCTAGTCGTTAACGACGAAGAGACCAAGCCGGAAGCTCCTCGGTAGCTTGTGATGATCGTCGCCGGAGACAAATATAGAGACACTTGGTCCTCCCCCCACATCGCCGCCGTTGTCAATGGCAAAAAGGCCAAGCCGGACATGTGTCCTCTCTCCTCGTCATCACCATCAATGGAGGGTTGTTGCTGAGCCTTCTTCACCTTCCCAATTGCAGTGTGCTCCTGCGAAGAAGTAGACTTGAGGACAGAAGCTGAACTCCAAGGACGAGCAGCAGCAGCAGCAGCGTGGAGGCTTCTCCAGCGACTCTCTCTCTTCGGGGACACACTCTCGCTCTCTCTCCTGGGTTGTGTCCCAGCTATTTCTGTCCCTCTCATCGTGCCCTTCATTTTCCATCTAACGGCCATGGATGAGTTACCGCCACTGCCATATATGTGAATCCTCATATATATATATATATATATATATAAGTATAAGCATTCTAAGTATCAAAAATAGTTTCCAGTAGAGGCTTATAAAAGTACAAACTGTTCGACAAATCTGCCTTCTATTTCTCATATGGTACAAAGTACAAATCTGCATTCTGGAGTGGAAAAATAAAAACAAAACAACGATCTTATAAAAAACGAAAAAGGACACAAACAAAAACAAAAAGTCATATCCACATATACACGGTTACCTCAAAATCACAACACATGCCCCTTTTAATGACAACTTGAACATTCTTCTTCCTTGCTCGGCTGCCAAAAATCGTCTATTTGGCAGCAAATTTGTTGTAATTTGTACAGCTCTGATCCCACAACTGCGATCTAGCTAGTCTCTTTTCCTAAACTGCCAGGGCATATCAGTACAGAGTCCACACACACCCCGCCTTTCGTGTGTATGCAATCAATCTGTGTCACTGAAAATTTGATCTTCATCAAAGCGTCTGGATCCTCAACAAAGAAACTTCCCACATGGTAGTTTACCCAAGTTCCGGGATTGTCCAAGTAACATTGCGATACATCACGTTGACCATCGGATGATGTGAGCTGAAACTTTACAGGCTTTATGTCCCAGCCATGGACGTGCTCCAAGTTGCAGACCCGCCGTCCTAGTCGCTAGTAGGGCCCGCCGAGATGGAGTCGAATGAAGATGCTGTAGTGTCCTGCGGGGAATTGGAACTCGATTTCTCCTTCCACTTCTAACCACCAGGTTTGTTGGAGATACGCAACTGTCTGGAATCTGGCATTGAAGAAAGAGAGAAAATAAGGTTAAGGCTCTTCTCTTTATGTCTTGGATGATTATGTTCAAGAACATTAAAAACAAATCCGTATTTAGAAGAGAATATCAGACAGATCAAACGCTGGCTGGTCTTTTCGCAGAATGGAATTCGTAAAATATGACTGCACATAAGTGATAGTGCATTTTTGGTGTTTTCTTATTTATTTTCGCATTTATTGCTTGTTTATTCAGCTTCATCCGAGGTTGACAGATTTTTGCCGTCAACAATAAGTTAACCAACTCATAAGAATCAAAATAAGGCGTATCTTCAACTTGATTACAAAAAGCAGAACACCGAAAGAAAGGCTGAATTATAATAACCATATAAGCTCCAAATCGAAAACAAATTCATACTAGCATAGAGATCTATAGAATGAATAGATTTTTTTTTTCCCTGAAAGATACCCAACAACCAAAAACAAGAGACATGGCCACACAACAAAGCACATAAAATAAATAAACAAATTACATTGAAGGTACAGAAACCTCACCTAGATTCCTTAGTTGAAATGAAATTCCAATATCTCCGATCATCTATCCCCGTGATCCTCAACCCTTTCGACGAAATCGACAAAAAAACTCCGCCCGTACTTTTATCCAGCCAAATTTCCTGTTCAGTGAAAAAAATCAAAAAAGAAACCAACTCAATTTACATAATCACATTGTAAAATGCATAATCTCAAATAAAAACAATCTTTTGGGACGCAAAAGACAAAACGTTTTCCAATCTCTGCAACTAACATAACTAAACACAACTTCAGAAACAATCTCAAAATCATTTCCAAAAAAAAAAAAAAAATTCACATTTCTATTCTCACATAGAAAAAAAAATCATTTCCAAAACGCTGCGAATCGCAACCAAAATCACTCACCTTGGAGCCAGCATCAAAGGAAATAGGCCTGCAAAGCCTAGCGTAGATCTCCCTCTTCCCCAACTTCTCCACCAACGTCTTATCCTCAAACACTCTGCCGATTATGAAGCCGTAGTTCGATGGCAACTTGGATTCCCAAATGAAATCCGCCGACGAAGCATCTCGGAAGGCTCTGTTCAGTCGGGCAAATCTACAAACATCTGGTGGGTCCAAATACATCAACACCAATGCGACGCAGTTCTCCGGTATATCCCCCAACCTCGGCCTCTGCGGACCACCCTCCTCGTCCGCCATTGAAGCCGAAACATTAGCTCCCATCGAAGCTTAGCTATTAAAAAATCTTCGACAAAAACAAGAACAAAAAACGCAAAACCCAGAAACGGAATTGGATAACTAAGCCTTGAACTTGAACCTGAACTTGTAGATTTTCTGGGAGAGATTAAGAGAGAGAAACGCGAGGTCAACGGGATCAAACCCAGAACTTGTGCAAAAAGACATGGTAATTCCAAGACCCAGGAGCTGAATCTTTAATATTCTCAAGATTTTCCTAACCTTTTTCCAAATGCGGCGACCAAAATCCCACCACAAATCTCATAAAGATAGTTCAGAGAAATTCTGATTGGCGAGAGAGAAAATGAAAAATAAAGAATATCTAAGCTTGGAGGATTAGCTTTCCGAGGTTTTAGCTTTTAAGCTTTAATGGGGAACAACAGGGAGAGACACGTGTGGGACGGCCGACATGTGTCGGACGCCAGAAACACGACAGTGGTGTGTGATAGTGTTTTTTTCTCGGATTCGGGAAAACATGGAATGGAAAACGGAGACCGTAGGAAGTCGGAGGAAGGATCTCTCTCACGGCATGGGTTTAAAATTTGATTTAAGTTAAATTGTATTTTTTGTAACATTATTTTTATAGATTTAAAATTTTTTGTTTTTTTTAAAAATTATTATTAAAACTTAAAAATCTTAAACTAAATTCATTTATCAAATATAAAAGGTATTTGACGAATGAGTTTAATTTAAAATTTTTAAATTTTAATAGTAATTATTTAGAAAAGATAAAAAAAAATTTCAGAAAAATATGAAAATCATGATGAAAAAAGTACAATTTAATTTAAATTAAATTTGGGTCTTTTTGACAAATGCACTCAACCAACTCAACTCAAATTTTTTTTGTCTTTTTTCAAAAAGTTTTTTCTTTTTCTCAAAAAATTTTTTGTCTTTTCTGAAAATTCAAAAAAATTTATTATTCAAACTTAAAAATCTCAACTCAAACTACTCCACCAAACTCCCCCTTACTTTCAAACACTCATAAACTCGTTCACCAAACGAACCTATACGAGATTTTCCTTTTTTTTTTTTTGGGGATTTGGTGTTTGTCGGATTTTGTGACACGTGACGAACACGCTCAAGTTTAGATGCTGGAAACTAGTGGAGCGTGGGTCAACGTGCTGAACAAGGCGCGTTTTGAACTGCTTTGGTCAGAGCTGTCCGTCTTTGCAACTTGGAATTGTTGTTTTTTTGTTTTTTTTTTTTTTGGGTTGAAAGAATTTATGGATTGGGATTGGCTTTGAAACCCTCTTTCTTTCTTTTTCTTTTTCCCTTTTTTTTTTTTTTGGGTGAAAATATTGAATTTTCTTACGTTGTAGATAAGAATGGATGTACAGAAAAATCCATCGCATGAGAATTGTTGCAAAAAAAAAAAATTATTTAAAACGTTTCCAGGGACCCAAAAAAAAAAAAAAAAACCCCAAACTTCTCTATTTTTTTTGGCTTGAAAAATTCTTTTTTTAGGGAAAAATACCCTTCTTAATAAGACAAATTTATATGAAATTAAAAAAATTATTTTGAAAAATTACATTACATGTAATTGAATATAGGAAAGTTTTTTATTCTAAAAAGAAAGAATATAGGAAAATTTTATTAAATATTCTGAAAAAAGTGTAATTATTATAAAATCGTGTATTACATAATAATTATTATTATGATTTTCAAGCTTTATAATGTATACTGACATAATAACTAATAATAATTAATGTGAATTCTTGCTATTTCTAGAATTTCAAAAAATTGTTTATTATATTGATATTCTATAAGTTAGATTTTGCTATATGTTCAAAGAATCTAATATTTATCTGTATGATAAAAGCTTAAATATTATCTTTTCCCGAACATAAGATAATATTGGAATGATAAGAACAATATTGATATGATCCAATATAAGGATGACATGCACAAAACTCACAGAAATATTTTTATCATGCTGTCATAAAATTGTCTATCTAACAATGTTTTAATTCTTAGTGTTTGTTCAGTCCACGAAACTTGGAGGGGAAGGGGAAAAAAAAAAAAAAAAAAAAAAAAAAATAAAAGTTAGCGGAGAGAAAAATTCAGAAGCACCAATTTACGAATAATTTATAATTCTGTGAAATTAACTTGACTGTGTCTTATAATTAAGATATAGTTAAGTAATGGCTGGAGAAATAAAATGCATTCTCATGGTCTACTTTTCTTTTCTTTTCTTTTCTTTTTTTTTTCTTTTTATAACATATTCCTCAAAATTCCTTTTAATTTTCTTTTTTTTTTTTTTTTTTTCATAACCTTCCACATCTTATCATGTGTTGTTCAGTTGAGATGCATTTTTGTTTTGAAGGTGAAAATCTCCCCCATGTTATTGATAAATCTGTGATATATTTTTTTCTCTTTTCTTATCCCATTTCCGACTTGTTTTGATCGACTTATAATGTTAGCTACAACCCTTTTTATTTCATTTTTTTATTTTTTTTATTTTTATTCTTCGTATGATTTTTTTTAATTGATTTTTGAATGACTAGAGAACTGATCTGAACTCTCCGGCCCTTAGCCTCTCTGTACCATATACCCATCGTTGCAACTTAGCATCCCTTCTTTCTTAAAAAAAAAAAAAAAAAAAAAAAAAAAAAAAAAAGAAGAAGAAGAAGCAAACCTTATCCTTCTCAATATGTACTGTTTAGTATCTTTCGTCCTTTTATATCTATTATTATTTATATATATATTACCTTACCTATTATAAAAGGATAAAAGGTAATGTTTTAGTGTCTTTCGTTCTTGTCTCTCAGTCTATCCTATCACATGACAATTCTAAATAAAAGAAAATTGATTTCAAAAAAAACTAAAAATTTTAATTTTTTTAATTTGTTTTTTTTATTTAATTTTCGTCCTTTATATCTATTATTTTTATATATATATATTACCTTACCTATTATAAAGGATAAAAGGCAATGTTTTAGTGTCTTTCGTTCTTATCTCTCAGTCTATCCTATCACATGACAATTCTAAATAAAAGAAAATTGATTTAAAAAAAACTAAAAAATTTAAATTTTTTTAATTTTGTTTTGTTTCTCTATTCCGCACATACAACACTACTAGTACAATCAAAAAGCTCTTTATCCTCTCTTTTCATATGTGCCATCTTCTTGCAAGAGCACTATAACAAACCGGGAAAAAAATATATAATAATAAATAATAATAATAAAAAGAGTTCATCATTGCGGGTCAAAAGAAGCTAATTTCTACATTATTGGATTCGAATCCTAGACGTTTCTCGTTTCACTTGCCAAATTGGACAATACTTTGGTTTACATAATTGCACTTCCAATGAAAGTGGCCAGCATAATCTGTTCATGTTGTTTTCTTTCCTTTCATAGACGTTTTATTTGGACAGGACAGCATAAATTTAAGAGCCAATTTTGGAGTATTTTCTCATATATAACTTTCATTTTCTGGTTTTTCTTTCATTGTAAGAAAAATATCGAAGGTGTCCTTCTCCATTTGAAAATCTAATAAAATCACATGCGAAACCATATTAAGACTCAATTCATTTTCTTATTAAACACAATTTGAGTTACTAGTCCAATACAAATTTATGTCCATTAATCTTATAAAAAAAAATCACTTTTAAACTGGATCTTAAAATAAAAAAGTATAAATTTAATCGTCTCTAATGCAGAAATTTGAAGAGATCTAAAAAATATATTCTCAACTGTTATATGATGGTCATTGGTGATTTCTACAGTCATAAATAAATAAATAATTGATCCAAATCCCAAATGGACCTTTGAGAAGCTTCCTCGTATACGCGATACACCACAGAATCTAATGCTTTCACCTTCTGATCGTCATCATATTCCAAAACAAAAGTTTTTGTCTCCATTTATGGCAAAAGAATAAAGCTGATTGATCAATATTAAATGAACCAAACACAGGTAGGCCAATCTAGTTAAAGCAACTCTAGGTCAATCATTCTTTGTTGCATATTATTAGTTTATTCATGGCCTTATCCAAAACCTAGAGGCTGCTTTATGACATTTCTAGGTTTCCCCTTCACGCTAACCAAGGGCTAACTTATGTTTTTTCCGGGAAAAAAATTTATTGTTAGAAATTAGGAAATTAGCAAAAGTGACATGATTTTGGCGTTGGATGTTCTTAACATGGATACTGTCAGATCGGACGAATTCAATAATAGATGCATATTGATATTTCAATCTCCTTTCTTCCTTCAGAGTTTATCTACGAAAGCTCAATGTACGATTTTGAAGCTGAGTTTTTCCAACAATGGGGCCTAGAGACCAATATAATGACTGATTTACTTAGGGCAGCCTACCTATTATGATCACCTGTAAGGATTGGTGTGGAGAACGTGATCCACAAACTGACGTATAGGACTCACCCCTTACTTCGGAATAAAGAGGGAAAAAACTATTGTCAAGAAATTAGAAAACCTCAAAAAAAAAAAAAATGTCATTTGTTTAATTTCATTAAAATTCACAATCAACAAGCGTTGGATTTTAAGTGTGTATGGTAACTATAGAACACGCTACCTCATAGTATTGTAGAGTGAGAAATGAAAAAATGGAAAAAGGAAAAAAAATATAAAAAAAGGTTGCATTTTTCTCCCCTGACCTTCCACCATCGCAGATAGTAGATTCTGACTAAGGTTTTGAAAGGCAGAACTCCACCATGGTTGAACAAAATAAGGTTTCCTTGAAGAAATCTTAGCATTTGGATTTTTCGAGGATTTTTTTTCTAGATATATATATATATATATATATTTTTTGTGGTTGTTTGATTAAGATTTGATGTTGTGTTGATTAAAATTAAGGTTTATTCTGTCTTTTTCCGCCATTCTTGACTGGAGCTCAAAATTCGAAGTTTGGATGAATTACAATGATTTCTCACAAGATCCACCTTTTGAGGCATCTACGGGGAAATTCTTGCAAAGGTCGCTGACAAGATCTACAATAACGAGGAGAGAGATGGGTTGAGTTCATAGAACTCATTAGAAACCATGAACTTGTCGGAGCTCCACTTGCATGCTTTGATTTCAACCTGGTAATGTTCTTTGCGAAATGACCAACAAATCCGTTGCTAATGGAGATGGTGAGCAGAGTAATAGCTTCGAGTTGTTCTACGACGATAGTGGACTCTGCCCCCTCTCAGCGAGCATGTTGGAGTGCTTGCTCGGATCAGATCAGCATGGACAGGCCTATTGGATGGGCAGTGAAGGGGGAACGGTAGGAAAGAAGAGAGAGGATGAGAGAGAAAGAAAGGAGAGAGAGAGGAGATTTGGTACAACCAATCTCAGGTTTGCACTAAATTAGAGCCCTACACATCAAAACCAACTCAATATCAACCCTTAGATGAAGCCCTATAATAGTGTTTTTAAAAAGGACTCTATTACATATTATTATATATAGTAAAGGAGTGTATGTTGGGATCTATATGTGCCCTAAGGATAGAAAATCAATATTAGGGATTTTCTATAAATATGACATTTTGATATTAATAAGAGGAAATTATTCATGTTTAATAAGTTATGTTTATTTACTTTCATTTGTTGATTGTATGATTATTTTGAGCAAACATAAAATACTCCTAGGCAGTTGGTAATATATCGAATTACTATATGTATACGGGGTATGCATAGAAGACGTGGTAATTTGATAACAGTCTAAATAAATAGTCCACAATCAACGGAATAAGATTTGGGGATCTTATTCATGATAAGATTGTAAAGGTTGTCTACTTCCTTGAGAGATGGTTTGTCTTGACCATCGGATAGGTTCCGAGTAGAAACTTTAATGTATACTAGTATTGAGATATGACATTGGATTGGACCTAAAGTGTTATTTGATTCGGTTTAATAATTCCGTTTATAAGAATCAATGATGCTTTGATTATCATCTGATATTAATCTTAACCCTGAAATGATTACTTGAATTTGTATCCATGACTTATGTACTTTGATGCACTAAAGGTGAGATACTGTTAATTCATGGTCAACATACTTGTGTTTTGGGTGCATGACTTATGGATGGAGAAATCAAGATTCATAGATACGGAATCCATAGCTATCTAATGATAGTAAATGTTATCTACTTAAAGGTATTATTCGGGGATTGAAAGATAGTATAACAAGATCTTGGCCATCGGTTTACTTTGTATTCTCTGGTGGTTTACCAATTGTATGGTTTTACAATTGGTGGTTCTTTCAATGGAGAATAATTGAACTTTAAGTTAAAATGATTGAAAAGGTAAAACGGAAAAAGTCCTTAATTCAATCATGGATAACATATGGGGATTAAGCAAGCGATGAATAAATCATGAAATAAGCACTACGTGAGAGAGCTTTCGTAATATGGTATGTAAACAGGAGTTCAGCTTCAAACTTTTAGTGGAATAGTTTTGAAGTTGATAATTGATGGATAATTAATCTGAGATTAATTTTTCACAATTATAGGAGCCTCTTTACATATTTCCATCGGGTTCCTCTATTAGCTCATATAGTTCCACGAAACGTCTCGGGATTTGTTCTAATGAGATCGGTAAATTATAAATGGAATTTAGAAATGTCTATTAAGACATGGTACTTTCTAACATGCAATCCAGAAAGGATTGGACATGTGAAATTTGTAGACAAATGATTAGTCAACATGTGATTGATTAATTTGAATTTTGAAAATAAGATTGTGTTTGAATTTTGGAAAACAAAATTTTTCTCGCCTAATTAAAAGAGGTGCACGTTTTTTTAATTGTGTGGAGAGAAGAAAATTTTGTTTCAAAATTTTTTAAATATATTCCTAACATTAAATTATTAATTGGTTTAAATAATGGAGATTATTTCATGGATTTTTCTTTCCTAATTAAAGAGGTGCACGGTTTTTGTGAGGAAAGAAATTTTGAAATATTTCATTGATTTAAATTAATTAATATGGATAATGTTTATGGAAAATATTTATTCAAATATGTGAATCTTATTTAAATTCGAAAAGGTTTAAAAGAAGTTTGAATCTAGATATGACTACGATCTTTTGACTAGTCTAGATTCTTGATTTAAAATTTGAACCACCAATTATGATTTATCTCTAAGTGTGGCCGAATTTTTTAGGAAGGATTTCCTCTTGAAAAATTGTTTTTAGGTTCAATGAATCTAGCCCTAAAGTTGTATGATCTTTTGGTTCAAGATTTATCCAGAAAAATAATTATTAATTATTTTTCAAGAAGAAGATAAATTTTGAAAATGATTGGAATACTATATAAAGGCTAGGAGTTCTTAAAAAACTAGGATTTGATTTTCTTATGTATGGAAAAACGTTTTTTATAAATAAAAAAAAATGGTGTTTCTTTCACATCAAGAAATTTGGCTATCTTGGGAGAGAGAAAAAGAAAGAAAATTTCATTGAATCAAAATTGTGAGGAAGGTTAAACAAGAGATAATTTTCATAGGAGGTTAACCGATTCCTGTTTTGTAGTTTTGAAGAAAGAAGTTGGATCAAATTCTCAACGAGGATCATCGGAATTGAGAAGGGGAGATCTAGACTTCGAAAAGTATTACCGGTCGCTTGGATTCATAGAACGTATGCCCACATACACTCTGAGATGTGGAACTCGAGAATAGTAGAGAAGATGCGTTGGTCAAACGCTCTAGCAATTCCGGAATCCAAGAAATAAGGTACGCTTGATCATGAATTTAATTTATTATTATATGCATCATGAGCTTCTTTTCCGGAAACGGCTTAAAATTTTAAAACTTCCGCTACGCCGTAACTCTGATACCGGATCCGATTTTTCCAACAGTGTAACCTTTTACTGTTCAGTGAATAGTATTTTTTTTTATTTTGCTGCTTTGCTACAGTTTTTTTTTTTTTTTTTATACTTTTGCTGCTTTGTTTTACTGTTCAGTGAATAGTTTTTTTGATGCTTTTCTCAATGCATAAGAATGTAGATAATTTTTCTTCCTAAGCTAGGCTAACGGTATATCTATCTATCTATCTATCTACCTCTAGATCTCGACCCAAATGTATCCCTTACACAAAAACGATACTATGGATAGAGTCATGAAGAAGCAGAAATATAAAAGAGCAATGATACATATTATGAAAAGCTTTATTGTGAATACCATGAATATCCAAATGTTTCAATGTATAATAGGGCACCTTGTTCTCTAGTTCGGTCTTCAAAGGCCTAAAGCCTGACGAAGAAGAAGGTAGAGAGGCCCACTTGAAACTATTGGACTTCCAAAGGTTTCCAAGGGGTGGTTTTGGGAAAAACTTTAATTGATGAAAATTATCACTAAATTCAAGATCTCAAATTAAATCATTAAGAAAAATTAATCAGAAACATACTTGAATCCATGAAGATAAATTGAAAAAGGATGGAGTCTTTCCTGGTCAAATCTCTTTAGTTTCCTAAGGTGCTCTGTCGATTCTCTTCTCTTAATGGGAAAGGATGAGGAGAGCAAATATTATGTATTATGATTTGACTTGAGTACCATAACCCTTATAATATTATGTATTATGATGAAG
Source organism: Ficus microcarpa (assembly GCA_025413485.1). Taxonomy (NCBI): domain Eukaryota; kingdom Viridiplantae; phylum Streptophyta; class Magnoliopsida; order Rosales; family Moraceae; genus Ficus; species Ficus microcarpa. Next base: position 20,927,306 of record CM046383.1, read on the forward strand.
TCTAGATTTTGGTGTATTTATATTTGACAATTTCCGGCGTTAAATGTTGAGGATGAAATTTTTGTGATTATTTTTATTTCTGGATTCAACTTTTGGGTATATATATACAGATTAAACATTGCTTGAATTTTGCATTCATGTTTTCCAGTTTTGGTTTTGGGAAAGAAAAGGATTTCTACTTGCTATTGTGATATTGTTTAAATCAATAATCCTTATATTAATTGATTTCAGGGAGGTAAAAAAAAAAAAAAGGAAGGTGGTGGTGGCTACACGGTAGGAAAAAAAAAAAGGAAAGGGTTTTTTGTTTTTTTTTTTTTCAAAAGCTTTCTAGGCCACGAGCCCAAATTTTTTTTTTTTTTTTGGCTGGTAGTAAAGGATCTTGGGTTAGATAAGGATCTAGATTGGGATGACCTAACCCGGTCCAGCCCCAACCTGGTCTACACAGACCCGTTGATTGTGAATGTTGACCATTGACCATAAGCGTTGACTGTTGATCGTTGACCGTCTGGTTTGACCAAAAAAAAAAAAAAATTGTTTTGTCTAATATTTTAAAATAAATTGATTGAAATTATATGTTGCCAAAGTAACCTTTATAATGTAAATTTTTTTATTTTGGAA
>CM046383.1:20928023-20957013 GCA_025413485.1 Ficus microcarpa
AAAGTAGTTGATTACATCAATGGTGTTGGTATTCCTAAGGGAGTTTTGTTTGGTTTGTAGATTTGATGAGAGAGCGAGAAATCATTTTTAATTTTTTAATTTTTGGGGGAAGCCGATGGTGAAAACGGTAGTATAGAGGAAGAGACGTGATGAAGTTTGATACTAAATTAGTTTTTTTTTTTTTTTTAATTCACTGAAAAAATTGAATTAGTTAGTTTTTATAATTTAAATTTGGAGAGTGATGTGTGGGGGTGGGAAGAGATAAGCTATGCGGCAGCCTTATTAATCTAATTTGGGATCATAAAAGAAAAAAAAAATGTGAGGTTAAATTTGAGTTTTTTTTTTTTTTTTTGTAGAAAAAGGATATGGGGATAGTCCTATCATTTCTAGGTTTGCAGTCCTATAGGTAGGAACAACTTTCTCAGGTATGGTAGGGACAGGTTCTTAATATTAGAGCCCGTTTGGGGCGTTAGTTTGAACTGATGTATTTCAGTTCAAACTGAACCTTGCTCCGTTTGGTGCCTAGTTCGAACTAAACTAGGCTGAACTAACTTTCCCAGTCATATACATGTGTCAAGTGGTGAGATTCTCCTCGTTCGCCGATGAAGAGAAGAAGGCAGGGCGATGCAGGGAAGTGAAGAAACCAAGTCTCAGCTCCAACATTGAGACTTGGTGTAGACGAGACCGAGAGACCGAGAGAGAGAGAGAGGGCGGCCGATCCAACATTGAGACTGGTTTTTACATTCTCCGCCTGGGCTCCACTTACCTGACCGCATGGAGGGTGACTGCGCCGTCGACGGAGGGGGGAGTTGCCGGTGTCGTCCCTGATTCTCAACTCATTTGTGGTCTTCCTTGGTGCAGACGACAGTAAGAGAGAGAGAGTGAGAGAGAGAGAGATGAGAGATGAGAACTGAGAGATGAGATATGGTAGAAATTTCCGATTTTGGCATATATGGGTCTCAATCTGTAAGCCTTTTTTTTTTTTTCCTTGGGAAACAAACAGAGTTTCGGATCCATAGCTATCTTTCTGCCAAGATTGTATACGGCGAGGGAAAGAGATCTATTTCGAAGTGGTTTTTTTGTTGATCTGAGAGAGATAGAGAGAGAGAGAGCGCGCCCTTTAACACGCCAGAAAGAAACAGAAAGGGAGAGAGAGAAAGATGAGAGATAGAGAGAGAGCACTATTTTGGCAATATTGTGTTGACTCTGTAGTTGCTTTTTTTTTTTTTTTTTCTTGCGAAACAAACAGAACTAGATAGATAGTCTCTTTGTTTTTGCCAATACCTCCTACGGAAATGGAAAGGGGGTTTGCAGATGATTTTTTTGTTTGACAGAGAGAGAGAGAGATTAACCTTTTTTGTATCACAAAAAACACACCATTTTTACCAACAATTTCATTCCACCCCAAAAAAACGAATTTAAATTATTAATTTAATTATTTCTTATAAAAAAAACACAAAAACTCCGTATTATAAGACGTAAAAATTTTATTAAAGTTCGATAATTTATTAATAAATTTTATTGTCAAGGATAAGGAAAAAGTACTTTATGATGAAAAAGAAAATCAAAAAAAATTGGCCAATTTTTTTAACATCCAAACAGATTGTTTTTCTTCACTATGAATTATGATTTTTCATCATCAAACTATGTTCAGTAATAACCCAAACTTTTGCTTGTGATTTTCAATGAATGATGAATAATATATGTCAGGATAAATTATGACTTAAATAGGAAGGATAATTTATTAAGTCGGTACTGCAGTGTCAGGCCAATTAAGGATAAATTATGACAGTATAGGAATTATATTGTGTTTGAACGTCATTACGGATACAAAAGGAAGAATAAGGAATGAGATCATTTTAGAAAAATCAGGAATAATATTTGGAGCAACAAGGACTAAGTAGCTTTAAGTTCTAAGAAAATGCCATATGCGTTCTAGTTAAGTGCAGATAAATTCTGGACGTAGTCCAGTATTCCTATACTGTTGATCGTTAAAACAGTATTGGCACTATCTGGATTATCAAGAAATTAGACTGCATAATAGGGGGAGTGCCAAACATGGCCTTACTTGGAGACCAAGTAATTGTTAATAAATATGTAATTTTTGAATTATGGAATTTATGGATTTTTTTCCTAACCAAAGCCTTTAACTAGAGTTGAACTAGGCAAAATGGTCGGTTACATTGACCGGTTACATTGGGTGGCTTGGAGAACAAGGAATTAAAGATAAGTATGAAAAGATTTTTGTTGGTTCAAGCCAACACTTGGCGGCCACCTAAGAGGACCAAAAGGGCAAATATTTTGTTTTTTTGGCCCAAATATGCAATTCTAAGAATAAAAATAATTGTGGGAAATTCAAAAATTTTCACCTATAAATAGGTGATGTGGGTTTGCATGTGGACCATTTAGTTGAGCGTCAAAGTTTTTAGTTCTCTCCCAACCTTCCTCTAGCCCTTAGGAACCGAAAAACGAGAGAGAGAGAGAGAGAGAGAGAGAGAAGCAAGAGGTTGGCCGGTTGCTATAGTGGTGAGTGGAGCAAGAATTTTTGCTCATGCAAGGTCTAGAAGCACTCTTTAAAGGTATAATCTCAACCCTCTAACTAAGAATTTCATTAAATTTGGTTTATGAGATTTATGTGTATTTCAAGCAATGGATTGTAAGAGCATAAGCTCATGCTTTTTATGTTATAGTTTTTGATGGTTGGTTATGTTAGATCTATGCTTAGGGAGATTTAGTTGATAGATCTAAGCATAGGTTTAATTTTTATGCTCTAGAATGAGTTTATGGCTATGATTGCTTACCAAGTGTTTGTGAATATGCCTTCACATGCTTGAATATGGATGGTTTGTGAATTATGGCTATGATGTTTGAGGTATGGAGGTTAAGGAATTAAACTAAAAACCGAAATTGGTAAGCTAAGTAAGATTAACTATTTGGGTTTTTGTAAATAAGATGAACAAGTGCATGGATGATGATTATGTACGTAACGCGCTGCATGTTTGATGTAGGCTCATGGTTGCGGCCGTTTGAAGTAGGGTGTGTGAATTTTATGTAAAAACCAACCAAATATAAAACTGTCAATTTTCGGATTCAAATTGGACAGTTTTCTGAAACTGAATTTTGAGGCTCTTAGAGACTGAATTTGGAAAAAGCCAAAGCTGCAAAGTTGTAGAAAATTGAAAATTCTAGAGAGCAACATGAATGGTTTTTAAAAATAAGGCTCTAAAGGTCTCTGTTTTTAACAAAATTTGAGATTGGACTGTACAGACAATGTACACGCCCAGGATTTTTCAAAAGGAAAAACGAATGAATTAAAGGTAGATTTAGGTTTTGGACAAAATATAAAAGTTGTAGGTTTCGATGAGATCTACAACTATCATGAAGAAAGTTTTCCCAAATTCTAAACCAATTTAAAGATAAAATAGGATGTTCAAAACTATGTAGGGTATAGGAAATTTCTACACAGATTTTCATAACTGTGCATGGTACAGGAAATTTCCTGCACACATGCATTCCAGTAAAATTAAAAGGCTGTTTTAAAAGCATAGTTTTTAAGGTTTTATGATCTCTTTAAAAGAGACTGAGATTTTATGAAAATGGTTTCAAAAAGGTTTAAAACCAATAGAATTTCTCAAGTGATTAGTAAAAACGTACTATGTTTATGAAAGTTAATTTCAAGTATTTATTTATAAAGTTATGATATTTTCAAAACACAAGAACATGGTAACAGTTTATGACCGATGATAATCGAAGAGGATATCGATTTATTATGTTAGGGCCCGTATCTGTGATTACTGGTGGTAATCGGATGGGATACCAATTTATGGGCCTATAATTAACGTTCGTCGGGATTGAATCTAGGTGAATTTGTTCATCATGGTTTTCTAGTTTGAGAACTCGTTGACACAGCCTCCTTATCTTGTGATATTTTAAATCAATCTAAAATAATTCTGCACCCAAACATGTAAAAAATGGTCAAAATGCAACAACAAATCATTGTACAATCATGTCATCCAAAAGGTCGTAAAAAATCACACAATCTAATCAAATAGGCATTTTGTCAAACATGTAATATGCAAAAATATTACAAACACAGTCAAAACTTTTTTCAAACAAACAATCACCCAAAATCACAAACATAGTCAACAATAACCCAAAATCACGTTTACAATCAACCAAATGAACTTCCCTAATATGTGTGGTGCAAGAGAAAGCAAGAAAGAGAGAGAGACTAACCAAGTACACAGCCGTGGGTGTGGTTGGCTTCGTTGCTGGGTAGTCGGCAGAGGATGGGTTTCGAGGAAGAGATTAGAGGGAGGAGTCGCGGTGGCGAGTAGAGGCAAGAGAGAGGGAAAGGCCCGAGAGAGAATTAGTGGTGGAGTCACAGCTGGCGGTGCTGAAAGGCGACGGAGAAAGGGAGGGGCGGAGAGAGAATGAAGGCGAGGTTGGAGAGAAAATGGAAGGAGGGGTCACGGCGGAGGAGATGGGTTTCGAAGGAGAGTTTAGAGAGAATGAGAGTGAAAGAGGTGCGAGAGTGAAACTGTGGAGGGAATGAGGGTTTTTTTATATATAAGTGAAGGATTCAAGCTACATTTAGGAAAGAAAAAAAAATTAATGCACCACATACCACGACGGTTTTTTCCTATTATTTTTTTACTATTATTTTTTTTTATAAAAAAAAAAGTGGCCGATTCACGCGAAATTTGGAAAAACAAATTTTTTAAAATGCAAGACATACCACGACGGTTTTTCGGAAACGGTCGTGGTATGTCGTAGTTTTTTTTATTATTATTATTTTTTTAAAGTGGCGGATTCATACAAAATTTTGAAAAAATTAAATTTTGTAAAATACAAGACATACCATGACGGTTTTTCAGAAACGGTCGTGGTATGACTCGTAGTTTTTTTTACTATTATTTTAAAAAAAAAAAGTGACAGATTCACGCGAAATTTTGAAAAACAAATTTTTTAAAATACAAGACATACCACGACGGTTTTTCGGAAATGGTCGTGGTATGACTTAGTTTTTTTTTAATTATTTTAAAAAAATAAAGTGGCAGATTCATAAGAAATTTTGAAAAAACAAATTTTTTAAAATGCAAGACATACCACAACGGTTTTTCGGAAACAGCCATGGAAAGTCTAAGCTTCTACGACGGTTTTCCAATACTGTTGTGGCTCCCATGACGGTTTTTGGAAACCGTAGTGGAAGCTTAGGCTTCCACGACCATTTTCAAAAACCGTCGTGGAAGCTCTTGGCAACCACGATGGTTTTTGGAAATCCTGTTCCATGCCGTGTTTTTTGCGTACTTTCCACGACCGTTTTTTTTTTAAACAGTCGTTAAAGTTCCGTCATAGAATCCTGCATTTTGCAGTAGTGCCAGTTTAAACAAAAAAAAAAAAGGTTCAGGAGACAACGTTGTATAATATTAAGAATTTAGGAACTAAACGAGCAATTTATCCAAAAATAAAAATAAAAAGAGTTTTTCGTAGGCTATTACTTCCTAGTTAGTCATGTCAAACACTTCTTCCACCACATTTTCAACTTAGTAATTCCTCGAGGTAACACTCTGTCCAAAAATAACAATGACTATAACAGCTCGAGGTAGTTGCACGTTTTGCTTGCTAATTAATTTGGGATATTAGCAAGCAAACCAACTGAACTATGAATGAAAAAAAGGGTCCGAGAACTCGAGATACCTCGAGGTGTCCATCAAAAAGGAGGCGGCACAACGGAGAAGGGCGAAACAAGCTAGCTCGGGCTCGTGCAGCCATCGGCACTCGACAATGGCTTAGGGATCACATCTGCTGGAGGCGTGGAGCACTAGTAGTCCTGGAGCAGATTTATGGTGATTCGGTGGCTGGTATGTTTGGTTGCCACTGGCGAGATGAAGGTTGGTGGGGTGGCTGAAGATTTTGGTCTAATGGTGCGGTTCGGTTACCATCCAATGGTCAAAACTCATAACCGCAAACCGTCCGCTAGGAGATGTCTCAGTGCGGTTAACCGCCCGACAATGTCAGTGATGACGTGTCACCAACGATTCGGGCAGTTGTCTTCGGCCCCCTGCTTAGAGTAGCAAAGAATATGATTTGAAAGGGGATAAAAAGGCAATAAACATGCGTGTTAAGGTAGCTGAAAAGAGGCATCTATGTTCCGATATAGGGATTTGAACCCACAACAACCTCTTGCATGAGAGATGAATTTGAGCATGCCCTTAAGGCCACTCTACCTTCTCGTATTTCAGCAATATAATTGCAAAAAATTTATATAAAAATTAGTGAATTTTATCTAAATACCAGCTCCGTTAACTTGAACCGAGGTATTCCAACCAAAAAAAAAAAAAAAAATCCCGAACCTCAACGTTAAAATCGAAAGAATTCTTATTATCAAAAAATCGAAAGAATCCTCGATCAAAATCGAACCTAAACATATCCCTGCTTTCCCGTTTTCCCTCCCATTTTCCCACCGCTCTTCATACGCTCTCATCTCGTTCACTTTTTTGTTAGAAATTTCTTGTGTGTAAGAAGCCTATCGCGGTAAGTAATAGTTTCTTCTCAATCTTTTGAATTCTTGGACTATAAATAACGACTTTAATTTAGAATTTGGCTATTTGGTTGACTCATTTCTAATATATTATGTTAATATAAATTATTACTGTTGGAATTTTGGTTCTCATTTGTAGTGACAATTACATGTCTCATGATTAGGGATATTTGTGATTTTTTGTTTATTTCAATGGTGGGAAATATTACTAGATTTAACCTGATACAATTTTATTTTATTTTATTTTTTTTGGAATTAGTTGGATTGTGTTCTTGGTTTTCGGTTCACAGGACCTACCACGGCAAATGCTTGTCCAAAAGCTTTTGTAACTAACTTCATTGAAGATTTTGGTTATTTATTATTAGGAATTTTAGGTTTCTATAGATAATGAGCTTAGAATTTCAGAATTTGTTTGACTTGGTTTCTAATAATGTGGAGCGAGGGTAATTGCTAAATCTAAGACCCGATGCTTAAGAATACTCGCCCCAATTCAACATGTTTAAGAGTACTCCATCCATTAGGCATTGGAGTAGTAAGGAGATACAAAATGAAGCCCAACATAATACCAAAATTCCTTAATATCCTCTATTACATTTTCAGATACATGTTCAATGGTAACCAGGATGCTATTAGGCCTATCAAACCCCAAGAGAAGGACATCTGCACCTGTAACTGGCCGGCCGGCCATCAATTGGCACTCCAGTTACAGACTTCTATACTGAAGATTGTCGTGGACCTGTGGAGGAAACAAGAGTTATTTCTGACAAAACTGTGACAAATGGTAGTTATTAGGCCCAAAATATATGCCTTTTGAGTTGTTATGATCAATCTTAAGGAAAGGTTTGAAAACAGTTTTCATCACTGTTTTTCGAACCCTTTGATCGACATTCCACTTGCGCAGTGCATTTAAGCGTTGTCCCGTCTTTTGTCTACACATAAAAACAGAGATTAGATTATGATTTCTAATGCAACAAATATAATTAAATATTAAGAACGTGGATTAAAAAAAAAAAAAAAAAAGAGAGAGACATTAATTACTCACTGTGTTTTTTCACAGCCATAGGTGATGAACTCGCAGAGTTAGATGACGAATTTGCCAAACCCCAGTAAGTTTGATCAATTGTATGTTCATTTTGATATAAAAGGTTTATAGACGGAGTTAAAAATTTTGTTTAACATATCCAACTGCATTCCTTGATCTAATTGATTGAAGAAATGAATTTCTATAATTGCACTAGCAAATATTAGAAAAGCACACAAAGTAGTAAATAAAAAAAATTAGTCTCATTATTATAAACTAAATTATTGAATATTTTAAACAAATCCCAAAATTCTAAACTGCTTGTTATCAAATAAAAACCTAAAATCCTTAATAATGAACCAAAATCTATGAAGTGACGTTATTTTATCGTTATCAAATAGCTTCGGAGAGTGATCTAGATTTGGTCGTGACTTTTGGTGATGGCATTGGACGATTGAAAGTGGCACAATACCGGTTGATGTGATGTCGGCAATATTATAGCCAACTGCGCTAGAGAAATTACTATACATGTTTGGAACCTTATTAGAGAAGCAGTTCTCCCAATGGGCATTTCCCCTCTAAACAAATTTTCTGACTTCGCCCCAGCTTCCCTCAGTGGAGACCATCGTGCAATGTCCGCAACATGGGCATGTACCCCTCTAAACAAATTTTCTGACTTCGTCCGAGCTCCCCGCAGTGGAGACCATGGTGCAATGTCGGAGACCACGACGCAACATCAACCATTACGGCGCGATGTTGGTGATGCCGAAAATGCATTCTCATATTTGGGAAAATATTTAATTAGTGAAAAATTGGTGCCTGTTAAGTACACCGGTTGTAATCCTAAAAAACTCAACTTGGATGGTTTTTTGGCATTTGGTGCAGCGATTCATCTCCAACTACTGAACAGTGTTCCCAATAACTTTTACTGTGTGAAGTATTTATTGTTTTTTTTTTTTTTCAAAAAAATAATGTATAAACCCTATTTTGTTAGCAACAATTATTTTTCTTTGTTAACTTACGGACAGGTAGACAAATTTTCAATTTCTTTTTTTCGTATCAATTGACATAATTTACAATGTTAATTTCTTTATATAAAAATAATTAAATTTCAGCTTTCCATAAAATTTAAAAAGAAAAGAAAAACAAAGAATAGTAATCAATTTCAGGACACATTCTAATAAAGCTACAATCTCATTTATCCAACCAAACACTCAACTCAAATCTAATTTTTTTCAACTCAAATTATCCATCCCAATGTATAACTCAACTCATTTCAAATCAAAACTCAAAAATTTCAACTCCAAACTATGTACCAAACACTACTACAAGAATTTGAATTTTTCACTACCAAAAATTTGGTAGTTGATTGTCTTGTTTTTGGTAGGAAAAGATTTTTGCTACCAAAATAATCTGGTAGCAAAAAGAATTTGTCACCAAGTTTTTGGTAGTAAAAAGTTTTTGTTGCCTTTTTTTTTTTTTTTTTTGTAACAAAATGTATTTGATAGTGAAATGTATGATATTCGGTAATCAAATATCCAGTAACAAAATGTATTTGGTTACGAAAAGTATGAGATTTAGGAGACCAAAATTTTGATAGCAAAATGTATTTGATAACGAAAAGTATGAGATTCAGCGATCAAATATTCGGTAACAAAAAGTATTTGATAGCGAAGAGTATAAGATTTACGGACTAAATATTTTGGTAGCAAAAGATATTTGACGACAAAATGTATATGCTTAGAGATATTTTATTCAAATTCAAAAACTAATGATTTATATGGTTGGAAATTATGATATGTCGATCCATCAAAATCAAGTCACGATTTACCAAGATAATTTTTTAAAAAAAAGCAAAACTAAAGATATTTATATGTAAGATCTGTTTAAAGGGATTTTTGAAGACACAGTTTTAGAGATATTTTATTTAAAATTGAAATGGATTTTTAAAATATGAGTTTGAAATAAACACTTGTGAAAAAAAAAAAAAAAAGTTTTGAATAAAAGCACCATTGGAAAAGACGGTGAATTAGTACATTTTTAAAAATGTAGATTTAAAAACTAAATCCACCTCAAACACAATATTGGAAAAGAGACGTAAAACATCGTCTTCCATGGTACTCTCAAACAGCTACTTAGGGGGTGTTTGGTTCTAAAAATATTTTAAACTAAATTGTACTTTTTTCATCATGATTTTTGTTTTTTTCTGAAAAAGTTTTTTATCTTTTTGAAAATTTTTTTTATCTTTTTTGAAAAATTACTATTGAAACTTAAAAATCTTAAACTAAACTCACTCACCAAACACCCTTTTAGAAAAGTGACATCACACTCTTTTTGGTCGAGTACATGGAGCCTTTTCCGTACAGAACGAGTATGATTGGACGACGTAGGTGGACAAGGCCGGCTTTTTTTCTGTACACTCGCACACTATGAAAACAACATATTTCATTTCTTTTGGAAGCCATAAAAAAAGGTACAAAACCAAAGCAAATTTGAACGAAACATGTAAAGGTCACAATACAACAAATTTTATGAAGTTGTTACGATACTAAAAATTAAGACACTAATTAGAATCGCGTGTCTATTTTTAAAAATAAAAAACTTTTTATTTTATGAATAAGATTGTATTTGAATATGTAAAAATATTTCTTTTTTAAAATTAAAAAATTATTTGAAATGAAAAGAAATGATATTAGAAATGATACATTGTGAGAAGATTTTAAAAATATTCGTTTTCTTTTTTTTTTTTTTTTTTCAAAAGGGTATTACATAAAATTTTAAAATGATATAGTTTTCATTTTTCCATAAAGAGAAAATGATGAAAAAGTTGGAAAAAACTTACAAAAATTTTTCAATTTTCCAAATTGGAGATACCATCCAAACAAAGAATGATTCTTCATTTTTATATTGATTTTCGGTAAGAGTGAATGTAAGATCTTTGTTTCTGTTTCTGTTTCTGTTTCTGTTCTTTTTTTTTTTTTTTTTTTTTTTTTAAGGAGATATGAATTAGAATTGAAATTCAAACTAATATGTTAGTAAAATAAATATTGAAAACCAAAAATAGTGTATTTTTTCATCGTCTCTTTCTTTTTTATTTTTTAATCAAATATAGACTACAAATATGATTGAGCTTAATTTTTTTTAGTTTAAATCCAATAAATAAATAAATAAATAATATATTCAAGCATTATTGTAGGTTTTTCTTTCGGTAAATAAGTAATCTTATAGTTGTACTTTTAGTTTATTTGACTTTATAAATGGGATAGGTAAATGATCAATTTTCAAAATTTTTTGAAAGGGCCGACAATTTCTAAAAGTAGAAAAATGACCTTTTTGGTAAAATAATCAATCAATTTGTCAAATTAACCAATCAAGATCAATAAATGATTGACCGACACGAATATGTTTTTATCACCAATATGTTTTTATCATCGGTCAATCACTTATTGATAATGATTAATCCTAAATTGGCCACATAGGTCAATCAACATTAAACATTTTAATGATCATTGGTTTTTTTTTTTTTTTTTTTTGAACAAGGAAAAAAATAAAAAAAGAGAGAGAGTATAGTCATTCTTTTAAATAAGTGTAGAAAAGCTGGTTATTTTCCTAATTTTTGTCTTTTAAAATTTAAAACAATGCAGTATAAAAATATAAGTTAAATGCCAAGAAATATTGCAAATCCTACCATCACTGCAGGGAAAGCAAGTAAAAATAGAGAAATACTACTCTTAGAAGTTTCAAATTGTCAAAGTAATATAGATAGTTGTGAAGTACTATCATGGTAAACGTCTTGAAATTTTGGTAGGAAGGAGAATAACCACCATTAATTAGCTGATGATAGTACTATAAAATTCAAGCCACACATTGGAAGGATCTTTAAAGATAAACTGACTACCATTAATTTAAGTCCCACTATAAGCATTGTGCCATTAATTTAAGAATTGACAAACGAGTTCTGAAATTTCGCAGAGATAACCACAAAATCATAGTAATAGAAAGCTTTACAAAAATAGTTACATTGAATTCGTTAAAAACCTGTAAAACCTACAAATTTTGCATTTAATCTAACTAATTCTTTAACACTTGTATTACAGTCAAATTGACACAATGTTTATACTTCAGGGACTAATAGTAAATACTTCTCCAGTGAATTCTGTTTCCACCGCATTAACATTTCAAAGTAGAAGGTGATCAAACTCGCTCAATCCACTCTGTGTAACAAGCAGTAAAAAGTAGAAATGATGTTGATGAAAAATACAGTAACACGCGTAATTCCCAGCAATAAATCTTTTGTCATTGTTTTAGAGCTGGTTAAATGGAGGCCATTGAATGTATTTGGAAATAATCACGAGCAATCGAGGACTTTTCCAATTCAAACCGGAAATCTAAACCAAGAATAATTTACCATTCCTAAACTTCCCTTGCCCCTTTTTCGAAATTCTATCTGAAATAATTAAATTTAAAGCAAGGACAAAAAGTTCAATGATTTATTGGCACTACCTCAAGATAAAACGTTGTCATCAGGGTTGCCCAGAGCTCTTGGCTGGAATTATATTGAGAGCCTTCATTAGGAAAGCCAATGTGAAGGCATCTTCTTGGAGCTTCTCAAATCTGAACCAAAAATAGAAAGAAACAACAATTGCATTACTAAGACCGCCAATGGTACTGGACTTCTGTTAAGCAGGCGTTAACAGTGAATCCAGAAACGAAAGTGTCAACATGTACAATATCTTCAACGGCAGTAGGTGATTGAAGAGAACCATTGTTAAATTAGATGCCCTTCTAACTTTGTCAGGAGGTACTAAAGCTTGTTCCACTTTTTCCAACTGTTCTTTTTGTGTCTGTGTGTGCAAAACTTCAGAAGTACATAAATATAGGTACAACTAGTTGCATGGCACGCGCAAAAAACAAAGCAAAGCAAAGCAAAAGCAAAAAAAAATGATTAAAAAAAAATCCATATGGCGATGATGTGGCCACCATGTGGAGATGGCGTGGCGACCACATGGCTGTCACGTGGCAAGTGGAAGCCATCTAAATATAGGTAAGAGATTGCCGAATGACTTTACCTTCCTGACTTCGAAAAATGCCCAGCTCCCATTTCACATTTAAACACTAGGATGTTGTCATCAGTCTTCAGTTCCCTTAGTTTCGCCACAAACTTGGCAGGTTCTGAATACAAAACTCGTGGATCTGTTATCAATAAACCAAACAGAGCTCAGACTCAACGCCCGAAGGATGGCGTGCATCAGATATGGACCAACTTTTAAACATATGCTCCTCCTAATTTAAGTATGGAATCAACAAAACAACAAATAAAACAATGACAAAAAAAAAATGACCAAAGATAGAGCTCCCTGGCAAAACTAGATCGTCTCATAATGAAGAAATTATTGTAACAAGTGTTAAGCCTGTATTCATACCATTCAGACCAGCTGTAACAAGAACGTGTGGATAGTTTTGAGCATTAACCTGTATAAAATAAAGTTCAAGCTCCAATCATTGATGAATAAGTTCCAGTTATCACAACTATACAATCATTTTAGCCTAATAGCAGTTCCGATTTGCGTTGTACTCACATTATCAACAGGAGAATATGACTTCATATAGAAGTAGAACTCTTCCTTCCTTGGGTCACCCCATTCCTGCAGCAACATAAACAAAATAACAAATTGGCAATAACATTAGTTACTTCCATATTCGGAATGAAGTACCACCAAGCTCATCCACATGAGCTTCGAAGTAAATAATAGATTACAATACGTGGGAAAGTGAGATGGTAAAAAACCCCATATCAACTAAAGAACATATAACGACAAAATTCAGAAAGTGAGATGGTAAAAAACCCCATATCAACTAAACATATAACGACAAAATTCAAACATAAAGTTCCAATACAACCAGAGATGAAACAACAATGCAGCATTCAACAGCTGAGGTAACCTCAAACTTGGAAACAACATCGTGCACGATGATGTTATCATATATGTCTTTATAATTTAATTTCGAGAGCGAAAAAGTACCTCCCACTCTGAAGTTGTGAGGGGGATACTTGGATCAAGCATTGTAGTCACAACATCTACAAAAGGTACTCCAGCAACAGCAGCTTTGAACAAATCAGGCCTCATGTTGAGAACAGCACCAATAAGCAACCCTCCAGCACTTCTTCCCTCAATACAGAGTTTTTCTTTTGAGCAGTACTTTTCTCTGATTAAATACTCAGCAGAAGCTATGAAATCGGTGAATGTATTTTTCTTCTTCAAGAACTTCCCATTCTCATACCACTGCCTACCCATCTCACCACCACCACGAATGTGAGCCATAGCATAAATAAAGCCCCGGTCTAGCAAAGACAGCCTTGACGTTTTGAAACTGGGATCAATGCATACCTGTTCAAGTAACAAGAACATGAATTTTGAGAGATCAAATTGACTTCAGTGAAAAAAAATAATCATCAATTTTAGTGCATGCTTATTGGACTAACAAGTACTAATGAAAGCCTTATGCCACCAAACTTTCAGTTAATTTACCATGATATTGTCTTGACCATTAGATTCAAAGGGGGGGGAAAAAAAAAAAAAAAAAACACGTTCACACACACACACTAAAAATCATTGTGTTGGGAACCCAATAGGTAGAACTCACACTTACAAAGCCGGCTTGCAAGGGAAGGGAAAACCAAGGGCTTACAAACCCACTATTTATCTTATAATCTTTCCATGTGAGACATTTGGCATTAAACACATTGACTGCCTATATGCGAGTGTTTTTGGGGAAAGTGGCCCAAAATGTTGCCCCATTACACAGCTAGTGACTATGAAAATCAAGCTCTAATTTTTACTGGCCTTTAAACAATGTACAAACGGCACTGAAAAGAAACATAAAAACAAAAATTCGCAGCCAACTTCAGAACACCAGAAAGAATTCTCAAGACGTAATTGCTATGTGTTGTGCATGATTACTTTGAAACAACTAGTTGAACATAACAAGCTACGTTAGTAAATGTTAAAAAATACTTCGTGCATCAAGACCCAGACACACAAAGGAAATGTAACATCAAAACTATACGTTAAAAATAGAACAAAACTCTTGCTGAACCTATCAGTCGAACTACCACTCACTCGCATAATCCCAAACTGGACTTCTCTTAGAATTGCCATCACTAGGCTACACGTAAAGTGCCTTGGGGAAGTTCCTATTTGTAAGTACTAAAAAATACTGATTGTTGACACTTAAAAACTATCCAAGACATTAGCATCATAACATACATTAGCATTACAGTTTTATTTATAGCACATAAAACATGAGAGCTTCCACAGAGCGTAATATGTATATGTGGGACAAGCTTCACAAAAATAGGCCACACTCACGAAGTGGCATGGATTTTTTCCAAGTGCTTTCAATCAGCCCTTCTTTTGTGCTTGTGAATAAGCACACATATGTGCACAGCTACTTGAGGCAATCAGAGAGTAGTGAGGTGTGAGATCATGTTGTGTCCGTGTGAAGAGTTGAGCAAGTGCAACAGGTTTGGTCATTCGTAGAAGTGTGCACTGCCATATAGTGATTTTTATAGCTATTAGAACTATTTTGTCTAGCTGCAATAATGATGG
Source organism: Ficus microcarpa (assembly GCA_025413485.1). NCBI lineage: Eukaryota > Viridiplantae > Streptophyta > Magnoliopsida > Rosales > Moraceae > Ficus > Ficus microcarpa. The sequence goes on from CM046383.1 coordinate 20,943,199, forward strand.
CTTTATAAAGTTCAGATTGTTTTGCTCGTATCCTCAAGCAAGTACTTTGTCACACGTGTACCAATTATAGCATTCTAAGTCCTTTTGTATTGTGTTGTTGTTCAACATGAAAAGCCAAGAAAACTAAGGATCAATCTTAGGGCATAATATTCAACATAAAGCATCAAGATGGTCTCATGCAACAAGAAAATCTCTCAGAAACAAAATATATTCAAATATAACCAGAAAGAATTTTTTAAAAAACAAACGAAAATTTTCCTTGTTTATGCCAGTACCCAATCAACTTGTAAATGCTTCCTTACCTCATAAGAACCATAGCCATAGAGTAGTAATGGATCAGACCCATCAAGTTTGACCAAGTCTTTTCTATAGACAATAGATAACGGAATCCGTACACCATCCGGAGCACTAGCCCATTTCCTCTCAGTCACGTAGTTCGACGAATCAAAACCTCCCAAAACCTTAAGAAAGTAACAAACAAAATAATGCAAGTGAATCGTGACATACAATTTCAATCTAACAAAGCAGAGGGAAGAAAAAGAAATAGTCAATCAAATTGCATAAGCAATACGGAAGTAATTGAAACTATATTCAAATTGTACTGCACAATCATGTAAATTGAAGAAGAAAAATCTTTCTGAATTGGTGACATTAACAGTTAAATAGGCGATTTTTCATCAGAAAGGTCACTTATTTCTAGTACTCAAAGGTCACTTATTCACTGCATGCTTCATCCACGTAAGAACTAAAGAAGAAAAAGTTGGGTAACAAAATAATTCTAAAAAAAATAAAAAAGACAAAAATCAAATGTTGGAAATAAGAAGTTATTACAGATCAACTTAAATCCCAAATGCATCAGGGAGAGTCTTGACTGAGTAGAACCTAACGGTTGCTGTTTTTCACCCAAGACATAACAACAAACTAACTTAAGAAGAAACGTGATACGATATAGTGTTTTAGTAAAATCAGAACACTCCTTAAATTTCAGATGCAGAATACATTTCCATTAAACTGGAATTTGAAAACTGTCATGCTGCTGTGAAAACTAGTCTGAACTCTTTGGACTTTTAAAACTTAGCAAACTGAAACATCTGAGTAGCTGAAGGAAGGGAAACCAACCGAGGCCCCGTTAGTAGCGATGGACTGATCCTTGCCTGGAAGTGGTCAAAATAGGAGGCAAGACCCAGAAACTTTTCTTAATTTCACAAGGTCATAATGGATAGATTATATCACTTAATGTCTTAATCAATGGTATATGGATGTTTCTTCATAAGGAAAATTTGTAGGCATTCTTAAAAGGATGAAGAAAGTTACTGTTATAGGTTTAGCTATTACTGTCAAAATGGTTCCACTTTCTTTACACCAACTTTATCATAGAACCACAAATGCAACACAAATCAATCAATATGACATAGAGTTTTTTCCTTCTAGGGATTTTTTTTCTTCATGGGAATACGACACGCAGTTTCGAAATAGATGTTTTCAGGTATTTAGTTAAAAAAATATCTTTTCCAATCCAAGTAGTACAGAAAGATTAATTCTCTTAAACCTAAACAGAAGCTTCGTTTGTCAAAAGTTAGTTTATATTTTTGGGGGCAAAAAGAATTTCACTTTAGAGAACCCATCTGTGATACATCAAGATATTTCTAGTTTGCTTCCTATAACTTGTCAAAATTCAAAAATAAATAAAATAGTTTACTTTGAGATTCCACTCGGAAACTTTAAATAGCGCGAGAGTTCAACTCTCTGTACCAGGATTGCCCTTCACAATTTAGGGGGAGAAAGAGAGAGAGGTAAATAAATAAGGTATTTCTAGACAAAGGGAAAGAAAAGGTATTTCTATTGCAGAGGAGGGGGGGTGGGGGGTGGGGCTGTGGAAACAAACAAACAAACAACAACAACAAAAAACCCTCCAGACAAGGAAAAAATCATTTCTATTTGAACAGGAGTTAAATACTTTATCAAAGATAAAACTAAACTGTGCAGTGTGCAATGCAGGGGGAACTCCATAAATTTTTATGTCTGTCTTTGTATGTGAGTGACCCACGTGACGGAATCAACTATGTTATTTCTGATTCTTTAACCCATTTCTCTTTTCTTATCAAAGATTTCGAAAGAGACAGTAGGACCAGATTCATACAAGACAAACAATAGTACAATTTCGAAGCTTCTTAAGATACTTACAGTTTCAATCTTCTTCAACACTGAAATTCCTGACTTCATTTCATAATCATAGACAGATTGAGGCGTCTTCAATGAGCTATAGGAGAATCTTAAAATGCCAGAAGAAAATTCTGATTCTGAGGGAGCCACAGAGTATGTAGGATCCAAAAACTCCACAGCCTGACCACCCTGAAGTCCTTTAAGTGGTTCTCCAACATCTGGAAGGCCATAAATAGTTATTTTTTGTAGACCATCTTCACGCTCATGTGCAACAAGGTGATCACTATAGAGGATTATACCCTGAATTTTAACACTGAAAAGAAAAACGCAAAACATAACCAGCTTTAAATAATAGACAAGAAAATAATAAAGGAATATCAAGTGATGGTGATCAAAAAACGTAAATAGCTAACATGATCATACAAAATTATAAGCAGAAAATTGCCTTTAACGGAGGAGAGTAAGCAATACAAGAGTGGAATTTGTTCATTTACGGTTGAAGGTGCAGAGAGAGAAAGAGAGATTTCTATATTATCTTGGTAGCATATCATTGCAGAAAAGGTTAGAAACTTAATATCCTACAGAGATTTAAGGCCTGACAATTGTCGCAATCATAGAATATGGTAACCCCTTGTAAGGCCTCTGATCAACTATGTTAAAGCAACTAAATAACACAAGGCAATGCTAGCCGGGTGGTAAACTCCACTAATTTTAAGCTCCCAGAAAGGTGTTTTTCAATATTATCAGCTCTATTTATGGCAAAACAATTAGACACTATTGTCATAGATACAGAAATTCCTAAAAACGGGTCCCCCCCCCCCCCCTCTCTCTTTTTTCCATTAGAGATCAAAAAACAAGTTGGCATATTGCATTTAACGTCACAGCAATCCATGCGTTAATATAAGGTCATAAATCGGATTATAAATGTAGTTTTTCGAGAAAAAAAATTAAAAACTAGAAATAAAATAAAGTAAAAAATAATAAATTAATAAATTAAAAATAAAGTAAAAAATAAAAAAAATTAAAATAAAAACTGAAAGAAAACAAAAATTAAAAAATGAAAATAAAAGGTCAAGTTTTTACCTCTCCCTATGGGGAATTAGTACTGTTGTATCAGATACATTATCCAGAGCACAAGCAACTACTTCAGAATTGAACAACTCCTCACTCCGCCTTGTAATGAAAAAATGATTGCCACGATGGCTAACGGCTGTATCGATTCCATCCACACGAGGTGTCAGAACCACCAGCCCATCGTCAGGCTTAGAAACGTCAAGATAAAAGTTAAACCTTGTCGTTTTACTTTCAGATGGAACAAACAAAAACTTCTTGCTCTCAGAAGCTTCAAGACCAACCGAGAACATATCATCCTTTTCATGATAAAGGCACTTGTCACTTGACTGTTCTGTTCCCAACTTATGCAACCACACCTGATAGAAAACGAAAAACATGTTGATGACACTTACGGATATGCCTCACGAACCAGGGGACGTCTTATTTTGTTCCTAAGTTTCAGTTTGTGCACCCCAGAGTCCCTAGACTTAAAAGTTTTTAGTCAATAGAACATTCTGGAAACAAAATCTATGTCTACTGAACAGGATTCATCTTCCTTTGCTCCTCAATTTCAATTTGTTCAACCATGAGCCCCGAAAATCACAAATTTCCTTGTTAACACCTTATGTCGAATCTCATCTCATCTAAGTAGCATTCTGTTAATTTCACAGTTAAGCCCAAAAAAATGACGAAATGTGACAAAACGGCAATGAGGTAAGCAATATAAATTCAAAGAAAGTCTCAAAACTGGAAAAGCTTTTGCTAATCTGCTCGACAACTAACCTTGTCAGGTCGCAGAGTTTCATCCATGGTGATATAAACCAGATGCGAATTCCCGGCCCACTCGAGATACGACGTCGTACCGGACAGAGTCTTCCCTACGGCGGCTCCGGTATCGGCATCAATCACGCGAACATTATAAATCTCATCTCCCTTGGTATCTTCTGCATAAGCGACCAATTCATGATTCGGACTAACCTCGAAAGCGCCAATGGAGTAATAAGCGTGGCTTTGAGCCATCACGTTCTCGTCCAACATGACGCGTTCCTCCGGAGCACCGTCGTCGACCGGCATCGAGTCGTTGACGGACGGCGGAAGCCGAGCCTGCGACTGCGGAAGAGGCCGGCGACAGTGCTGAACGTACTCCTTCCCTTGCAACGTCCTCGTGTAGTAGTAGAAACCTCCTTTCCGCAATGGCGCCGAGACGTCGTCTTCCTTGATACGAGCCCTAATTTCCGCGAACAGCTCTTCCTCGAATTTCTTCGTATCTAATCAATCAATGAAAGAACCAAAAACGTCCATTAAAGTTCAATCCTCAAATGCTGAGATTACGATTGAAGATCATTCGTTCGAAACGTACCGGACATGATCGAATCGGTGTAAGCGTTCTCTTGGTTGAGATAGGAGAGGACTTCGGGATTGGAGCGGGAGTCGTCGCGGAGCCAGTAGTAGTTGTCGATTCTGACGTCGCCGAACAGCTCCATGACGTGCTTGACTTTCTTCGCCACCGGCGGAGACGGCGGCGGAGGCTTCGCCGGTTCGGACGCCATGGATGATCGGAAAAGCTTGGCTACGGCGACGGGACGAAACGAGGAAGAGGAGGAGGAGGAGGAGGCGAGTGAAGAGTGTAGAAGTGGGAAGTGAATAAGACCAACAATGCCTATACGGCGAGTGAAACGCATTGTCGTTGAAATGAACATCTATTTTTCCTTTTATTTTTTCTTTTCAAGGAAAAAGAAAGAAAAGGAAATTTGGTTTAGTATTTTAGTATAATTATCATCGTCTACTTAAAAGTGTGTTTGGTTGGTTAGTTTGAGTTAAAATATTTTAGTTGTAATAGTAAATTTTTTTGAATTTTCAGAAAAGAAAAAAAAATTTTTGAGGAAAAAACAAAAATTTTTTGAGAAAAAAACAAAAAAAAGTATGATTAGAGTTGAAATGAACCAATGAGCGAAACAAACTTTTAGGATGTTCTGTTGTATGAACATGAATCTTGGGAGTGATTTGCATGCGCAGATCTTTGCTTATGTTCTACTTCCATGAACCTTTTTGTTTTTGTTTTTGTTTTTGTTTTTGTTCTTCCAAGAGCCATGAAAGTTGTTTGAATGAATGTGTGGAAAGAAATGGAATGAAATGGATGTGTATACATATCACGTTATAGTACTATATAAATTCTTAGAATAATAGTTTAAACTTAGTTGAAAGATATGAAATTTAAATATAAAAATTAATAGTTGAAAAAAAAAAAAAAACCAGTACGTTTATATTATACATAATGATCGATGTAAAACATAAACCAAAAAAATAATAATTAACAAATGCATGTTTTCTTTTATATATATATATATATATATAGATGTTTTATATTATATAATATGTAGACTTCATAAGTTAAAGTTTTCATGACAATGAACAGATGTGAGTGCTTTTAATCACAACTCTTAACCTTCAAATTTGAAGGGGAGTATACCTAAATGGTTTGTCAATACTAAAACAATCTAAAACTTTGTAGGACTTCCAAAATATGAATTATGGAGGGCATATTTAAATATTAATATAAGCCTTCAAAAAATGCTTTCCATAAATTTGACAAAAACTATTTTAACGTGATAATTATGAAACAAAAAGTATTATTAAAATGGTTAATGAGAAAATAATATTAGAGGACTACATAAAAATATGTTTAACGATGTAAATATTTAAGAATAATTATTTTCAAGAAATATTAGCAAAAGAATATTTTAAAGGATAAATCCTAAAAAAAAATAATTTATTAGGAAACACTGAAAAATATAAAACAGTTATTCAAAAAAAAAAAAAAAAAAAAACCCTCGTAGAATTGAACACCCATAGAATTCAAATCCTCCACCACGATATTTTTTTTTTTCAAAAAAAAAAATCTAGTTTTTTTTATTATTTATTTATTTTTTCATAGATCAAACTCCAGTTTTTCAATAAATATCCAAACAAACATTTAGATATTATTTTACTGTTTATCTGTATCACCTAAACACCCGTTTAGATTGCCTCTTTTTTATTTTACAGTTTAAATTTTAAAAAAGAAATTGTTTGAATTTAATTCCATTAGGGTAATTAAACGGGGTGTTGCATTTTTTTTAATTAATAAGACCTATAGAGGGTTCTATTCATCATTTTTTGTTATTTTTCGTAAAACGTTTCCGTCGCATCATGAATATATGATCCAAAGCTTTCAATCGATCGTGTGTGTGTGTCTGTGTATGTATTTTTATAAAATCACTCACCTGATCGACATTAATACATAGTCTAAGTAAATATAAATAAATAAATAAACAAAATAATGCATGCATATGAAAGAATTCTCACGTTCCAAAAACAAGCTTCCTTTTAATTCACGAAAACAAACAAAACAAAAGAAACCGTTTGCTCATGAAACTAAAGCCAATAAAAGGGTGATTGGAAACATAACCTAATTCCACACCCCGCTCTTGTAGAAAAAAAGAGAAGAAAACAAACCAACAAACTAGTGAAAGAATAAAAGAATAGGATACCTAAACCATGCGACAATGGAAAAAAACTGAAAAAAACTAGATTAATATTTCGAAAATTCTTTAAGCTTTCGATAATCAGCGACTTTGATAAGGAGTCCTGGAATAAGGTACTCAACACCGATGATATGAGGGTTATTCTCCAACACATCCGGGTCGCCATACTCCTTCATGATGCTGTAAAGTGTATCTCCTTCTTGAACTTCATGATATTCATAAGTCAAATCATTATTTTGATCGACGTAGTTCCTTGTGAAATCTGTTGAGAGAGAAACTCCATAACTAGTACTACTTGGGGCTTCAAACTTGTGAAATCCTTTTAGACGACTTGCACTGGTATGGCAATTGAAGCTCGCCAATATGAGTATTGAGGCCAAAGCTAAGGCATAGCACCATGAAATTGCACGTCCAAATATGGAAAATTTGCGAGCCATATTATCTTGTGAGAGGAGAGAGAAAGCAGAAGATTAAAGAGAGAGAGAGAGAGAGAGAGAGAATTAATTTTGGTGGTCTTATGTGAAAATCAACCCCTTGTATAGGATTAGGGATGATAAGAGGTATTGGAATTATAATGTTAGGCAGTGTGGCTAATCTACAGAGTTGTTAAAAATTTTCATTTAAAATTAGAAAGTGTATCTGTATATATGTTTGAAATTCAAATATGGAGTTGTAGTTTAATTCCATTAAAAAAAAAAAAGTTATGGAGCTGTAATACGGTAAATTTATAACAATAAATTATAATTCTATGTACTAAACTATTAGTATCATCAATTATTAGAATTTTTTTTAAGTTCGTAAATTCTTAGAAAAACAGTATAAATTTATTCTAAAGTTATGAAATTCTTTTCAGAAAAGAAAGTTATATATTTAAACTTTTCAAAAATTTCTCCGCCTTCCTCCTCTTCGCTCTTACACTCTGTAGCCTGAAATTGTGCCCATAATTCTACTGTTAATAAATCCACTTCTCTCTTAATTTTTAAGAGTGAATCTAGCTATTTACTAAAAAATCTAAAGATTTATCAATAAATATATGTTCGAATTTATCATCTTTTAAAAATCTAACTTAAAATTTCAAAAGTATATATTTAATATATTATTTGTTACAATATCCTTTTAAAAAAAAAACTCTTATTTAATATATATTTAATATATTATTTGTTACAATATCCTTAAAAAAAAAAAAAACTTTTCCTCGTTTGGCGTTTAAACTTGAACTCAAATTGAAGGTGTAAATTGGGACTAAAATAAAAATTCAAGAGACAAAGTAGAAGTTTTTAAAATTTAAGGACCAAAGTAACTGTGGCCCTAAAATTCAGAAGTATAAACAAAAACAATATTAGTAAAAAAAAAAAAAAAATCAACCTCCAAATTCATCACTTAACAATTGATCACCAGTCCCCACAGTTACAATTATAACCTAGTGATAATATCAAATCTAACTTCATCTAAATGTGTAGAGTTTGAATCCCTAAATTCCTAATTCAAAATAATTAAATAAAGAAAATAGAAAGAATAAAAAAATATGAGACGTAAATTACTTGGTTAAAGAAAAAGAAAGAAAAAAAATGCTAAATTACATGCTCAAGTATTTTTTAGACCTTCGATGATAATCGGATAAGAAGTCCCGGAATAATATCATCGACATCAACAATATGAGGATTGTTCTCCAACAAATCCGGGTCATCAAACTTCACCATGATGCAGTAAAGTGTCTCTCCTTCTTAAACTTCATGATATTCATATTTTCTTGTGAAATCTTTTTAGAGAGAAACTCCATAACTAGTATTATTTGGGGCTTCAAACTTGTGAAATCCTTTTAAACGACTTGCATTAGTATTGCAAACAAGGCCTGCCCATGTGACCATTGCAGCCAAAACTAAGACACACCACCATGAAATTGTACGTCCAAATATGGAAAATTTGCGAGCCATATTGTCTCGTAATTAGAGGAGAGAGAAAGCATAAGATAAAAAGGAAATTAATTTTGGTGGTCCTTATGTGAAATATCAACCCCTTATTTTATAGGATTAATGATAAGAGATATTGTGGTTCTACTATAATCAAGTCAGGTGGTTTAGATATAGATTAAGATATACGTCTTAATATTATTTTAAATACTATTATTTTAAGTGTATACATATCACATTATTATCAAGTTAAAAATTCAAAGTAAAAAAATTTTTTTTTTAAAAAGTTCAGAAATTTAATACCCATGGTTTCTGAAACGTGCACGTTCGTTCCCATTACTATTTTGTTTTATAAAAATATCGTGCAGAATAATTAAGAGTACATAAATATAAATTGGAATAATTATGAAGCTGCCTTTTTTTTTAAATAATCATAAGCCCGTAGTTCATGCCAAGAGGAGACAATTAAATGAAAAGACTGAATAATTGAGCAATAAATCAAAACAAAAGGACATATAAATAATAGTGATCAATAGATCCACTAATTAGATTTGATTTTACAACAAATAAATAGTTATATAGACAAATAAGACAGGAAGATAATTTGCATCATTGCGGCTATGAGCACATCCCTGCACTTACTCAAGCTACTAATCTTGGGCAAATTTATCAACACATAATTGTTCATTCAATAAAGCAAGAGTTGTTTGTACATTGTACATCGAATAATTCACTGAATTTATCATCTAAATAGCTTCCTAAAGCATTACGAAGCTCCAAAATTATTTATAATGCCGCTATTACGGTTATCTATCATGGACTCAAAAAGCCATTTTTCTCACAAAGTCCCATCCCCAATGAAAAAGAGTCCACCATTGCAATCTTGAACATGAATCGATCGAGCTTCTTGTCTTAAAAATACTCTACCCTTCTTTTCAAAGCCGCAAATCAGTTCACATATGTTATCATTATCACTAAAGCGGCCTGATCAGATTTTCGTGAGAGACAGGATTAGAACTTGGCAATGAAAGAGAAAATAAACTCGTGCTCGGTACTTACGATGGTAATTCGTATAGATGGACAGAATTATCATCCCAAGAGCAAAACAAAATATCATGCCTAACTTCTTCATTCGGTGTCACTTTAAATCATTAGCAAAAATATCTCATGTTTCATACTTTGGCACTACTATAATAAAAAATTAATTCAAAATTAATATCTTTATAATTACAAAAAACCGTCGTCATCTCCTGAGGAGGATTACACAATGGTTTCAACCAAAAACCGTCGTGTAATCTTCCAAAAATTAATTTAAAATTTTGAAATTTTGTGTTTTGAAATTTCCACGTAAACCCTTAACTTAAATCCACTTTTCTCATCCTTTCTCATCATTTTTATCTTTCTCCCTCTCGATCACTCAAATATTTCTCTTACCGACTATCTCCTTTGCCCACCGCCCATAGCGCCGCCGCCGGCTTCCATCTCTCATTCTCTGGGTGATGCCGCCACTGCCCTCCCCTTTTCCTCGTTCAACCATCACCCGCAACGCTGCCATCCCCTATCCCTCATTCTCCCGTCGCCCTCAACACCGCTATCCCCTCTCTCTCCTTTTTCCACTGCCACCGTCACCACCTCCATTGCCAACCTGTCTTCCCATAAAGGTCGTGACTATTTTGCATCAAAGAAAGGCAAGGTGACTTCCATATTGCTTAATTTTTTGTTTTCAAACAAAAATGAGAACACACAATTCTTTAGTAACTTGCTTGGAATGTAATTTATGTATTTATTGTTATTCAATTTTTTTTTATTATTGCTCTTTGTAGACGAATCTTTTGTGCAATTTTTTGGCCTTTTAAGATCTTTGTAGACAATACTAAGCTCATTTTTTTTCCGCCCACCACATGCTCAATAAATGTTAAAATGAAATTTTGTTTGGTTAATCATATCGAATTAGTTTCTAGTGTAGTGTGCTCAATTTTTTTAACGTTCTTGGTGAATGCGAATTTGATTTGATAAATTGAACTGATTATTTGTTTGTTTTGTGTATAGTTAATCATATTGAATTAGTTTTTAGTATAGTATACTCAGATTTTTTATTGTTGCTCTTTATAGATGAATATTTTGTGTAATTTTTTGGTAGTTTAAGATCTTTATAGACTATATTCTGTGCAATTTTTTTTCCATCCAACACATGCTCGATCAAATGTCAAAATGGAATTTTGTTTGGTTAATTATATGGAATTAGTTTCTACTGTAGTATGCTTGGATTTTTTAACATTATTGGTGAATGTGAATTTGATTTGATTAAATTGGCTCGCCATACTTGTTTTTTTTCCTTCTCTTGTTGCCTTTTTGTGTGATGCACCAAAAGGGTGACTTTATCCTATGCCACATAATAGAGGGAGACATTGGGTTTTGGGGGTCATTGACTCATGGGAGGACCTAGTCCTTTATTTTGATCCTCTTTGAGAGAAAAACTAGATGATTTTACTAATCTAATAAATATGTAAGTCAATTTTCATAACTTAAATTTTGATTTAATCTTAATGGTGTGCATCATTATTATTTTGAATTTTGCAAATTTACTAAGGCCCTAATGAATTGGAAGCTTATAGCCGAAGAAGGGATTAAAAAGAAACAAGATATAAACCAAAAATCTTGGATCATCCTTGTCCTCACCAAGAGGAAAGTGTTAAATGTGGTTATTTTGTTTCAGGTTTTATGACGAACATAGTGTTGAAAGGATTTGACGTACTTGAAAGAAAAGAATTTTATACTTGTGATGATATAGATTTGATTAGGGGAAAATTAACTAAATTTGTAATGCAATTCATTAAATATGATATGTAAACTTGTAATGTAATGGATGATTTTTTTATTCTGATAAAATGTAGCTAGTATTTTGTCAATCCTATCCTGAGCCGTGTATTGGATAACATGCAAATTAGGCCACCATTAGGAAATCACCAAAAAATGTCAAATTATTTTTTTAATTAAAGTGGACTTTACACGACAGTTTTAAACAAAAACCATTGTGTAAAGTTCTCACTTTAGCAAAGTTTGCTTCATTTTTTCTTTAGGGTCCGTTTGGTTGGTTAGTTTGAGTTGAAATATTTTAGTTGTAATGGTAAATTTTTTTGAATTTTCAGAAAAGACAAAAAACTTTTTGGAAAAAAAACAAAAACTTTTTAAGAAAAAGATTTTTAAAAAAAGTACAGTTTGAGTTGAAATGAGATGATAAGACAAACGGACCCTTTATTCGACGAAGGTGTAAACTGTCGTTGAATATTGAGATACCATGACGGTTTATTTACGGGCATGGTATCTCAAAACATTCCACGACGGTTGTCTAACCGTCGTGTTAACTTTAGATGACGGTTAGTAACCGTCTTCAAATCCATAATTTTTACTAGTGAATATTAAAGTTTGGGATCAATTCCATCTATTTAATTGACGGAAAGGAGCAAACATGATAACATTTTATAGTTCAGGGAGCATTTTACCAGTTTTCAAAGTTTATGGAACAAAGTTAAAATAACACCAAAGTTTAGGGAGCAAAATTGATATTTGTCCATCGCTTTGTAGAAATATGTACCAAACTCAATATTTGTCCATCACTTTGTAGAATATGTACCAAACTTGTTTTTGAACCTTTACATACTTTAAATATAATATTTAACAAAACTATTTAAACACATATTCAATTTAAATATCCAATTCAACTTTTACATTAAGATTCATGCATTCAATTTGAATGCAACGTTGTATAATATCTAAACTCAAACTATGATCCAAACGAACAAGCAATAGCCTTGATGGGGCATGTAGGTCTCACTCAGGGGTGGCAAGTGGAGGATATAGCTCCACTAGAATTTTTTTTTCCTTTCAATTTTAGATCAAAAATTTTATGATTTTTCTATTCTGCTGTATTAGAAATTAAAGATCTTTATATAAACCCACTAAAATTTAAAAACTTTCATATAGCCCCTATCAAAATTTTACCCTTCAATTTTTATATATTGATGTTATTTATTTTACACTAGCACTAAAATTTTTAGCCGACTTTGTCACGGATCTTACTCCACACCCCATTAGCTGTCTTCAAGGATTAGGCCTCAGGTCAGGGAAAGAATGCCGTTAGTTCAGGAAAAGGTAAAGGTCTTTTCTTTCTTTAACTGAATAATTATAAAGGTCTAAATTATTCACATGTTTAGGATTAAAAATGACTTTTAGCACCTTGTGTGTGTGTGTGTGTGTGAAAATTGTGCACTCACTATTGGCGTTGGTTGAAGCTGGGCCTTTCTGCAGTGTACAGGGTTGCTTTTTATAGTAGACCTCATTTTTATTTGATCATGTTCCAAGCCATCTTTATGGAAAACCAAAAACAAAAACAACAGCTTTGTTCATCCCACAAATGTGACAACGTATCAAATTCGTCGTATAAGTTTGTGGGACATAATTTGTTCCTTTTTTTTATCGTTCAATTAATAATTATTTTAAGGGTGCGTAATAATATATTCTAACTATACTTTAAAGTGATTTGTCAATTAATAATAGTTCTTCATTCAAGTGTCCATCTTATCTTCACTTTTGTACATTTTTTTCTCAAAGAAAAGGTTAAAAAGATAAAGTGTGGCGTCCCCTGCTGAGGACATGTACGATAAATACAATATGTCCATATAACCCGGGATTATTCGGAATGAAGATCTTACTAAGAAAAACGATCAGTGTTAACATCCTCGTGTACAAAACATACTTTATATTTTTTTTTTCTTTTTTCAATTCCCATGAGAAGATAATTTTTGGGGCAAGAAGAAAACATGTTCCAGAACATAACTTTGCGCGGGTTACCCCAAAATTCTGTAAGCAATTAGAGCAAGTGGAAGAAGTTTTCAACAAAGGTCTATTTTATTTCTTTTATAGGTGATAGGATTATTCTTTTTTTAATAGGGCTATACGGACTTGAACCGTAGACTTTCTCAGAAAACAGACCAAACTTACTACTATCAAATTGATTTAAACTGTTTCAAAGATCCAACATGCATTTTTGTTGCATTGGGCTCTTTCGTTAACCGATAGAAATATTGGTTAGTTTACCATATTTTTTTATTAATATATTAAGATATATAAAGATAAAAAGATGGCTCCATGTGCTCTGATTCATT
>CM046383.1:20957113-21153113 GCA_025413485.1 Ficus microcarpa
GAATGACCTATTTAAGTATTTTGCTTCCATCTAAATACTAAATATGAAGAAGTAAACGACACTAAAAATTATTGCTATTGTAATAAAGCAAGTACGGAAGACCGGAGATAAAGAAAGTCATTTTACAAATAGTTATTCAAAGGCTTCCACTGCCAAGGAGTTTTATCACAACCCCCTAAATAATTTTATTAAAACGACATTTTTTCTTTGTAGACCAGACCAGAACAGACCTCTCCTCATGGTGCCTTGGACTTTGCTGGTGATGGAAGCAACTGCATGAAAGAAAAAGATCAGGCTTGTGGATATCGTCACAAATGCGAAGCCGTCAATGATTTTGATGAATCGTTATCGGTTATCTTCTTGATGTCGAAATCGATGAACAAAACAAAATGTTTCAAGTAAACCTTGGTGATTACCTGATAACATGAGATGAGAGAGGATACAAAACCGAATGCTCCGGTAACACGGGGGGTAACTTTCTTTGGCGCCAGTTGAAGCAGCCCGCTGCCACCACTATATCCATGGATGCTTTAATCAGGGCCAGTGTCCTCTCATTTGATTTTTTGAGTTTGGCGCGGTACTGCTCATTCTGCACTCGGGAAGGCACGGCACATGGTTACCGGGCAAGCACAGTGATATGCTCGAAAGAAAATGTTGTATGATTAACAGATAGTGCATGGTGTGTGGTTAACATACTTGGTATTTATTGGTGTTCTTGAGATCCTTCTCCAATTTTTTCATTGACGAGGAAAGCCTTCCGAGCTCTCCGACCTGATATACGAGAGGATGTGAAAATGTTAATTCAAAGTCCAAACCATCCATGCTGAGGTACGTGAAAATATGCATCAAGAACATAATTTTGGAAAGAAACAAACCTCAACCAAAGTGGTGCAAACAGAGGATCCCAGCCAGCAGAAAAGAGATATCCGGCCGATTAACTCAGTGCGTTCTTTGTTCTGTATAAAAATACATCGTGTTACAGTACTAGAATTTCTCACGCTTGGGAAGAACTCATGAGTCATGAGCTGATTAAAAAAAAAAAAAAAAAAAAAAAGCATTTCGTACCTTATAGATTCCTGTTCTTCCAAGCCATACGATTTGATCAAGAAATAGAAAAGTTGAAAGCAATGCATTTTTGGACTGCAAAACCCACCAATAAGTCGGAAAAAAAAAAAAAAAAAAAAAAAGAACGAGGGTTCTCATAGAAATATGAAGTCAGAAAATATCAGCACCTTTCCCAGCAGAACAAGTGAAAGAGGAGTTCCTTGAGGAGTTGGACTAATAAGAGCGTGCAGATCATTGACAAACTGCAGAAGGGCATTGCATTTCATACATTAGGCCCAATTTCATGTGTCCAAAACAAATTTTGGAATAGCATCTCCGTTGCAGCTTCGAGAGTAAATATACGCCCAAAGAAAGTGCAAAAGTGGGACAGGAAATCATTCGTATTTCTTTCTCAGTAAAAGTAGGTACCAAAGTCTTGGAACCCTCTCAACTAGAAATGAACGGGCAAGACAAAGAAACTATGGGAAGAGATTTTCCACAATTCTAGTTATGAAAACAGATATTGTTGGACAGAAAACAAAGGGAAATAAGGAATGTTACAACTAACAGTAAATTGAAAAACTCTAACCTTAAAAAGACGGAAAACTTTTCTTGCCAAGCTAGTTGATTTGTCAACACTTTGGGCCGTCCCAGGTTCTCCATTACTCAAAAACTTTGAACCATATTGTATTGCCCTGCATATCTTGTCCCTGGCTTCCGCCTTGTTCAGATATAACACTACAAGGGCAAGTTCTGCTCTAGTTGCGTCCAATGTGCTCATCTTTTATGCTGAACCTGCTATATTATTGTAATGTAGACAATGCTCAACACACAACTCAGAAAAGCAGCCAATGAAGAATCATAAAAAAGTGAGTAAAACGTTCTGAATAGCTTCCAAAGCCAATAAATTACAATTATTTGAGACACTAAAGCACATATGGTTTCATCACAACTATAACAGATTGTCAAGATTGCCAAGGCAGTCATTCCATTGACATAGTTCTTTTCTTGGAAGAGAAAGTAAAACACAAAAATTAATATCACCGATTCACCAAGCAAGTAGGAAATCTTCATTTTTCTAGTCACACGTCATTAACTCGTGAAAGAAAAACACATGAGGCGGCTATTATACATCTTAACAATTGCCCAAGCTTAAGAACAACATGAAAAATCTCTAACTACGACTGTCTCAACCTCCGACAACACAGAAAACAACGATGTACCATTGAAAAGAAAAGGAGTCTTAAACCAATTGAAATGGAAATAAAGCAAAAGATATGTACCATGTACGCAAAAACGAAAATGAAAACGAAAACGAAAAAGGAAGCAAAGGCAAAATTCTTCAGCACCATAGCACTCCAGTAAATCTAAATTCTCCAACTTCAAGAAGAACAAACGCAATAACAGTAATCAACAATTTCCCTACAAATTGGAGAACCAAACATAATGGATAATTATAATCCAAAGAAAGCCCTTTTATCTCCATTCTCAAACACTTACATAGCTATATACCAAAGCATAAAATAGACTTATTTTTCAATTAAAAAAAATCCCTCTTTCGTGCTATCTTAGCTGAATAAAAACCAGAATCATTAAATTCCATGATTAATTAAATAAAATGATTATCAATACTAAATTAATCAGAGAAAAAAATTAATCAGATAATTGACAAAAAGGAAAAATTATATATATATATATATATATATAAAGCATAAAGCGTAGATTTATTACTCAGAAACGTCAAATTGAACTCAAGTCCAGATCTTTTTGTAGCGGAAAAAGTTTTTACCGATACCCTACAATCGTTTCCCCTACTTTCTCCTTCAATTTCCGAGAAACCAAACAGAGGATAAAAAGAAAAAACAGAACCCAATACCGATAAAAGAGAAAGATTAAGGTTTCAGAGAAGATCAAACAGGTTCGTTTCGTACCTCAAGCAGCGAAAGAGATCCTTCAACTGGGCAAAAACCTAGAAGCAGTGCACAACGAAATAATCGGAGAAAAAAATATGTAGAGAGAGATAGAGAGAGAGAGGAGAGAGAACGAATTGTTTGTACCGAAACGAGTGCCAAAAAGAAAAGGCCTCGAAAGCCGCAAACTTTTTTTCGGGTGTACAGATAGGGAAGGCTGAGCTCAGCGGTGTTCGTCGTTTTTCTCCCTTACATGCTGTGAATGATAAACCGGTGATAAGGGCTTGTTTGGTCCTCTCTTTCCAAAACAAACCAACAAAATTATAGTTAATAGTTTTTATATGTTTGTGTATATCTATTTGATATTGCAAAAGCGGCTGAACCTTATTATTTTGTTTTCTGTGTTTTGGGGGTTTCTTTCCTCTAATAATCGAAATCATTGGCCATCATGGACTTTCACTTCGTAGTAGTGGAATGCTCCTTGTGCAACGCATCATGGAAAATATCAAAATGTCCTTGATTTAACCCAATTGGATTATGTTTATTTTTTTAATAATATTTTTAGATCTAGTACTTATTTTTTATGTTTATTTTTAACCCAATTGGATTATGTTTATTTTTTTAATAATATTTTTAGATCTAGTACTTATTTTTTATGTTTATTTTTAACCCAATTGGATTATGTTTATTTTTAATCTCTAAACCCGCCTTCTTAATTAGTGATAAAAGACATTCTTATTTTTTTAATTTTATCTTAATAAACTCACAAGGTCCCTTTTTAAAAGTACTAGCACTCTTCTCTTTCTCTTTCTCGTTAGAGGGTTATGATTTCTCTTTATTTTTCCTCTTTAGGGATTGGGCTTGGTGGTGGTCTTCAACCTGTATCTGATTTCTTAGCCCTAAGAATGGATGTGGGGATCTCATGGTGAGAGCCTTGGCAAAGGCAAGCCCATGGGAAGAGGATTCACATTGTGGGAAGGAGCAAAGTAGGGATGAGATGCTATATATGGATCTGCCATCGATGCAATACTGGATTGAGGCCAGTCGGCCGTGCGTTTTTGTGACGAGTTTTCTTGTTGGGATCTTGCTCTTGCGATTGTGGGTTGGCGATAATGTAATGAGAGGTCATGTAAGATGAATAGGAAATGGGCATCCTCGAGATTTCTTTCTTGCTGATGCGACGTTCTGTTTAACCACAGGCGTGAAAATTGGCTATAGTCTGTGGTCATCATGTGCTGTGGAAGTCCTACAGCAGACTAGTTTTGACAACCCAATTTCTCCCAAAATGTGGGTCGTTTTATTTGGGTGTCATATTTCTGTTTATAATTCTAACAACGGAGGTGGTTTTTCGATCCTACGTGTTGGTTGATTGTCCGCCAGATCTGAGTATTGGTGTTGTTTTGATCTTACTAGAGTTGTTTTACATGGAGTTATTTTTGACCCTAGGACTGCTAAGTCTTAGCCCTCAGTCAATTAGAAAATTCCTTTGATAGTAGGGTTGTTGTCACAAAAAAAAAAAAAAAAAAAACCCTTACACGCGGTCCATCTCAGTGTACTAAAATATATTACCCGTTATTAGCCTAAAGTATACGTTTTTTTCTTTGAAGATCATCATACTTTATTGATAGGTACATTTTTATTGAAAGGTTTTATTTCATGTACTTGGGGTTAGTTATTTTGTTTGGAGTTTATGTATTTTCTTAGCGAGCTTAATAAAATTTCCCCTTTAACAAAAAAAATATATATTATTTTTCAATTATAGGTTAATACAATACAACTAACATGACATGGAATTGTAGTTTGAGGCATCAAATGGTAATTGTAGAATCATATTTCAATGACAAAGTTCAGTGTTCAAACTTAATTTCTTACCCCAAATTTCGAAAGGTAGAATTTGGGACCAAAAATTTAAGAGGTTACTTTTAGCACTATAATTTCTCAAATTTGTCGGTCTTTGACTAGTCTCCTGAGTTTATATATATTTTTTGTTTGTTACCTTATGAATTTTTTAAATTGTATCTTGATTATGGTTTAACTAAGCTGACTTTTCCTAACTTCTTATTAAATTAATAACAGAAAGCTTACACATGTCTCATGTGAAGATGAAAAATCACACATTCAAAAAGTTTTCAAATCCAATTCAAACAAGCAAAACTTCCAAATTATTTCTCCATTTAATGAAAAGTTAGTAAAATGGACATATTGTTATAATTTGAAAAGTTTGGAGAATAAATTGTCAAATTTAAAAATTTAGGGGAGTTATCAAAGGTTGACAAGTTAATTGGACAACAATGTTAGAAACCCAACAAATATTAGGAACTTTTTTGTGAGAAGTAAGACAATCTCAAATTGTTATACCATCATTGCAATCAATAGCGGAGTTGGAAAAGTTTTTTAAAGTAAGAACAAGGTAATAAAATTAAAGATGCTTATTTTTTACAGTCTGTAATAAATATAATTGCATATTTCAGTCATTAAATAGAGATACGATTAACAATTTATCTTATGAAATAGAGATACTATAAAAAATAAAAGAAATAAGAAAAAAATGAAAATTCTAAAATCGAGTGAGGCTACAATCCCCCACTTAATATAAGATGGTTTTGACACTAATAAATCAAAACTAAAGAACAATTATTCGATACATTAATCCTTCTGTTTATATATTTATATACTATTTCTACTTTTAAATCTACTTTGAAGTAGAGTTTGTAATAGAGTTTATCTTTTTAAGTGAAAAAAAGTCCAAAAGAAACTATGAATTTAGACATTTGCCGAGTTTTTTTTTTTTTTTTTTTTTTTTTTTTTCTTTTTAAGATCTATATGATTATAAACTGGTAAATTCTAAATTTTATAATGATAGTAGAAATTGGTTGCGGTGGCTTGCACGAAACTCCAAGTGGACGATGAAGATAAAGGCGTCGTTTCTTGATTTGTTCCACTTCCACGTCATCACTTATCCCTTTCATTTGTTTAATTTCATCCCCTCTTATTAATAGTATTGCAAGCAAGACTACGTGCACATATATTTATTTATACAGAGACCATATGTACGTATTTTTCTTTCCCATCTAGGGGGTGTTTGGTGAATAAGTTTAGTTTAAGGGGTGTTTGGTTGAACCATTCAACTCAAATTTTTTTTTGTCTTTTTCCTTAAAAATTTTTGTCTTTTTCCCAAAAAGTTTTTTATCTTTTCTGAAAATTCAAAAAAATTTACTATTGAAACTTAAAAATCTCAACTCAAATTACTCCACCAAACGGGCCCTAAGATTTTTAAGTTTCAATAGTAATTTTTCAGAAAAGACAAAAATTTTTTTTCAGAAAAGACAAAAAACTTTTTCACAAAAAGATAAAAATCATGATGAAAAAAGTACAATTTAGTTTAAACTAAACTTTTACCCAAACATGCCCTTAGATTCCATTTGGTTGGAGAAAAAGAGGAATGCAGGGTGAGGGCATATCTCTTCTTTGGTTGGATGAGGAGATGAGAAAATGGAGAGACGGAGGGAGGAGTTCTTCTCTCGGGCCTACAAAAGTGCATCCTTCCACTAATGAAAGATTCATGAAATCCTCTACTTACATATGAATTGTCTATTTTATCCTTTTAAAAAGTAGTTAACTAATAATAAAATATACAAAATAGTAATTCTATAATAATTATTAATATATATTTCCAACTCTTCCTCTTTCTTATCTAACAACATAAAGAATTCGTACAATCATCTTCATCCTTCACTCCATCCTTCTAACTCTCTTCATCCCTCCTCCTCTCTATCCCTCCTCCTCTTCATCCCTTCTACAAAACATAGCCTAACACTTAGAGTCTCTTTCTATCATGCATAGGTGGTGACAAGTTAACCTAAACTTCCTATTTCGCATATATCATGTAATTCCCATCATGCATATTCTACTCATCTTGATCTTGCTCACCATCACTGTTTTCATCATCACTATCCATCCCATTAAGTTGGACGGAAACTTCAGAGAAATGCCAAAAAATCACACCTTCAATTGATTTTTGTCACTGAAAAAACTTTTGCTCAAAATATCATAGTATGATAATATTAATTAATTAATTATATTTAGAATACCAATTATATCCTTAAGTTATCAACTAGGATGAAATGATATCCATGTTGATACGAATTAATTACCGACCAATAACGTCCTTTGCCGGCAATTTACTGATTGACAACCACTTAATTACCGATTAGTAACCAGACAGCAATTGATTTGCAGTTGGTCATCATCGAGTTACTAATTAGTAACCACTTGATTAACACCACCGAATTTTTTTGGATTCTGTCAATGGAATATTAAAATAAACACTAGATTTTACCAAGTATCACCAGTTTTCCACAAAAATCATTTAACAAGAATCTCAAGTTCAATTTCAAAGAAAATTTCTACCAAATATTTTTCATATAATTAGAAAAAGGGACAGTATTCATCGCTGTCATCGGAATCTCGCCTACTAAGCCCTCTTGTTCCCTAGCTGCACTCCTTCGGAGGTCGGACTCAGCTTAGCTCCGACCACAGCTCCGGTGTCTGCAGAGCGACGAAGAGCGACTTCTTCTGGTCAGGTCGAGAACGTGGTGGGCCCAAGGCAAGGAGATCTGACAAAGGAGAAAAGGAAGGATCTCGATGGTGATCTTTCTCGATCCAGCGGTTGCAACAGTGGTCCACAGTTGAATGACGGCCATGGCTAAACGGTGGTGCTCGATCGAAGTTGCAACGATGCCTCGCGATTGGAGCCGTTTCCATATGAAACCGCCTTCGTCAATGTTGCCTTCACCGCATCGGAGATCGGGTGAGGAGGATAGACGGAGGTCCGGTCTGCTAAGCTTGAGAAAGAGAGAAAGGGGGGGAAAAAGAAAGAGAAAAAAAAAAGTGTGGGTATGAGATATTTTGGTTTTTTATTTTTTATTTTTATTTTTTTAAAGTTATTATATAAGTGATGTCATCATGGCATGTTGTGCTGGTTTTTTTTAACTGTCACAAAAATCAATCCACATATTATTTTTAAGACATCCACCCTAGTTATCTCAGTCTAGACTAAAATTTGAGTTTATGTTTAATGTTTCAATTAGTTTTTAAATTATTCATCTTAATTTTTATTTTTTTTTTCTGAAAAATCAATAATAAATTATAATTAATTTTTTAAAAAATTAATTAATTTTAATTTAAAAATTTTATCTCTAACTAACGAACCAAGTAAGTTAGAGAAAAATATAGAAATGGCCCCTCAAGTACGCATATTACGGAATGACTAAACTTCTGGATTTGACTAATTAATAAAATGACTAATTTATCTTTTATTATCTCTTTAAAAATAAATCCTAACTATCACTTTTCTCTCTACGATCTCTTTTGATTCGTCTTTATCTTTCTGCTCTCTCTCTCCCCCTCCCTCCTTCCCTCCCTTCCTCCCTTTGCCCACAACCTCTATGCCCGATGGGAGGAAATCTACAGCGAGCAGTCACGATCTGACCTGCGGCAGTCGCAACACATAGACCCACACAATCGCTTGATCCATGAAGCCAGTGTCGAGATTGTGTCTGGCGAACGCAATCTCTCTTTCCCCGCTATGTCACAAACAGCATCTGCCCATTGCCGCTCGTTGTTCGTCATTCGCCCTTCGGAGTTGAATTAATATTTGTAGTCTAATCCAGTATGATATTATTTTTGTGCTTGATAATTTTTTTTTTTTTTTTTTTTTTTTTTGTGAATTTTTGCTTAGTCGTTGATGATAACTTGTAAATTCTAGCATCTGAATATTGTGCTTGAATTTTATTTTTTTGTGATTTTTTTAATAATAATAATATATAAATTTTGACAAGATTACGGTAAATTTTTTTAAGCTTTGAAATAATCTGATATACTACACTAATTAATCCGGTGGAATATAAAAAATTAATACAGTAGAATACCAACAGTAATCTATGAGGTTACTCTTGGTGACTGGAATCGGAGATGATGACACTGACAATTTTGTATCCAGAATAAACAACAATATGGTAGACTACCAAAGGTATTCTACCAGAATACTCGTCGGTGATTGGAGACCATTGGTGACATGTGTTGACTCTAGTCTTTGGAGGGTATTCTGGTAGATTTCTTTTTGACTAGTTAGAGATAATTTTGGAAAATTATATTACGTTGAACTTTGACTTACCTTATAAGTGGTCAAATATTCTAAAACAAGTGTGGATTGAGCTCTTTGAGGGAAAATTCTTTAAAGCACTCTTTTTCAACATGAAGGGCCGCAAAATAACATCTCGAAGATTTTTTGTTTATTTGTTCTGTAATAAGAGCTCTCACGTTCTTTGGAATTAAAGAAACCGTTGGTTACTAGCTTTTCAGAAGACCTCGCTCACAGTGGCGGAGCTAGTCTTGTTGTTCACTATGACTAATGAGCTTGTATGACAACTTCATTTTTAATACGACACGAAAACCTCTTATTCTGGATGTATATATATGATCAATGAGCTTGTAAGTAAAAAAGTACAATTTTAATATTGACTTAAATGATAGAATTAATTTTGAATATAAACAAAAAGAAAAAACTACAAAAAATTTCAGACGAAATTTTAAAATAAGAAAATTCAAAAGAGGCGATTGTCCCTACTCGATACAATGTTGCTCCGCACTTCACTCACGACTGTTACAATTTCTCATATCTTCAAGGAAAGTAGTTAAATGGCAGATAAATTAGCTTCTTTTGGGATTTGTCGAGCATATATTGGTGGTTTGTGCGTTGGATTCTTGAAACTCCTTTCCTAGATGGGAATTTCCACTTCCTTTTCAAAGAATTTATTATTAATTTTTATTTGTCACCAAACCCCTCTGCCAAATGGTAAGGTAATATTTTCAAAATGTTCAGTTTAATGCATATTCTGAATGGATTCCCCCTTAATTTTTCAACATTTCAATGTTAAAGCATAGTGCTCCATCTCAAATCATTTTGAAAGGATAACTTTTCCCTCTATTCTAATTTCTATTCATGTTTAAAAATATTATAAAATTTTCTTTTTAAATCATATTGAGATGATTTTTTTATGCATACAGAGCGAAAGTAAAGAGGAACAAAACTCCATCTTTATACCTCATCAAAATATGCTATAGATGTTGAGGTTTTGTAAGATTTGTTGGAATTATTTTCAATATCTACCCAAATATATATACATTCAATTAATGATTTTTCTATTTTAGGATGACCATTAAATCTTTAGTTCAAATATATATATTTTTAATTAAAAACTTGAAACTGCCATGCATCGTTTTTCATTAATTTGTATCAAGTTAAAGGTCATACCTCATTGAAATTAATTAATTTTTTTTATATGCATCTTTTTCTTTTACAAATCGAGTAGAAACAATTTTTGTTTAAAACTTTCATGTTCATTCATGCCACCCATTATCACTGTAAATTTTACGTGTTCTTATACGTTTGTTTTGTTTTGTAATTTTTAATACTTGCGGACAAAATTAGTGTTTCCAGTGCTTAATACTCAAAAGCAAAATTTTAGAAGCTGTAAATATGGATTTGGTTAACCCGGCTCACATGACACCCAGGCCAATTGGGTAGAGGTTCTAAGTTTGCCCGGCCTGCATGGACACTTTCTAGAGAAAAATAGGAAGAGAGTCAATTTTAGAAGTGAGTTATGCAAAATTAACATTTTCTAGAGATCCTTTGATTCTTATTATTTTTGTTCTACATAGAGCTACTTTTACCCCTTCCCTTTAGACCACTAACTTAATGATGGATTATGATTTTGGAATCTGTCACTGATGGATTGCGATTCCATCATCGATGGACTTTCCAAAACTAGTGATTTTTTTCCTCCCTCTGATCTTTCCTTCTCTTTCTTTCTCTATCATCTCTCGACCACAGAACAAGTCTCTGATTAATCTCTGGTTCACATCAACGTCATCGTCGTACACTGAGCTCTATAATCGGATCTCTTCTCGCTAGTGTAGGAGATGGCATGGGAGACGTGATGACCAATATCATTGTTCCGTTCATCCATCCACGTTCTCCACCTTGTGACGCCGCCAACATCTTTCTCATCTACCCTAGTGACAAAGTTGTCTTCTCCATCCTCACCCGGCCTTTAATTCGTTCGAAGGCCCTCTACATGAGGCCGATTTTCTCTACTTAGAGTGTATTTAGGTAGAATACTAGTGGTATTTTGTAGAATACATATGGTATTCTGGTAGAATACAAGTGGTATGCTGGTAGAACATGGATGGCATTCTGGAAGAACCCAAGTGGTATTTTATCAGAATACCTTTTTAGTCGGCTAGGGGTGCAATGACCCATGCCTCCCTTCGATATATTATTATCCGTTTTGGGTCTCATGTCCACATGGTTTTGCTCTTAGGCTCAATCCTAAAAGGCTTTATACTATTAAGAAGTGGTATATTTACTTATAAACTATCACCATATATACATTCCCAAGTAATATGGAACTACACAACTTCCTATTTCCTTGTAGGGACTGATAACTATCACAATCAATATTCCTTTAATTTGAGCGCCAACATCCTTGTTGGTTGCAACTCTGGTTAGATATAAGCTACAATACCATTTGTAACAACCCATGCCTCCTTTAGTATGATATTGTTAGCTTTGATCCTCGTGTTAACACGGTTTTGCTCTTAAGCTCAACCTTAAAAGGTCTCATATAATTAGAATGTGGTCTCTTTACTTATGAAACATCACATATATTTATTATCAAGTGACATGGAACCTCATAACTTACTCTTTCTTTGTAGGGACTAATGAGGGATTGTTTATTTAAGTGTATTCAAGAGTCCATGTTCTAAAAAATGTCAGTTCTAATTTATTTTGTAGAAATGCCCAAGTACCTTTAAAGACGTCGCTACATTTTTATAATGAATTGAAATAAAACAAATAAAAAAATGATAAAAAGAAAACATAAAATAATTTCATTAATTATAATATGAAAAAGGTGAACTATAGTGTTAAAAGTGTTATAAATTAAGTAGAAATAAATAATCTTCCAAACGAAAGTTGACTCGTACTAAAAATGGTAAAAATATAAAATAAAAATAAAAATAAAAATAAAAAAGGACATTAATGATCCTTAAAGAATTATGTTTTTTTAGGGGAAATTTCACTAAACTCATTATGGGAGATACAAAAATATAAAACATAAGAAACCCTGTATCACATAATTAAGACAAAATCTTTCAAAAAAAAAAAAAAAAAAGGATGCCAATAAAATCTGATGACGCTCACAGGAAAGATGTGTGCTTAAGGCTGGATAACGGGTATATATCGCGGCATATTGAAATCAAACATATGTAAGACTCTTTTTGACAAAACCTTGACTATCAATGAATTTCCCACTCAATCGAAGGATAAGACTCAGTAGTACTAGGACCACTACTAACTTCGCCTAGAAATAACTCTTGTGAGACCAAAACACAGTCAAGATTCAAATCTGACAAATAAACAATTAACTCAGAAGATGGAGAGACCACCTTTGTTATTAGAAATAACAAAATCAAATAAAACACCAAAAAGAAAGACGACGAAAGACATCGTTATTATTGCACACAAACTTACACACAAAAAAACAAAAAACAAAAAAAGATCACGTAGAAAGAGTCATTACCAATAAAATGAATCACCTTGTTTGGAGAAACTGGGTTGCCAAAGCTGAGCTACTATAGGATCTCCCGGTGCATGACCACCATGCACCATCACCAACTATCTCATTACTACCTTGTTCCTTTTCATAATGCCCATCCTCTTACCATGGGCTCGCCTTTGTTAAGATTCTTATCATATGATTTCCACCTTCATCTCTAGATCCGGGAAACCAAAGACAGACCAAAACCGTCACAGGAATCTGGCCCCAAAAGAAAAAAATGATTAAGAAATCTAAGCCCTCACACGTTAGAGAGAAAAGGGGAAAGGATAATAAGCTTAGAATTGTGTATTTCAATAAAAGTTAGAATTATCATAAAAAGTTTTGCAAAAAGAATTATCATGATTTTCTAGTTATATTATAAAAAAATGTGAAGTACATGCATTGTCATAATAATATAGTTATTATCATAAAAATATGCAATTTCATATCACATCTAAACTTTAGAAATTAACTATTAAAATGAGACCAATAATAATGAAAAAAATAACTAGGCACTATCAAATGATGTTACGATTATCTAAAAAACCTGAATCATAATAAAGAAATAGGTTTCTGAAAAAACCTTTATCACATTTAGATAGTAATAGGTTTCTAAAAAACCAAATCTTACCAACAGACAATCAACACACACTACTACAAACAGTAGATTACACGACGGCGATTACACGACGGTTTCCAAAACCCGTCGTGTAAAATCATTTTTACACGACGGTTGACAAAAAACCGTCGTGTAATCAGAACTTACACGACGGTCTATATTTACCGTCGTGCAAAGTCAAACCTTACACGACGGTCATAATGGACCGTCGTGTAAGTAGCCAGAAAATCATCGGATTACACGACGGTTTATTTTGGACCGTCGTGTAAGGGCTAATATTACACGACGGTCCATAGGACCGTCGTGTAAGCATCCGAAACAGGGGCATTACACGACGGTCCCTCTAGACTGTCGTGTAAGATCCCAGCTTACACGACGGTCCCTCTAGACCGTCGTGTAAGCTCGAGACATAGAGGACGTATCCGTGGCCAATCAAAGTTGTATTGTCGAGAGGACATATCGAGACACAGAGGACGTATCGAGACACAGAGGACATATCGAGACACAGAGGACGTATCCGAGACACAGAGACACAGAAATTTGGGCCTTACAAGTGATGTATTGTCGAACGCATTATCTAGACCCGAACACAGAGGACGTATCCGTGGCCAATCAAAGTTCGTAAAGCCTTCTCAGTACTTCAACAGGGGTTTTAGTTCGAGCAAAGATAATGAAATACTATCAATGAGACGTGAAATTGAAGAACTAAAGGCGTTGGTTCGTGGTCTATGTGCGAGCAAAAATGCGCAGCCGGCGGTTGATCCCAACAGTAATGTGCCAACCGTGGACCAACACAACAGCTTTAAGGCTAATTGCTCTGCCCAAGAAAAACAACATGGAGTGACTGATCCAGCAACCGTGCCGGTCGATAGTCAGGAGTGTAAGCTATATATCTTCGATGAAGTTCTGGGTGGGCAGTTGCTTGTTGCGTTTGGAAGAGCATGGCTAGGGAGCCTTCCAACTGATATAGTGCATGGGATTCCATTGGGGGAAGGGAACGTGCGGGTGTCAATCGTCGTGCCAAAATTAAAAAAAGCAACATTAACTATACCGACGGACGAGGCAACCACTGTGGAGGATGCTGTTAATGGGTTTGTTACTTGGCCTATAACATTGGTCGAGATCGACACAAGTATGAACAAGGCAAGTCGAGGGCCTAGTCACGTTCCTGACCCAGCAGTTGCGAGGAAAAAACGCCAAAAACAAGATGGAAAGAGACCGATCGACTCTCGAACTGAGGTACAACAGGATGTGCAACAACAACAAACTTTGTTCGAATTTATTAAAATGAACAGGGCGATGAAGCCTTTGGCTTATTATGCACATAATTCCATGCGTCAAGGTAATCAGATAGAGGTCCCAATACCGAATACGATCATGGGTTTTCAGATGCCTGTCTATTTAGGCTTCGACGATATTTATGAGTTCATTAATTTACAAGAAATCAGTGCGAATTGTATATTAGTCTACATGAGGTACGACATTCTATCTCTAAATTTATTATTTCTGGACATTCTTCCATTTGTTATTAGGTATAATAATAAATTTGTCACACTTATGCAGTTATTTGGAGGAACTATGTAGGAAGAACGGGCAAGCAGAGAAGTTTGTTTTCGTGTCTCCAACCTTGATCTCACCGGTGCGTGTAGATACTGAAGATGCTGGCATGAGAGAGCGAGCCGATAATCTTCTAACCTTTTTGCAGGACGCACCAAAAGGACGGCTTTTTCTTGTGCCTCATAACAGAGGCAGACATTGGGTTTTGGGAGTCATTGACCCGTGGGAGAATCTCGTCCTTTATTTTGATCCTATTCGAGAGAAGAAACGAGACGACTTTACTGAACTCATTTACATGTAAGTCAAGTTTAGTATGTTAATTTTTTTTGTTAATCTTAAATATATGCATTTTAATTAGTTTGAACTTTACTACTTTGCTAGGGCCCTAACGGATTGGAAGATTACGGTCGGCGAAGGAATTAAAAAGAGACGAGATTGTAAAACGAAAATCTCGAACCGGCCTTGTCCTCTGCAAGAGGGAAGTGTCGAATGTGGTTATTTTGTTTTAGGTTTTATGAGGGAAATAGTGTTTAATGGAATTAACGCACTTGAAAGCAAAGAATTTTTCACTTCTGATGATTTGGATTTGATTAGGGGTGAATGGTCTCGTCATGTAATGGAATTCGTTGATTATGACATTCCATCTTTGTAATATATAATAATTGGTATGTTTTTACCTTGATCAATGTTGTTAATATTTTGAATTGTCTCTTGATTTTTGCCATTTCACGATAGACTCCGAAACTTTACACCACGGTCTTCTATATGTCCGTCGTGTAAAGTGGACTTTACACCACGGTCTTCTAGATGTCCGTCGTGTAAAGTCAGCTTTACACCACGGTCTTTTATACGTCCGTCGTGTAAAGTACGCTTTTCACCACGGTCTTCGATATGTCCGTCGTGTAAAGTCCGCTTTACACCACGGTCTTTTAGATATTCGTCGTGTAAAGTATGCTTTTCACCACGGTCTTTATATGTCCGTCGTGTAAAGTCCGCTTTACACCACGGTCTTCATATGTCCGTCGTGTAAAGTCCGCTTTACACGACGGTCTTCGATATGTCCGTCGTGTAAAGTCCGCTTTACACCACGGTCTTAATATGTCCGTCGTGTAAAGTCCGCTTTACACCACGGTCTTCATATGTCCGTCGTGTAACGTCCGCTTTGGTCTTCATATGTCCGTCGTGTAAAGTCCGCTTTACACGACGGTCTTCGATATGTCCGTCGTGTAAAGTCCGCTTTACACCACGGTCTTCATATGTCCGTCGTGTAAAGTCCGCTTTACACGACGGTCTTCGATATGTCCGTCGTGTAAAGTCCGCTTTACACCACGGTCTTCATATGTCCGTCGTGTAAAGTCCGCTTTACACCACGGTCTTCATATGTCCGTCGTGTAAAGTACGCTTTTCACCACGGTCTTCATATGTCCGTCGTGTAAAGTCCGCTTTACACGACGGTCTTCGATATGTCCGTCGTGTAAAGTCCACTTTACACCACGGTCTTCGATATGTCCGTCGTGTAAAGTCCGCTTTACACGACGGTCTTCGATATGTCCGTCGTGTAAAGTCCGCTTTACACCACGATCTTCATATGTCCGTCGTGTAAAGTCCGCTTTACACGACGGTCTTCGATATGTCCGTCGTGTAAAGTCCGCTTTACACCACGGTCTTCATATGTCCGTCGTGTAAAGTCCGCTTTACACCACGGTCTTCGATATGTCCGTCGTGTAATTCGATATGTCCGTCGTGTAAAGTCCGCTTTACACCATGGTCTTCATATGTCCGTCGTGTAAAGTCCGCTTTACACGACGGTCTTCGATATGTCCGTCGTGTAAAGTCCGCTTTACACCACGGTCTTCGATATGTCCGTCGTGTAAAGTCCGCTTTACACCACAGTCTTCATATGTCCGTCGTGTAAAGTCCGCTTTACACGACGGTCTTCGATATGTCCGTCGTGTAAAGTCCGCTTTACACCACGGTCTTCATATGTCCGTTGTGTAAAGTCCGCTTTACACCACGGACATAATATGTCCGTCGTGTAAAGTCCGCTTTACACCACGATTTTTCTACTTAAATACGGGATTACACGACAGGTGTTAACCGTCGTGTAAATTTGAGATACCACTACGGTTCATATAACCGTCGTGGTATCTTCCAAGACGGTGGATTATACGACGGTTCTGTAACCGTCGTGTAAACTTTACACGACGGTCAAAAACTGTCGTGTAATCCCCTCTTTTTAGTAGTGACAATAAATAATAAACCAGTCAAGATAAAGACAATAACAATGACAGAAGAACAAATAATGAAAAAAAGAATCGTTAAGAGAAAACGATGTTGAATATAATAATTGGTAAATAGGTCCTATAAGTGTTTGTTTATTTATTCTAAAATAGACCTATTTTAAAAATTAGATTATTAAAATTGACGTTTTGTATAATAATTTCTTCTTTAAAGTCAGCCAAACGACCTTGAACTACATTTAACTAATAAAGCAAAATAGTAAATGAGAATCAGAAGGTCATATTGAGGCAACCTTCCAATAATTTTGTCAACTAGTCGTATTTTTGTTATCCTTGTAATATATCAATATAGACAGTTCTAGGAAACTACGTCAAAATGGACTAGATATATTTTCTTTCTTCAGCCAAAAAAAACAAAAAGAAGATATATTTTCTTAAATAAAATGAAGAAACGACATACTACCATCATAGTCCAACAGTAAGCACCGCACTCAGCTTCAAATTAAAAAGAAAAGAAAATAATATATAGAATATTAAAAATGAAAGAAAACAAAACCTCGTAGAATAGGAAACCAAATTGGAGACAAACAACCAAAGAGAAAAACCGATGCTGGAGACGGGAGTTCATTAGGAACTACTATAGAGAAACTGTTATATAGATTATTTATTAACATAAGTTTTGAAAAGAAAGGATAAACTAATAGTAAAAGGCGAAAGTGGCATATAAAATCCGATTTTCCTAGATCGAGCTGTCAATGAAAAGAAAAAGAAAAAGAAAAAGAAAAAGGAAAGAAAAGAAACTATTGTTAGCGAAATTTAAAGAAAAAGACAACGAACAAAAATTTGTTAGCACCAAAATTATATAAATATTCATGAAAATGAAATTCAAAATTGTCAAAGAACACCGACGCCCGCGTACCAGACGGTTTCCTTAAAACAGATTCATCCATTCGTCAGAGGGTGCTTGGGGTTTTTATGGACGTCTGTCTCCAAATAAACAATGGCGGATGAGTGGAGATTGCGCACCAAAAGATAACCATTCCGGCAAACTAAATACTGCCTGAACTCTATCACCCGAGAAGCCTAACACACACTTGAATAGGAGAATAGACGGAAGACTATTGGATTTTTTTTTTAAATTTTTGTATGTCCTTAACTATAGAAAGGGGTTGCCTTTATATATGCATAAAAAACAATGGCACCCATCCAAAACATGTTGGCTATTGATTCTAAATTGACCAGGGTTTAACTCCTTGTCTAGCTAAACGTTTGAGTATTGAAATTCCAAAACCAAATGACTTCATTAATTCACGTTTTGAAGCTCAACCATTATGTTTCATTTGCTGCTCTTAAACCAAAGAAATTGCAGCGTTAATGTTGGAAAAATATTTTTTAAGAAATGGAGCAAAACCAGCCGACTTGGGGTAAGCAAACTTAAGTTTTTACATTTGCTACTTTCCTATTTTTCCAACTTCAATGGTTGCATATTGATAGTCAATATCTCATTCACCTTTTTTTTTTCCTTCATTTTGAGCATATGAATATACCATTTTTAATGCTTCGTGAAGGAGAATACATATCCATATTGATCCGTCACAAATATTGTGGATCCTGCTTAAAATTAACACAACTAGAAAATGTGGATTTCACGACGGAGCTTTCACGACTGTTTTTAAAAAACCGTCGTGGAAAATGTGACAAAAACACGGAGCGGAACAGAGTTTCCGAAAATCGTCGTGGAAGCCGAAGCTTTCACGACAGTTATAAAAAACCGTCGTGGAAGGTAATGCTTCCACGACGGTTTTTAATAACCGTCGTGGAAGCTTGCAAAATGCAAAAAAAAAAAAAAAAAAAAAAAAACCGTCATGGAAGGTAATTTTTTTTTTTTTTGCATTTTGCAAGCTTACACGACGGTTTTCGGAAACTCTGTTCCGCTCCATGTTTTTGCTGCAATTTCCACGACGGTTTTTAAAAAACAGTCGTGAAAGGGTCTTTTTTCACAAATTTTTCTTATTTCTTTTTATTTTTGGACTCTACCACGACGGTTTTTAGGGAAAACTGTCGTAGTAGGTGAACATACCACGATGGTTTTCCCCAAAAACCGTCATGATAGGTACTAAGGCGGGAATTTTAAAAATTTTTGAATTAAATTTAATTTTTTGGATCGTGTATTAAAACCCAAAAAAATACCATCTTTCCCACCCCATTACATTCCAAGCCTTTTTCACTTTTTCACTCTCTAATACACACTCTAACTCCATACTTAAAGCTGCCCAATTTCCTCCCTCTATTTCTCTCTCTCCGCTCCCTCCCTACTTAAAATCTCCAAAAACTCGCTCTATCTCACTGCGCCTCCTCTCTCTATTTCACCTCTCAAATTTTTCTCTTGGCTCCATACTCCGATGGCCTCCTCCACCACTCACGCAGCCTTCTCCATTCTTCGACGGGTCTACCAAGGAACTCACGCGGCTTTCCCTCTCTTTCTCGCCACACTCCGCTCATATCCACGCTTGACAAGCTGGTAAGTTGTAATGTATATTGCTTGGGTAATACATGGATTTGGAAATTTTTCGTCTAAAATGTTGATTTTGTTGATTTTGGTTGTTGATAAAATGTCCAATCCAAAATATTGATTTTGTAGATTGTTGAGTTGGGAATATTCCATCCGAAATGGCCAAAATTCGTCCCCTACATTTTCGGTGATTGTTCATTATGGTTATGTTTTAGATTTGAATTAAATTGGTTGGGTAAGGCACGGATTTGGGAATTTTCCGGAAAAAAGTGTTGATTTTGTGATTTAAATATTTTTGGGGAAATGATATGAATTCGTAAATTTTTTTTTTCATTGTTACCTACCACGACGGTCAAAAACCGTCGTGGAAGATTTCCTTACCATGACGGTTTTTTACGTATAACCGTCGTGGTATATTCTTAAATGTCCATATTTAAACCCTATTTTTGCTCATTCCACAACGGTTTTTTAACTGTCGTGGAATCTAAAAAGATTCCACGACTTTGGATTCCACGACGGTTAGAAAACCGTCATGGTATCCACATTCTGTAGTCGTGGAAGCGTCAAAATGGTACCCAACAAGGGTTTTTGAGCCATTTTTCCAATAATTCCTTACACGAATGAAATTGACAAAGAACACTAGACAAAATGATAGACACAAAGATTTGACTTGGTGACAGAGTTCAACGGTAGAAACCTACAAAGGATAGGTAGGTGTTACCCTTTGAACCTTGTGAAAGTATATTTACTTTACGGACTGACCAATAGACGTGATGTCCTTGAGCTATTCTATCATTTATGTAAACAATGATATACTTCACACATGAATCTTCCTAACGTAATTTAGTTCTCATTGTCATGTTCGTTTTGGCCATGAACATCTGCCTGGTTCCGCGTGTAACGCCTCTAACTCTGCTCTACGTACGTAGGGCTGTTACCATGCTTTCTTAACTTAAACATCCCGACCATTCATGTAGAATCAATTACGTAAATGTGGACCATTACTTAACGTACTTAACTTAGCTTCTAAATCTAATACTTAGACTAATCGGGAAATTTCAGAATAAATTTTTTCTTTCTGTTTCTTTTTGAACTTCATTTTAAAATCGTAACTTGAAAACGTAACATGTTTCTTATTCATACATGACAGACTTTATAATTTAAACAGTTTGTGGAGAATCTGCGTAGTGGTATCCCACACCGCCCTTCACTTGCTGCATCGTCTCCATGGCCCACCAAGTAATGCTGCAGGCATCTTACCTTTACCTATAGTATGAAATATACTGATGAGCTTTCGCCCAGCAAGTACAAACATAATCTCACAAAAACATGTCAACATCATATAATTTATGCATGATCCATTTATGATTGATTTATGAATCTTTTATGATCAATTATTGACTTGTACTTATTATCTTGATTACATGTGGGCCCTTTGTGTGTACGTACTGAATGCACGCTCTTTAGAGAAAGTTAGGGTTTGCAAGGTCCCTAACAATTATGGGAATCATAAACTTGAACTTGAACATGAGCATGAATAATCCTCCACCTGGCGAGAGGTTAGTAAGACACCTTGCTTGTATGTTCTTACCATGTGGTTTAATATTAGTGAGCATACATCATGATGTCACTATATCATAACATATATATACACATGGCATAACCATAACTTGACATAACTTATCATGGCATAACTTGAAAACGTGGCATTCTTGAAAACGTGGCATTCTTGAAAACATGACATTCTTGAAAACGTGGCATACTTGAAAACATAGCATTCTCGAAAACATGTCATTTTTGAAAACATGGTATACTTGTAAATATAGCATTCTTGAAAACATGTTATACTTGTAAACATGGCATACATAGCATAGCATAACATAGCATACTTGAAAATAGTATTTACTATTTTCATACTATAGGTAAGGTTTGTACTTACCTGGTATGCTCTGTCTTAGGTTTTGTTGCTTCAAAACACGTTGCAACAGCAGGTTACTTCCTGCTTATTTAAAAACACCAACATAGGATAAGAATCCTATCATAACCATAAAGTGTTGGTAACCTAACCAACATCCATGCATAACCTTAGTTATATGTCCCCCATATATATACATGCTAACTCACTTGGTTACAATAAGTAACCTTAGGGTTCGTGGATCATAACTTATTAGGTTACTTAAGGTAACCTTTGGTACTAAGCCCAATCATATTTAATCCATTGGATTACAAGGAGTAACCCTAGATTCTAGGCCCAATACAAACTTAGTATCCTGTTGGGTTACATTAGGTAACCCTTGGTGTGAACTAACTTGGGTCCACTTAAGTCAATTCCCTATTGGTTTACTATGGGCAACCTTGGGCATGGGCCCAATCCAGTAACTCGGGTATCCTTCCCGGTTACCGTTGGTCATCATATTATTACTAAGTTTCAAGACAACTTATGTCTAAAAACTTGTTTCCCTTTGTTTGGAAAAGCTTATCATTTTATGTGTTATTTTTTTGTACAAAAATCATTGGTACAACTTGTAAAAATCATAACTTTTGGAGTAAGGTTTGTAAAAATTACTAAGTATTGAAAACTGCTCTTGGAATCAGTTTCCATAGTTAATTTATCAGTGTATGTGTAGGAATGTCCTTTTCCTGCACTGTTCTAGAAAATCCTGTGCAGGAATTTCCTGTTTCCTGCATAGTGTTTGAAATCTAATTTTTATTTAAAAATATGGGTCGAATTTGAAAAAGTTGTCTTCATGAAAGTTTTAGATCTCGAATAGCCCTACAACTTTCATGTTTTACACAAAACCCAATTCGGACTTTATCCTACTCAAATCCCTTGTTGAACCTGCCTGGCCGTGCATGAAGTCTGGGCACGGTCAGGTTCGGATTTCTGTAAAAACGAAGGCCATTGGAGCCTTATTTTCAAAAACTGTCCATAATTCCCACTAGGAAAATCCCTTCTCTATAACTTTGTAGTTTTAACTTTCTTTAAATTCGGCCTCTAAAGGCCTCAAATCCTACTTTCTAGAAAACTGGCTAGTTTTCACTCGAATCTGACAGTTTCCTCTCTTAGGTTCGTTTTACGTCCTAATTCGCGTATTCTAACTGAACAGATCACTCGAGAGCCTAAGATCAAGCATGCAGCTCTTTTCTAATGTAAATTTCCGTCATCATGCATCCATATATCATCCATGCATAGCCAAACATTTTCATGCAAACCCTTGGGTGTTTTTGCACGAAGCTAGGGTTTGAAAAACTTGGGTTTGCATATCCATTCATTATTCAAGCTCTAATCTAGCTCATTCAACATCACGCATAACCTACAACCTTTTAGGCATATTGGGGACATATAACAAACATTTTAAAGACATGCAAGCAAACTCTAGAATCATGCAAGCATAAACCATGTAAAGCTCATAAAATCACCACCATAACCTAATCAAGCACCAATCTAAAAATTTCTAAACTAGGACAATAAAATAGGATGAGCTTATGCTCTTACATCCAAAGCTTGAAATACACTTAAATCTTAAATTTAAAGCTCAAATTAAAAGCTTAAGGACTAAAGGAGATTTACCTTGATCAACACAAGGATTTGGGTAAGGTTAGATTCAATTTTCCTTTTCCCTTTTGTCTCCTCTACAGTCGGCCATCCCTTGGCTTAGGGGCTCCAAAATTTTCAGCCACTTTCTTGGCTGCCTCAAAAAAATCCGGCCACCCCTTAACTCAAATCCTTCCTCACTTTTTTTTCTTTCTTTTCTTTTCTTTTCTCTTCCTTTTTGGCTT
Source organism: Ficus microcarpa (assembly GCA_025413485.1). NCBI lineage: Eukaryota > Viridiplantae > Streptophyta > Magnoliopsida > Rosales > Moraceae > Ficus > Ficus microcarpa. The sequence continues at coordinate 20,980,438 of CM046383.1, forward strand.
CAGATTTTAGGGGGAAGGGTGAGAGAATTTTTTGGCCATAGTTTTGGGGTGTTTCCTTATTTTTTCTGAGCAAAATCAGCTACCCCCTTCACCTATTTATAGGTGAAAAATCCTTAATTTTTGGATTTATTTTTATTTCCAAAAATTACATTTTGACCCCTAAAGCAAAAATATTTGCTTAGATGCCCTCCAAGTGGCATGTGGCCAGCCATGGGCTTGCTCTCCAAGCAAAATCATAACATCATCATGCTTACCTCATCATGCTTGGATAACCTTTTTCCAAAAATTGCATTTTGGCCCTAAGGACAAAATATTTGCAATTTGGCCCAACATGTGGCCGGCCATGGCTTTCCCTTGCAAGGCAAGTTCTTGCATCATTATGACATCATCTTGATGACATCACCTTACTTACATCACCTATTTTTCTAAAATTATATTTTAGCCCCTAAGGACAAACTATTTGCAATTTTACCCCTATATGTGGCCGGCCATAATGGTTACTTGGTGGATAAGTTTTTGATTTCTTTCCACTTTTTCTTAATTTCAAAAATTTATGTAATTATCCTTGATGAGGTGTCCACCTTTTAGGTCTCGTTTGGCTTTTTCCTTAATCTATAGTCCATTTTTATGCTACACAGATATTTCCAGTACTGTTATCAACTAATAACAGTATTTTACACTGATCTGCAGTCCAAAATTTATCTGTGTAAAATCGGACTGTATAAAAATTTTTCTTATTTCTTGAAACCTTTTTGCCCTTAATATCTTTCTTGGTGTGCTTGATTTTTCTATGGTAGTTTTGAATCTAAATCTTCCTATCTTGTCTATAATGACGGTTTTTCGCAGTATATTTTTCATATTGCTTATCGTATTACAGTATCGTCATACCTTCAAAGGTCTCATATAATTAGAATGTGGTCTCTTTACTTATGAAACATCATATATATTTATTATCAAGTGATATGGAACCTCACAACTAACTCTTTCTTTGTAGGGACTAATGAGGGATTGTTTATTTAAGTGTATTCAAGAGTCCATGCTTTAAAAAATGTCAGTTTTAATTTATTTTGTTGAAATGCCCAAGTACCTTTAAAGACGTCGCTTTTTTTTTTTTAAATTATTTTATAATGAATTGAAATAAAACAAATAAAAAAATGATAAAAAGAAAACATAAAATAATTTCATTAATTATAATATGAAAAAGGTGAACTATAGTGTTAAAAGTGTTATAAATTAAGTAGAAATAAATAATCTTCCAAACGAAAGTTAACTCGTACTAAAAATGGTAAAAATATAAAATAAAAATAAAAAATAAAAAAGGACATTAATGATCCTTAAAGAATTATGTTTTTTTAGGGGAAATTTCACTATACTCATTGGGGAGATACAAAAATATAAAACATAAGAAACCCTGTATCACATAAGACAAAATCTTTCCAAAAAAAAAAAAAAATGGATACCAATAAAATCTGATGACGCTCAAAAGGAAATATGTGTACTTAAGGCTGGATAACAGGTATATATCACGGCATATTGAAATCGAACACATGTAAGACTCTTTTTGACAAAACCTTGACTATCAATGGATTTTCCCAATCAATCGAAGCCAAGACTCAGTAGTACTAGGACCACTACTAACTTCGCATAGTAAATAACTCTTGTGGGACCAAAACACAGTCAAGATTCAAATATGATAAATAAACAATTAACTTGGAAGATGGAGAGACCAGACCACCTTTGTTATTAGAAATAACAAAAACAAATAAAAAAAACGAAAAAGAAAGACGACGAAAGACATCATCATTATTGCACACAAACTTACACACACAAAAACAAAAAACAAAAAAAGATCACGTAGAAAGAATCATTACGAATAAAATGAATCACATTGTTTGGAAAAACTGGGTTGTCAAAACTGAGCTGCTGTAGGACCTCTCGATGCATGACCACCATGCACCATCACCAACTATATCATTACTGCCTTGTTCTTTCCCATAATGCCCATCCTCTTACCACGGGCTCGCCTTTGCTAAGACTCTTATCATATGATTTCCACCTTCATCTCTAGGTCCGAGAAACCAAAGACAGACCAAAGCCGCCACAGGAATATGGCCCCAAAAGAAAAAAATGATTAAAAAACCTAAGCCCTCACACATTAGAGAGAAAAGGAGAAAGGATAATAAGCTTAGAATTATGTATTTCAATAAAAGTTAGAATTATCATAAAAAGTTTTACAAAAAGAATTATCATGATTTTCTAGTTATATTATAAAAAAAAAATGTGAAGTACATGCATTGTCATACTAATATAGTTATTATCATAAAAATATGCAATTTCATATCACATCTAAACTTTAGAAATTAACTATTAAAACAAGACCAATAATAATAAAAAAAAATAACTAGGCATTATCAAATGATGTTACGATTATCTAAAAAACCTGAATCATAATAAAGAAATAGGTTTCTGAAAAACCTTTATCATATTTAGTTAGGAATAGGTTTCTAAAAAACCAAATCTTACCAACAGACAATCAACATAATAAAGAATAAACCAGTCAAGATAAAGACAATAACAATGACAGAAGAACAAATAATGAAAAAAGAATCGTTAAGAGAAAACGATGTTGAATATAATAATTGGTAAATAGGTCCTATAAGTGTTTGTTTATTTATGCTAAAATAGACCTATTTTAAAAATTAGATTATTAAAATTGACGTTTTGTATAATAATTTCTTCTTAAAGTCAGCCAAACGACCTTGAACTACATTTAACTAATAAAGCAAAATAGTAAATGAGAATCAGAAGGTCATATTGAGGCAACCTTCCAATAATTTTGTCAACTAGTCGTGTTTTTGTTATCCTTGTAATATATCAATATAGACAGTTCTAGGAAACTACGTCAAAATGGACTAGATATATTTTCTTTCTTCAGCCAAAAATAACAAAAAGAAGATATATTTTCTTAAATAAAATGAAGAAACGACATACTACCATCATAGTCCAACAGTAAGCACCACACTCAGCTTCAAATTAAAAAGAAAAGAAAATAATATATAGAATATTAAAAATGAAAGAAAACAAAACCTCGTAGAATAAGAAACCAAATTGGAGACAAACAACCAAAGAGAAAAACCGATGCTAGAGACGGGAGTTCATTAGGAACTACTATAGAGAAACTGTTATATAGATTATTTATTAACATAAGTTTTGAAAAGAAAGGATAAACTAATAGTAAAAGGCGAAAGTGGCATATAAAATCCGATTTTCCTAGATCGAGCTGTCAATGAAAAGAAAAAGAAAAAGAACAAGAAAAGAAAAGAAACTATTTTTAGCGAAATTTAAAGAAAAAGACAACGAACAAAAATTAAATAATCACAAAATTTGTTAGCAGCAAAATTATATAAATATTCATGAAAATGAAATTCAAAATTGTCGAAAAACACCGAGGCCCGTGTACCAGACGGTTTCCTTAAAACAGATTCATCCATTCATCAGAGCGTGCTTGGGGTTTTTATGGACGTCTGTCTCCAAATAAACAACGGCGGATGAATGGAGATTGCGCACCAAAAGATAACCATTCCGGCAAACTAAATACTGCCTGAACTCTATCACCCGAGAAGCCTAACACACACTTGAATAAGAGAATAGACGGAAGACTATTGGATTTTTTTTTTTTTTTAATTTTTGTATGTCCTTAACTATAGAAAGGGGTTGCCTTTATATATGCATAAAAAGCAATGGCACCCATCCAAAACATGTTGGCTATTAATTCTAAATTAACCAAGGTTTAACTCCTCGTCTAGCCAAACGTTTGAATATTGAAATTCCAAAGAGGCAGGCCTGCACGCCCTATTTGAGACTACTAAGGCAGGCGGCGGACTCTTTCATTAAGGAAGGGAAGAAGGGGCTTGCTGCTCTTAAACCAAAGAAATTGCAGCATTAATGTTGGAAAAATATTTTTTAAGAAATGGAGCAAAACCAGCCGACGTGGGGTAAGCAAACTTAAGTTTTTACATTTGCTACTTTCCTATTTTTCCAACTTCAATGGTTGCATATTGATAGTCAATTTCTCATTCACCTTTTTTTTTTCCCTTCATTTTGAGCATATGAATATACCATTTCTAATTCTTCGTGAAGGAGAATACATATTCATATTGATCCGTCACAAATATTGGGGATCCGGCTTAAAATTAAGCATCAAAATGGTGCCCAACAAGGGTTTTTGAGCCATTTTTCCGACAATTCCTCACATGAATGAAATTGACAAAGGATACTAGACAAAACGATAGACTCAAAGATTTGACTTGGTGACAGAGTTCAATGGTAGAAACCTACAAAGGATAGGTAGGTGTTACCCTTTGAACCTTCCCTTGTGAAAGTATATTTACTTTACGGACTGACCAATAGACGTGATGTCCTTGAGCTGGTCTATCATTTATGTAAACAATGATATGCTTCACACATGAATCTTCCTAACATAATTTAGTTCTCATTGTCATGTTCATTTTGGCCGTGAACATCTGCCTGGTTCCGTGAGCGTTTCCAAAGAATTTAGCCCTCCATATTCTCCTTTAAAGTGGCCCCATTTCTCTCTAACATAGGTGATTTCTTAATTAAGAGTAACTTGTATTATTCCACTTAGATTCTGACATTTAAAAATAATTAAAAACATAGCTTAACCTATCTCATACACTATTATTGTTTTCATCATAGGAGTGGATCAGAGGGTAATCCCCATAGTGATTCAGCTCAGTCTTTACAACTAGGTTGTCCCTTTGAACCTAGGGGATCTCCAGTCAACTAGGTTGGCTTTCCATTGCATTGATGACTTATCAACTAACTTAGTCTCATTCCCCTTGATGACTTATCCACTAACTTTCTATCCTTTGGTTAGCGGATCCGTTATGTTACCCTTTGACTTTACATAGTGAATAGGGATAATCCCAATTGAGAGTAGTTGTCTAAAGGTATTGTGTCTAAGACCTGTATGTTTAGATTTACCATTATACATATTGCTTTGTGCCCTTCCAATTGCTGACTAACTATCACAATGTATGCATTGCCAGCACAGGCTTTGGCCACCTTGGAGTATCCTCCATGAAATGATGTAACAATTTAGCCTATTCTCTGCATTAGCCCAATATACTAAACTCAGACTCCATTGTGGATCTGACTATAATAGTCAGTATAGAGTATTTCCATGATCTAGCTACTCTTACTTGTGTGACTAACTTTGTACAAGTTCATCAGATGTTCTTGATATTTTAATTCTCAACATCACATTTGTCACACTCATTGATCTTGAATCTGTTGGCTAACATAGCACTCTTAAACTTTTCATGCCATTGTTTTGGTGTTTGTTTCAAGCCATACGAAGACTTCACCAGTTTATAGATTGTCCTTCCTGTTCAGGTGCAAAGAGCAAATAGGTTAGAAAATTTGAACTAAAAGATTCCATAATTGTGTTTCTGTATATATCAGGGATTTTTGAATCGTACATAAGAAAACTAATAAGCACTTATGTGCATAACTAATGAAAATGCAATCAATCATTTTCAGACCTATTTTTACTTTCTTTAGTGTAGGTACGGCCACTTTAGCAAGACACCCCTACACTCGTAAATATTTATAGGAAGACTTTCTTTCTTTCCATAACTCATATGAGGTCTTGTCTTCTTTTTTTCAGGGCACCTTACTTAAAAGGTAATTTGCAGACAAAATGCCTTCCCTCAACATGTTCTGAGGTAAGTCAGAACTTATTGTCATTACATTCATCATATCATTCAAGGTACGATTTTTCCATTTAGCCACACAATTTGACTAAGGTGAATAAGGTGGCATGACCTTGTGAATGATTCCATATTGCGCATAAAATTCACCAAATGGTACCTTATATTCACCACAATGGTCACTTCTTAACACCTTAATCTTTTTGTTATGTTGATTCTCAACTTCCTTTTTATAGAGAGCAAATTTCTCTATAGCATCGAACTTGACCTAAGGACAAGGTCACGCCTTGGCTAATGACTTCAGAGTTAATTTGCTAATTAATTCTAATCAAGGTGATTAAAAACCTTATCTAATAAGCTTTTTCCTAGCCATTGATCTCTTGATATTTATCCATTTGTAATCATTAGATTAAAAATTCCTATTTTCTTGAAAAAAATAATTGAAGATAATTTTAGATATTATCATCAATAGATGAGTTCTCGAACTGCTAATTTAACAGAATAGTATTGTCCACTAAGTTTTTGGATTGAAAAAGATAAGCAATCTAAATCTTATATGTTGTAAAATTTGGTCTCTAAGTTTTTGTACTGATAAAGTAACTTAGTAAAAAAAATATTATCTATCATCAAAACTTATCTACTAAGTTCACATATTAAAAAAGTAATTCAATAAAAATCTTCTTTAACATCAAGACTTATACACTAGGTTCTTATACTAAAAAGGTAATCTGTCTAAATTTTATTTGCAAAAAGTTAGATAGTTTAATTTTAATCTAACTAAAAAGTTGATGTCAAATCCTTGATACTGCATTTTTATATGAAAAAAAAAATCACATCTAGAAAAACTTTAAGACTGCTAATTCCCATACTGCTAAAACTGTTAAAATACTGTATTTGGTGATTTGACAACTTATCTACACTTACATCAATTAGTCACTTTTTACTATTCACACTTTTTGAATAATTTTAAGTGACCATATACTAAATACTAAGTGACAAAAATTAATAATTTTCATACCATAAAAATTCATTTCTTAACTTTTGATTAAAATTATAACCTAAACTTTAATTTACATAAGCGATTATGAATTAGTTTATTAATTCACAATAATTTCTTATAAAAAATTTGGGTATCACAGTCTGAACTTTTTTATATGATCGTTTTACAAATTTTTTTATTATTTATAAATTATTTAGCTATTAGAACTTTGGTTTTCAGAAGTCCAAAACTTAGAAATTGCATATTATAAATTAAAGAACAAAGCTTCAAGTATTCTATTTTTCTTAAACTCTTATAACAAATATAATATTAATATTGCCCTACATATTAAATTAAGATGGTCTACCGACGATTTGTGTACCACATTAGAAACCAACAACAAAACAATAAATTAAAATCCATGAGGCACAAAACATAATTAGTAGCACTGTTTTCAAATGTACTAGCACTACAACAGAATACAGATTCGAAGACGGTTAAAAACCGTCGTGGTAATACTTATACGATGGTTTTTTAACCATCATGGTATGTTTTTGGATTCCACGACGGTTTGTTAACCGTCGTGGTAGTAAAGAATACAACGACGGGCGTTGACCGTCGTGGTACCTCGAGGTACCACGACGGCTGTTGATCGTCATGGTTTTAGGGTTTAAAAAAAGAAAAATTTTCGATTCCGATCCCCGTGACAAAATCAGTCTATATAAATAATAAATAATAACCTACATTTGTACAATTAATATGCATATAATACAAAAAATAATATTGTTTTTATTCAATATTGAATATGCCGCATAACAAACCAAGTCCACTCAGTCTTAACCAAATTCATGTCATCATCGATATAAAAATCCTTCGTTTGAAGAGCAGCTATTCCATCAACAGTGAGGGTTATTTCTCGCATGAAAGCTAACACGAAATAACCGCACTCTACATATCCTTCCTGTATTGGACATCGAGCAGTCTCAATCAAAGTCTCCCAGTTCCGTCGCTGTCGTACTTCTCCTCCCACCATCAGCTTCCAATCATTAAGTGCCCTAACAATTTCAAAACAATATATTACAATGACAATTATTGTATGCATAGAATTAGATATATGAACATCAAAAAATACTTATGTCATAATTAGGTCTTTAAAATCATCACCCGGTTCATTTCCGAGAGGATTAAAATATAGGACCGAGTCATCCCATGGATCAATAACTGCCAAGATCCAATGTTGGCCGCTGTTATATGGCATGAGAAATAGCTTTCCCTATGGAGCGTCTCTTAAGCTCTGTATAATGCAATCGGCCTTCTCTCGAACGTAGGCGGCGCGATCGGTAACGCATTGAACTGGTGAGACGAGGACTGGAGAAATAAACTCGAACCGTTGCCCCACTCCTGCCCTTGCACAACATTCCGTTAAGTATCTGCAAAATAATCCTGCTGACTTGTTACACAAATTATGTATATAAGATTAAGAATGATAGATAATTAAATAGTTTAAGGAAAAATGTATTACCTGATGTAAATCATTATGCTATTTGCACTAATTTCTTTAAATGTTATGAAATGGTAGACATTTTCAAACCCAATATATATGGGCATGTCATCACCATTTGTGAACTGTTGTTCATGACAGATTATTTGGGTACCATCACGCATGGAATTCTGTGCGTAATATGCCAACGGTTTCATGTCCTCGAGCATGTCAGTAAAGTCAAACGAAGGTATTTCTTCTTGCGCCGGTTATTGTTGTACCTCCGGTTGTGATTGTATTTTCTTCCTCCCCGCTCTCTTTTTGGTTCGTTTGCTCCCCTCGGCTTCTCGGACAGGAGCATGACTGGGACCTTTGCTTGCCTGGCTCAAACTTGGTTGAATGACGACTAAGTGTTTCGGCCAAGCAACAAACCCAACGACAGTTTCTTCAATACATGTGGCTTCGTGCGTCAGAATTGGTAGGAATGCGCCTCTTAGTTTTGGAACTGTGATTATCACTCGTACATTCTCCTTACCTAAAGCAATCCCATGGACTGTGTCCGTTGGAACACATTCCATGTATGCCCTGCCGTTTGCAACAAGAACAACTCCTCCATTAATTAAATCAGGCGCAAATAGATGGCATTCCTTACTTGCGTTCGGCATGGTCTTCGGATCCGACGCCTCAGCTCCTTTTTCATTCAGAGTGCAACTAGCCTTGAAGCTGTTGTGTTGATCAACTGTCGGTTGGGTCGGCTCCTCTGCTATTGTCTCTCGGTTGATACTGTGCTTCGCACATAATTCCTGTACGGTTCTTTCTAATGCGGCTAGCTGCCGTTTCATATCCAAGACTTCAGCATTTTCGGAGACACTTCCCACCGGGTTGAAGTATTGCGACTGCTTGACAAACTTCGATTGACCTCGAATCCGACCACGATGCTTGGCATTGCCTAATGCCTTGGTCAATATGTCCTCTGTCCCCACAGATTCGAAACTTCCTTGTGTCTATTGTGAACTGATGTCCTCCTGTAACAATTACACAATATGTTATGACTTCGTAAACATAAACAAGTATACAAGATCAATATAGTTTAATCGGATTCGAATACTTACTATTCTTTCTGCAATATGTTTACATGCTTCATTCTTGAAAGATCCATCGGGGTTGACGCGCATGTCCAGCCAATTCTCATACCGCTCTGGGTAAGTTCCCATCTTGTCGAACTACAGTTTAATAATTGCCTTAGTAAACATATAAGATGGAATCCGCATAACAACATACCATTTACAAATTACGTGTAAGTTATTCACGTACATGTGCTTGGTCACGTTTCCTATATCCGTCTCGGTCTCTCGTTGATTCGTATTTGAGTTTCTTTCTTGTCTCACTTCGTTATTCGGATAGTCTTCTAAATTCCGGGGTTCGACGATAGGCAATGAAAGATTCCCAATCATCCTGCGTGATGGTGGGGTAATTGTGAATCACTTTTGTCGGCCGTTGCCACACATCTTCTTCATCAATATGATCCCTTACAAAAGTTTGGTAAAGATCATATCTAAAATTTTTTGCAGACTCTGCACATGACTTTAAAGCTTATTTTTTAAACGACGCATCTACAGTGAAAGAAGTTGCGATTTCCATCCACACTCTTTCTTTATTTTGGGCTATATCGGCACTTCTAAAGTCGGATATCCAAATGGGTATGTGCTCTTGAGCAAGCACTCCAATCCAACTCTGTATTGCATCTCCTACTTTCCCTATTGGTTGCCCTTTCGAGTCAAACGAAACTTCCATTCGTTCTCCCTTTGTCCGAACTTGGTGGACTCTTCTCACAAGGGTTGCTCTTCGTTTACCTTCTTCATCGGAATTGAAGCTAGGTGAGTTGGTTCGTCGTGGTTTTCCAATTTGAGTTTGAGTTGAGTGTTCCTCCTCGTGCTCTTGTGACATTTTAAATCAAAATAAAGCAACTCCGCACCCAAACACATAACGAAACAAAAAATTATTGTCAATAAAGCATTATAAAATCACCAAAAATCCGTGCAAGTAAACCTAGGTTTGTAATTAATTAATTACGGAAATGACACACAACCTCATGAAAGAGGCATGTGATCTTTCCATATCATTTGCTAACATCTAAGTCACAACATCAACGACGGTTTCCGGAAAATAATAAATGCATGCATAATCCAATCAATTTACTTCAATATAAAACTAATTCAAACTCAAATAAGCATATTATCGAATATGTCAAACGCTAACAACAAGTCACAAAATCGACACTTTACCTGGATAATTGTTGAATCCGTGTCTTATCCAAGCCCTTTTATTTCAAGCTACAACTATGTGTAACTCAAAAAGCCAATTTAGCGAACATGTTATATACAAAATTTTAACTTCTAACGTCAACATTTTTTTCCAGAAAATTGCCAAATCCATGTATTATCGAACCAAATTTAAAGCAATCTAACTCACGGAATAAAATCAACCTCCACGAGCTTAGGGACGGTTTTTCACCATAAAACTTCCGAAATCAACAATCAATGCAAACTTGGTAAACGATCTCGTCACATTGTACAAAATACCGAAACTAAGTCTCACTCAAATAGGAATTTGGTTGAACATGTAGTGTGCGTAAATTTAACATGCAAGAGCGACACTTTTTCTCCGTTTCACAAATGACCCAAATAAAGTTTCACAAACACAATCAACAATCAACAATCAACAATCACCGTGGGCATGAAATAAAGTTTACAATTGTCTTAGCTAACTTCTATCAACCGTTTCATCAACCGTTTCATGAAATAGCCAACATAAACTTGCCTGTTTAGTGTGGGTATGGGCGGGTCAATTGGCGCCGGCGAGAAAGTTTGGGCGTCGGGCTTGGCGATGGTGTGGGCTTGGCGACGGCGTGGGCGTGAGTGTGGCTGTGGACCATGGCGGAACACAACAAATTTCAGAGAAAATGGAGGATGGAAGCAAAGAGAGAAAATAGAGGATGGTCGGCAATGAGAGATAATGGAGGATTCAAGGCAAGCAAAGGGAGAGAATGGAGGATGGAAGGCAAAAAATTAGATAGAAATAGGATGGAAGGCCGAAAACTAAAGAGAAATATTAGAGGGAGTTGCCGAAAATTAGAGGGAAAAAGTGGAATGAATGATGTTTTCGTTTTGTTTTTATACATAAAAGAGCAAAATTTCGGCCACTTGCACGAAGGCACGCTTCCCGGGTATTTTTTTTAAATTTCCCGGCACGGATACCACGACGGTTTTTGTAAAAACCGTCGTGGTAGTCCGACCTATCACGACGGTCTTTTTTGGGGACCTACCACGACGGTCAAATGACCGTCGTGGTACCCCTAACACGACGGTCATTTGACCGTTGTGGTTTCGCTCACTGTTCGATATACGACGACGGTTTTTTTAAAGAACCGTCATCGTATTTTGAAATTAAAACGTTTCAAACTCCATATTTTTCAACTATATATATAATCCCACAGGCGGCCACACATATAATGTGTTATGCATTAATCAGTCCATACCAATTCTCTTTTTGATCTTGTATTCGTTTAGACTATGGCATATAATAGTTATTATAATGTGCACATACAATTGACATATACCGTAATAATACTTATTATAAATTATGTATACAAAACATCGGAAAAAAAAAACAAGTTGAAGCTATTGTTTTCTTTTTTTTTTTTTTTGGGACTTCTCAACACGTGTCCACTCGACATCTAAACGAAGCAAGTGTGAGGAATCATTGTCCAAATCATCAATCTCCTCCACCGGTGGCAAACCCGCCGTGATAGATGGAATGTCCATGGAATCTTCAACATCTTCGTGGTCATCCCGGATTAATTTTGGCTTCATTGGCATAACTAATGATAACTCGGAATTGTCAGGATCCGTTGTGTAAAAGACTTGTACTACTTGCGATGCCATAATAAAAGGATCATTTTTGTATCCCATACACCTAAAGTCTACCACTGTCACGCCATCCTTATCAATCTTAACAAAATTATTGTCTGCCCACTTGCATTTAAAGAGTGCTATCCGCAAGTTACAATAATCAAGCTCCCAGATATCTTCAATGAACCCAAAGTTGTTCATGGAGCCGTATACCGGGTTCTTGTCCTTTGCGGATGAAATATGCATAGACTCGGCACGAAGGCTCACACCACTATTTTGGACTGGATGCTTCTCATCTCTTTCGCGAATGTAAAAGGTGTAGCCATTGACAAAGTACGATGTATATCTTGTGACCATCGATGACAGACCTCTTGCTAGCTTCATTTAAGTCTTGGGAAACACCAGGCTTCATATACAAATGTCGACTTATCCACTCCCTGAGTGTCTGGTTGTGCTCATCTTGAATCCACTTCTCACATCTTATTTTCCTTGGATGTGCGCTTCTTAATTCCGTCATGTGAGCCTCAATGAACAACTCCACTTCCTTAGCATTGTGCAAAACATACAGAAAAGCTTTTTCCCATTCATCTTGCTTTACTGGTGAATGAACGGCCACGGATAGTCCTCTCAACGTAAATGGCCCACTCGTTGGCAACCCTATTGGCTCCGCATTTGACAAATACTCAGAGCAAAATTCAACTGATTCATCGGCTATGTAGTTTTCCACTATACATCCCTCCGGCCTATTTCGGTTCTTCACATAACCCTTCAAAACCTTCATGTACCTTTCGAAAGGATACATCCACCTCAAATGGACCGGTCCACATAGCTTAACTTCACGAACTAAGTGTACCGTTAGGTGGAACATTATATCAAAAAAGACTGGTGGGAAAAATTTCTCAAGCATGCACAAAGTCATCACCAATTCAAATTGTAGCGAATCTAGCATAAGTGGATCAATTACCATGGAGCAAATTGAATTGAAAAACGAGCATAATTTCGTAATTGCATATCTCACATCTTTCGTTAAAACTCCCCGCAATGCAAGAGGCAATAATTGTTGCATCAAGATATGACAATCGTGAGTTTTCATTCCAATGAGTCTTAAATCCTTCATCGACACTAACCTTTTGAAGTTAGAAGAGTATCCACTTGGCACTTTCACAGGCGCAAGCCATTCACAAAGCTTTCTCTTTTCTTGTTTGGATAATGTGTGCTTTGCCGGAGGTAAGTATGTGCCATTCGATCTTTTGCCGGGGAGCAAATTTGATCTAATCTTCATCTCTTTAAGATCCAACCGTGCTTTTTCACCATCTTTAGTTTTATTTGGGATGTCAAGTAACGTGCCCACTATCGATTCACAAACGTTTTTCTCAATATGCATAACATCAAGGCAATGACGAACGTAAAGTGACTTCCAATATGGAAGTTCATAGAAAATTGACTTCTTTTTCCACGACGGTCCATCGACAACGGGAGCCTTACGTTTTCTCTTTCCCAAAAGTACTTTCACGTCTTTAACCATCTCAAATACGGCTTCGCCAGACAAAATGCGAGGAGCGGATCTTTCTTCGGTATTATCATCAAAAGCTTTCTTTTGTTTGCGGTATCGATGATTTATTGGCAAGAATCTCCTATGATCAAGGTAAACGGTTTTTTTACCATTCTTCAACCGGATAGAGGTTGTTTCCTTCATACAGACTGGACATCCTACAGAACTCCTCACGGGATAACCAGATAGGTTGCCAAGTGCAGGAAAGTCATTAATTGACCAAATCAACATTGCACGTAGATTGAACGTATCTTGATGGTAAGAGTCTCTAACTTGTAAACCATCTTCCCACAAGCTTTTTAGGTCATCGAGTAATGGTGCCAAGTACACGTCAATGTCATTCCCCGGTTGTTGAGGGCTTGAGATCAATAATGTCAACATCAAGAACTTCCGCTTCATGCACAATTCCGGAGGGAGATTGTAGTTGACAAGTATGACTAACCAGGTACTATGCCGACTACTCATGTTACTGTGTGGGTTCATTCCGTCCGTAGATAAACCGAGACGTAAATTCCTTGGTTCTGAGCTAAAATCTGGATGATTGTCGTCAAAGGTCTTCCATTGTGGTGAGTCGGCCGGATGCCTAAGTTTGCCATTGTCAACACGTTTATCATGGTGCCAGGTCAAATTCTTAGCATGCTCGGCATTACGGAATAACCGACGCAAACGTGGAGCCGGTGGAATGTACCATAACACCTTAACCGTCACTCCTTTTCTACCATTCGATGGCATCTTGCCACTCTTCCATCTTGGCCCCTTACAAATCGGACATTCATCTAAATCTTCATATTCTTTCCGGTAAATGACACAATCATTTGGACAAGCATGTATCTTTTCATATTCCATTCCCAAAGTGCTCAACGTCTTCTTTGCCTCGTACATACTAGGTGGCACTTTGTTATCCTCCGGTAGAACATCTTTTAGAAATTCTAAAAGAGTTGTGAAACTAGAATTCATCCACCCTCCCGACGCGTTCATATCCCATAATTTAACTAATGCCCCTAATTTTGTATATTTTGTACACTCGACATACAACGGCGTCTCCGCATCATTCATCATTGCCTCAAATAACTCCGGTCGATGCACAAAGTTTTCTTCCAAATCATTTATTATATTGAACATATTATCACCAACGTCTTCCTCCACAATAGGCTCTTTACCTTTAGACTTCGTCGATGTATATTTAATATCAAAAAAATCTTCACCATGTTAATACCATGTTTGATAAGAACAAATAATCCCATAAACACGCAAATACCCTCTAACATTATCAATGGAATGAGATCTATGATTACCACAAAGTTGACACGGACACGGAATCTTATCATCTTGTATGTGACTTTGACAAATGACAAAAATTCTTCAACACCATCTACATATGCTTTAGACAATATATCAAATCACATCCATTTCCGATCCATGATTTGCAAATCCTATAATCAAAAAATTAAAATACTTATAAGTCAAACTACTTATTACACCGGCCCATTAATTGATCAACAATAAAAAATCTATACAACATAACAAAACCGTCTAAAACTACAATGAAACATGCACCTTGTGGATTTATATAAAACATATATATAAATTGATCCCACACATAATGAATAACAAGAAGACGTTAATTAATCAGTTATCACTTACCTTTGGTGACATCCAATGGTGTACTGACTGTATTCGGAAAAATCTGGACTTGGTTTTGGGATATGCAGACAGTTTGTTGCTGTGAAAAAATTCAGGACGACAGGCACTCAGCATTATGTTAAAAATTTTGGTGACGATTCTACGACGGTTTCCGTAAAACCATCGTGTAATATTTAATATTCCACGACGGTTTTACGGAAACCGTCGTGGAATTTGAGTATACGACGATGGTTTTTGAAACCGTCGTCGAATCTCCGAGGAATTCACAACGGTTTTTGAGCCGCATTTTTTATCGTCGTGGAATCCGGAGGTTCCACGATGGTTTATCTGAAACCGTCGTGGAAGCAGTCTGAGCTTCCACGACGGAGCTTCCACAACGGTTTTTCGAAACCGTCGTGGAAGCTCCGAGCTTCCACGATGGTTTTCGAATGCTTTTCGACTCCGTGTTTTTTCCGAATTTACGATGACGGTTTTTTTAAAAACGGTCGTCTAATATCCGTCGTGGTATCCAGATTTTCTAGTAGTGTAGCTAAAATCATTGCATGACTATATTCAACAGACTACTCGACCAACAGTTTCTCTCTCTCTATTTTTTTTGGGGGCGGGGTTTGGAATAATTATTTATTTTCGCTTTTGCTATATATATGGATTTGTTGTTGATTTTTTTTTAAAGCAGAATAATATTTAAAAATTTTAATAAAAAGATTTTAAAATCCTAAGACCAAAATAAGAACAAACAAAACTAGAAAAACAAAAAAACAAAAAAACAAAAAAACAAAAACAAAACAAAACAAAACAAAAACAAAAACAAAACAAAGAAAGAAAGAAAGAAAAAGCAACCAATTCTTGTATTGACCATTCGGCTGGTAAAATTGTTTCTTATATGAGGGGTCCTAGTCCTATGTTCTGCCTTTCCAATTCCGTCATTTTCATTTTCAGCCGGCTGACGTGGATGGTTGTATTTAGCTGATTAATTCTTATTAGTTCTTCCTATTGCTGGAAAATGTTTTAGGTGCCCTTTATTTTAATCATTTTATCAAATAAGACATATTCCATCTAGATAGTTTTTTAAAATATGTGTTTGATTTTTTTACATCTCAAATACTCTATTTGAATTGTCCATTTTAAAATGGGGTCCAGATAAAAATAAATCTCATCTCACATATATCTCACATTTATAATAATGTTATATGGTGTCTAGATGTCCATTTCATATATGGTTTTCATATGGAGTTGTAAATGGTTTTTTTTAGCTAAATACTAATTTCAAATTTTTTCTATTTCAAATGATAATTTTCAGCAACTATCCAAATATAAAATCAAATGTTTCCATCTAAATGTTCTTTTCTAAATCCTACATCCAAACGTCTATTCAAATGACAATCTAAATGTTCAGAACCCAGATATTTTCATCAACATGTTTCCCCCAATGCACCCTTAACCTTTTTGGAATCAAAATATATTAAAAAAAAATGAATTGACGAGAGAAGATAACCACGACTTAACCCTAGTCTACATGTGTGTATTACCCTTAGCAGATATGGAGCAGTGTAACTAGTTTAGTTGACCACCACATATTTCAGCAAGAAGAGAAGTCTTTCGTGCTTTGTTATACAAAGAGTTTTATGGAAATTTCTGGACAAAATAGTTTTCCATAAGTAACTAAAGAACTTGGCTCTAGAACTTGTTAAGACCCAAACTTGATTAGAAAGATGTTGCCTGAAATGGATAAAGCTGCTAGAATACACATGCGTTCATGGGCTAGTCTCGGCATTGTAGATGTAAAAGAAGAAGCCTTGAATGTAAAGTATTTCTTAACTTGTTGCCTTCTGCAATATATTTTAAGATTCTATCTGTATGTGTTTTGTGTGTAGGTATGTACGTAAATATGTGGTCATCAGATATCCCTGATACCAGTTCACTACTTTCTTAACTTAGTTTTTAGTTTTTTTTTTTTTTTTTTTTTTAGTTTTTTTTTTAAATGTAGTTGTTAAGAAAGATATTTTGCATGTTTCAACATAATTTATGATTCACGTTTCTTTTTGTGTGTGTATGTCAGTGGCAGAGGTAGAAAAAATTTTCAG
Source organism: Ficus microcarpa (assembly GCA_025413485.1). Classification (NCBI taxonomy): domain Eukaryota; kingdom Viridiplantae; phylum Streptophyta; class Magnoliopsida; order Rosales; family Moraceae; genus Ficus; species Ficus microcarpa. Next base: position 20,997,820 of record CM046383.1, read on the forward strand.
GGTGGGATGAATTAAGCAAAACACTTAAACCAAAACTACAATGGTTAAATCTTTTGCCGCTGTTTATCAATTTCTCTCTTCGTCCCCCCGGATAAAAAGTACCAGGTTTTTAATAGAGTATAGTTTAATTTTAAGCTTAAATTGAAAAAATTGTGAATTTATATACGGGTATAATTTATTTTGATTTACTTAAGATATGAAATTTAAAATTAAATGTCAGTACCCAAAACTAAAAAATTTGGTGAAATTGAAAGTTCTTTAAGAAAAAAAAAAAAAAAAGGGCAAACATAGCAATTCCAAAAAGATTCGGGGACAAATAAAGGATAAAATTGTAAAATATTTATTCATAAAGGAAAAAACTATACAGAACCCTCAATTTTGAGGGTTAAAATGAAACTAAAGTTTTGTGCTTGGGAAATTATGTTGACACTCCATTCTTTCCTTGAGGGCTCCCTTTCCTTTTTTTTTTTTTTTTTTTTACATTTTGTAAAAATTTAGAAAGTTCTCAAGGTAAAAGTTAAGTTGTTAATAAGTGATAGGTTTAAAATGATAACAATATTATATGTTGAAAAAATCGGATCCGATATTGGAGTTACGGCGCAGCGGAAGTTTTAAAAATTTTATGCCGTTTCCGGAAAAGAAGCTCATGATGCATGTAACAATAAATTAATTCATGATCAAGCGTACCTTATTTCTTGGATTCCGGAATTGCTAGAGCGTTTGACCAACGTGTTTTCTCTACTATTCTCGAGTTTCACGTCTCAGAGTGTGTGTGGGTACACGTTCTATGAATCCAAGCGACCGGTAATACTTTCCGAAATCTAGATCCCTCCTTATCAATTCCGATGATCCTCGTTGAGAATTTGATCCAACTTCTTTCTTCAAAAATACAAAACAAGAACCGGTTAACCTCCTATGAAAAATTATCACTCGGTTTAACCTTCCTCGCAGTTTTGATTCAATGGAATTTTCTTTCTTTTTCTCTCTCACAAGAAAGCCGAATTTTTGATGTGGAAGAAAAACAAAATTTTTTTTATTATTAAAAAATGTTTTTCTCCTTAAAAAAATCAAAAATTAGTTTTTCAAGAACTCCTAACCTTTATATAGTATTCCAATCCTTTTCAAAATTTATCTCCTACTTGAAAAATAATTAATAATTATTTTCCGGATAAATCTTGAACCAAAAGATCATACAACTTTAGGGCTAGATTCATTGAACATAAAAATAATTTTCAAAAGGAAATCCCCTTTAAAATTCGGCCACAAAGTGAGAGAAATCTTGATTGGTGGTTTAAATTTTAAATCAAGAATCTAGACTAGTCAAAAGATCCTAGTCCTATCTAGATTCAAACTTCTTTTAAACCTTTTCGAATTTAAATAGGATTCACATATTTGAATAAATATTTTCCATAAACATTATCCATATTAATTAATTTAAATTAATGAAATATTTCAAATTTTCTTTCCTCACAAAAACCATGCACCTATTTAATTAGGAAAGAAAAATTCATGAAATAATCTCCATTATTTAAACCAATTAATAATTAAATGTTAGGAATATATTTAAATAATTTTGAAACAAAATTTTCTTCCCTCCATACAATTAAAAAACGTGCACCACTTTTAATTAGGAGAGAAAAATTTTGTTTTCCAAAATTCAAACACAATCTTATTTTAAAAATTCAAATTAACCAATCACATGTTGACAAATCATTTGTCTACAAATTTCACATGTCCAATCCTTTCTGGATTGCATGTTAGAGAGTACCATGTCTTAATAGACATTACAAAATTCCATTTACAATTTACCGATCTCATTAGGAACAAATCCCGAGACGCTTCGTGGAACTATATGAGCTAATAGAGGGACCCGATGGAAATATGTAAAGAGGCTCCTATAATTGTGAAAAATTAATCCCAGATTAATTATCTATCAATTATCAACTTCAAAACTATTTCACTAAAAGTTTGAAGCTGAACTCCTGTTTACATACCGTATTACGAAAGCTCTTTCACGTAGTGCTTCTTTCATGATTTATTCATCGCTTGCTTAATCCCCATATGTTATCCATGATTGAATTAAGGACTTTTTCCGTTTTACCTTTTCAATCATTTTAACTTAAAGTTCAATTATTCTCCATTGAAAGAACCACCAATTGTAAAACCATACAATTGGAAAACCACCAGAGAACACAAAGTAAACCGATGGCCAAGATCTTGTTATACTATCTTTCAATCCCCGAATAATACATTTAAGTAGATAACATTTACTATCATTAAGATAGCTATGGATCCGTATCTATGAATCTTGATTTCTCCATCCATAAGTCATGCACCCAAAACACAAGTATGTTGACCATGAATTAACAGTGTCTCACCTTTAGTGCATCAAAGTACATAAGTCATGGATGCGAACTCAAGTAATCATTTCAGGATTAAGATTAATGCAGGATGATAATCAAAGTATCATTGATTCTTATAAACGGAATTATTAAACCGAATCAATTAACACTTTAGGTCCAGTCCAATGTCATACCTCAATACTGGTATACATTAAAGTTTCTACTCGGAACCTATCCGATGGTCAAGACAAACCATCCCTCTAAGGAAGTAGACAACCTTTACAATCTTATCATGAATAAGATCCCCAAATCTTATTCCGTTGATTGCGGACTATTTATTTAGACTGTTATCAAATTACCACGTCTTCTATGCATACCTCGTATACATATGGTAATTCGATATATTACCAACAGCCTAGGAGTATTTTATGTTTGCTCAAAATAATTATACAATCAACAAATGAAAGTAAATAGGACATAACTTATTAAACATGAATAATTTCCTCTTCTTAATATCAAAATGTCATATTTACAGAAAATCCCTAAGATTTTCTATCCTTAGGGCACCTATAGATCCCAACATTATATGCCTTTTACATTACATGAGTATACTTTTGCACGCCCAAACATTTTTGTGTTGCTTCACCATGATCAATAGACTATTTTCCGGAATTTTCAAATTCGAACAATATCTAAATCCAACAACATCACGACTCTTTATTTAATTTTTTTTTTCAGAATTTTTTTATAAGATTTTATATTTCATTTCGTTTGTTGTTTCTCCTCTTTTGTTGATGGGTTTCTCATGAATACGTCCACTCCAAACTCATTTTGGCAAAAATTTTGGAAAATTATTGGCATCACTACAAGTGGTAAAGCCACATTTGGTGCCCTATTCATATTTTAAAATTTTAGTTTTTTCTCTTAATTTTGTCAAATAAATTTTTATTGTGCCCCTCGTATATAACTGAAATATTGCTACGCATCGAACACAAATTTATAATTAAACTTTTGCATGTGTTCCATTAAAAAAAGTTTCTAATTACCCGCGTACAAAAATGAATAGAGGAGTGAAAGGGAGACTAACTTGAAAGATTGGTTGTTCGAGGGATGACTATAATCAATATCACACTTCCCAAAAAAAAAAATGCTGACGAATGTTGTATTTGAAAAGAAAAAGGGTTTTCAGAATGCCTTGGGGTTTTAATTTAAATTGTACTTTCTTATTTTAGTTTTTGTCTTTTTCTGAAAAAATTTTTATCTTTTTTGAAAAGTTAACAAAAATTTTCAACTCAAACTGTACTTTTTCAACTCAAACTCATTCACCAATCAGACTTTTAAAATTTGAAACTAATTTTAGTTTAAATTTATATGTGGTTTGTCAGTTGGAGATGAAAATTTTAAATTAAAATTAATTGATTTTTTAAAAACTAGTTATAAATTTTATTGATTTTTTTAAAAAAAAGATAAAAACTAAAATGAAAAAGTAAAGTTTAGTTAATGTTAAACTCAAACTCTGGGGATGTTTGGCGTTACATTTTATTTTAAACTAAATTATACTTTTTCATCTCAGTTTTTATCTTTTTTTGAAAATTTTTTTATCTTTTTTGAAAAATTAACAAAAATTACTATTAAAATTTAAAAATCTTAAACTAAACTCATTCACCAAATACCCCCTAGTTTGTTTTGTTTATGTGATGGGTTGTTTTTGTTTTGTTTTGTTTTTGTTTTTTTGGTTTGGTACGCTTCTTTGCTCATTCATCCTTAGCCACAACTCACAAGATGCCATCGAAAATAAATCACAAGTTGGACTCCAATCCTACTCCATAAAACTCCAAAATAGAGTCGCAAACAGAACTGTACGTCAGATTTGGTGCTGTACTGTTGAAGATAGCACGTCGCTCTCCTTTATGGTTATAAAAAAATTAAAGAAATAGATTAATTGCAATAAAATATAATAAAACAGAATATAAAGGGAATATTCCTGTTAGAGTAAGGCTTGTTTAGTGTTTCATTTTATCTCTAACTAAACGGTATTTTTTCGGTTGATTTTTTTTAAATTTTTTTTTCTAAAAAATTAATAAAAATTATAATTAGTAATTCCAACTTAAAAATTTTAATTTCAATTGACGATCTAAACGGAAGCTAAAAAATTGAATTAAATCATGAAAACTTTGAACATTCATAATCTGCCTACATCGTAGTCCTGCTAGAAAAAAAAAATGTTAATAAACCATACTAAACAAAATCCTAATTAAAGTTCTAAACATGATGAGAAGAGGAAAGGAACTGGTTTATGAATCAGAATTATCACGATCCGTCTCTGGAATTGTTACTTTTCTTCTCCAAATCACCAATTGCTCTATTCTTCTTCACAACTCCTTTCTTTCGTGCTGAAAACCCTCCCTTGGGAGCCCCAAAACGATTCTATTTATAGTCGTGGGCCAAAAGATCTCCTTTTCGAATCAACAAATTTGGAAAATTATGAACAACCCCGCTCTGGTGCCTAGGCCTTTTTTTCTTTTCTTTTCTTTTCTTTTCTTTTCTGTGCCTAGGCACAAAACTACTGTGTGCATGACCATGATCTGCGCCTAAGCACAAAATTTATTAGTGCCTAGGCACAAAGTTACGTGGATGGAAATCTCTTTTGGCGTCCAAACACTTCTGAAACAACACCTAGGCCTCTTGGGTTTTTTTAACTGGAAAATTCAATTCAAGCGCCCATGTGCCCAAAAAATTGATGTGTAGGCACCCATGCACTTCAAAACGCACAAACTTCACACCAAAATATGTCAAATGCTCCATTTGCACCAAAAAACAACCGAACCCATCTTTTTACCTAAATCCTATAAAAGAGAATAAAACGAAGTGAAAGAACCTAAAAACAAATTGAAAACTAACAAAATAATAAGTTAAAAGTACCCAATTAATTAGTACAAAACTAACTTGTCAAAAACCTACTCCAATTATAAATTTCTATTTAAATGAAATCCCAAAATAATCTCCAACTCAATGCACGCAATCATACTTGATTTTTACCATAATAGAAATTGCCAATTTGTAAATTATGTAGACCAAGTCAAATACACTCTGCTATGTCAGTTTTCAGAACACGTAACTTACCCAACTTCTAAAAGAAGCAGCTAGCCATATCTTTAAAATAAGTAAGTTACCCAACTTCCTAAAGCTAGCTAACAAAATTTTGTTTTTGCTTTTTCTAACAAAATTACTATAAATGCCAACATACGAAAAACCTAACATAAATCTTCCATTGCATGCGGATGATATTTGAATATTTTGCAAAGAAGCTCATTAGTTACGATGAAACAAAGCCTTCAAAGAAACTCAAGGACAACTACAGTGCTTTTTTAGACGGACTTATATCGTTTCCTTTGAACATCCCAGGAGCTGCTTATCATTCATGTTTACAAGTACGTATTTAAAATTATTTGAAAAAAAAAAATTCTTTCTCACATATTGTGCCATGTTATATAGTTAATTTTGGACTGTCAACCATTTTATAAACAATCGGCGAAGTGACATTCACTCACATTTTAAAATTTTAGATTTTTACTATTTTTTTCTGGTAAATTTTAAATGTCCTTACTAATTTTAATTCTATCCTCGTTTATAAGAAATATTTTATATACATTCCTCGAGACTAAATTGTTGGTATATTTAATATGTCCGCTTTTAAAATAAAATGTGATACTGATGATTCCGTCACTGCTTAAAATAAGGGTCGGAAGAATGCAATAAAAGTGATTAAAGATATCTTCGAAGAGTGGAAAGCGTCAAACGTGAATCACGGTGACTACTTTGACATTTGCTGGAGGAAGTAAAGAAATAAAAAACAATGTTGAGTGAGAAAATGACTATAGACTTGGTTTTCTTACTACTCTTTGCCGCTTACGAGTCCACATCATCAGCAATTGCATTAGCAATGAAGTTCATATATGAGTCATGTGACAATACAGAAGTGTTAGCCGAATTAACGGTTTGTATCTTCATTTTTCTATCAGAATAAATTTCTACATGACAAAAGGCATTTATAACTAAATATTTTTCATAAAGAGCAAGAATTTTAATTTAGGAAAGAAAATTAAATTCCTCTTTTCAAATTCCAATGTTTACTTTTACAATAAGGAATTAAATTATGGAGTCTCCACCTTAAAATAAAGAAGTAATTTCCTAGTATAGGGGGAATTTCAATCCCACGTTGACCCCGAATTCAAATTCCACTTTACATGAAAAACGTAATTATTTTTTAACCCAAATTATCTTCAAGTTTTTATTATGCTCAAGAGTTCACGGTTCTTCTTCCTCGATAACCTAACCTAACTCATGTTGTTCATCTCCAAATTGCCCCTGTCAAAGTGTCGCATCTGTAAAAAAGAAAAAAAAAAAATCACTGTATGTATATTTTCTTCGTCCTTTTTTTTTTTTTTGGCTCTGTTTCATTTTTGCTTTTTTTAATATTGCGTTTGTATTTTTCTTTGAAATTCGTGTTATTTTTTTTACCCTCTTTGGACACTACTTTTTTTTTTTTTTTTTATAACTTTTTCTTCTTTGATGACGTCATGACTGCAGTTAAACAAAAAGGATGGACAAAATTTAGGCTATGTTTGACGTTTAAACTCAATCTGTATTTTTTTATTTCAGTTTTTGTCTTTTTTTCACAAAGTTTTTATCTTTTTCTAAAAATTTTTTTGTTTTTTCTGAAAAATCAATAAAAATTTTTAACTCAAATTTAAATTTTCAATTAAAACTTATTCACCAAACGGATCCTTATTTTGTATTTTTCATGTGAGCAGACCGTCCTCGTTATTGATGCAATTTTAACCTTTTATTATTTTTTTTTTTGGTCTTTTTTTCTTTGCTCTGAATTGCCGGTTTTGGTTTTGGGAATACGTTCAGCTTTTCGGCCTTTTCTCCATTGAATGTTGCTAGCCTTTGCACTGCGTCTATTGAAAATATCTCCTACATAAACTAAAATTTCCATATATTCGAATTCTTTTTCTAGGCATTTTTCAATTCTTTCATATATGCTTTAAGACATTTTTTTTAATTATTTAAATTATGACTAATGAAATTTATGATAAATTAAAATAATAAAAAACATTAGCCCACGTAAAGACATTTTTAGAAGTACAATATATATTTTTTTTTTACCTAATTCCTTAGTTTAGTAAACAACATAATAGGAATTCAATTCCTTATATAATTTAATTCTTGATATGTTAATAAACACTTTAATAAAATTCAGGAATCTAGTTACAAGGAAACAAATTCCCTTTTACTAGGAAGTTATTTCCTAATATCTGAATTCCTTATTAGTAAATGTGCCCTAAAAGAAAAGCATGACAAGGAGGCATATGAGATTATGTGGCAAGAATATAAATCTATGATATTTACCCATGTGGTGAGTGTAGAAATTATCAGTTATTTTGATAACTACGATTAGCATCTTAATATATATATTTATTAACTCTATTGCTTAAATATTACTAATTAATATCTTCTTCCATTAATTTGTAACCATTTAGGTTATTAATGAAACAGTTAGGCTTGTTAATATTGTGCCAGCAGTCTTCAGAAGAGCTGCAAAGGATGTAGAGATAAAGGGTAAGTATATGATCTTTTATATGTATTCCCAAAAATAACTTTCTATTCAATATGGAATAAATTATATATATTTCAGTGGTTCAATTGGGGCGCACAGTTAAAATTTATTTTCTATACAATGCGAGAACAATTGAGATTTTATAACTACTTAAGGGACAAAAATCAAAATTTCAAAATTTGAGTGCAAACAAGTGTGCTCTATATTCATCGTAATTTTTCTCCTTTATTTCTTTATTTTTTTCCTTCACATTTTCTGTTGTAACAAATAGCAGAAAATTTATATTAACTTATACTTGAGCATATGGTATTTTTCAACAAAAGATCATAAATTGAAAGATGTTAGCCTAACAGATTAATAATGACGAATTTTGTAGGACATACAATTCCAAAGGGTTGGCTGGTTATGGTTGTTCCATCAGTAGTTCACTTAGATCCTAGTTACTATGATAACCCATTTACATTTAATCCATGGCGTTGGAAGGTAAACAAATAATCAACATTCATTTAACTTGGATATTGTTAACTATGACAAATCTAGTTCTTTATTATTATTATTATTATTATTATGATTATTACTTGTCTTTATTTTATTGTTGTTTTGTTCCCACAAAATAGGGAAAGAAATTGCATGTAGGATCTAAGATGTTCATGGCTTTTGGCGGAGGTACAAGAGTTTGTGTGGGAGCTGACTTTGGAAAGCTTCAAATGGCCATCATTCTTCATTATAATTTGGTTTCTAATTATAGGTATGGATTTATAATATTAACTTCTCTCGTATACAGAAAAATAAAAAATAAAAAATAAAAAAATAAATTCCTCGCTTCAAACTTTTACTCTTCAAGAAGTATTCGTATATGAAAAATGCTTTTATAGATATTCAACACCATAATTAATAGAAAGTGGCCCATATATATAGTAATGAAGCAAAATATTTTTCAATAGGAACACTATGAAAAATTTTGAAAAATATTCTTTTGAATAGGGACATAGTTGTAAATTTCACATATTGAATAGGAACACACGTAATTTTATTTAAAATGGGAGTAGAATCAAAATCTTAGACAAAATTAAGGGGCAAAAATTAATTTCCAAAAGTTGAGTAACTTGTAATTTTTCTTATGAACGAGGAGTATAATTGAAATCTTCGATTAATTTAATGGTTAAAAAATTAGTGGTTTTTTTTTTTTTTTTTTTTTTTTTTTTTTTTTCAGTGTGCTTTTTAACTTATCAAGCAGTTGCATTTTGTCTCCATTATTTTTGAATTTTCGAAAATTTCCTTTGAACTTGAAAACATATAGCATAAATCCCCAATTGAAAATACTGTTAATTTTTTTACGGAAACTGACCAATGAATTGCATGTGGATTAATGTCAGAAATTATTATTATTATTATTTTTTGCTATTTAAATTGGGTTTAGGGTCTTTAATCAAAATCGAAAATATTTTTTAATTAACTAGTTTTAAGTATAAGGCTAGGTTAGCATTGATTAAAATGGACATTACATGATGACTGATGTACAAATCACATGCGATCAATTACCATCGAAAATTCACACAATATAATGTTTGCTGAGGTGTTTACTTTGTTCCAATTGTTTTAGGGAACAAATTGCTAAAATTAAAATTTGAATATGTAAAATATAATAACGTGATATATTCAAGATGCACCAACACAAAAAGACTAAAATTAAAATTTAAAAGTTGAGTGGAGACATGTTTTCCTATTCACTGAAGTTACTTGGCCCCGCCACTACCTATACGTAAGGTCCATTCTATATATGTCACGTACTATGAATTTGTGATGTTGACATTATATGTCCCCTTTAATTAGAAACTCACCTATTTTCTATCATTTTAATGGTTTGAAAATATTGTGATTGGTGGACGATAATCAAAGGAGGGAAGGTCGTCCGTAAACCTAGTGTGGTATCTCCTAATGGATTACACATCACTATCTTAGAAAAATTGCATAAGTAATGCAAGTGTTGTAGCAAGTTATGGTGTGTGACAGTGTCATATTAAGATGTGGTGGCAGACAATAACTATTATTATTAAATATGTGGAAGAATTTTGTGAAAGATATGTACAATACTTATATGCTAGCTGTACTTATCTTTAATGGTCGAGCCATAAATTATCTTTTAATTTTTGTTTTTAACCATTCATCGATTTATATCTCTGATTTTATTTTTCTATTTTTAAATAAACTAAACTTGCAATACAGTTTAATTTAATTTTAAAATTAACATTTCAACAAAAGAAAATGCATGAATTTTACGAAAATGCATCGATCCCCATCTTTCTCTCTGCTCTTTCCCTTGCGATGTTCCCTTTTTGTGACTAGCCCAAGGCCCTTAGACACCATGGTGTAGATCCTATATCCGCCGCACGAACTCCCTGCCTACAGATTAGAGAGGGGGGGGGGGGGGGGGGGGGGGGAGAGAGATTTAAATTTCTAGTTTCTTAAAGTTTTAAAGTTATATTTTTTTAATGTTAATTAATTTAGTAAATTCAATAAAAATTGAAAATTTTGCTACAAAATAATACATAATAACGACCAAATTGTCACAGATGTAATACTTTAGAGACCAATTGAGCAATTAAGCAAATATATAAACGGTGTTGATGAATTCCATTATCAAAAGACCTAAATGCCCCTATTTTTAAGAGTTTAAAATCAGTTCAGCTAAAAACAAAAAGAATGGGAACAAAATGTCATCAGGACTAACCGAAAGCCTAAAAACTTATGTAAATGTTGCAATAAAAAAAATCAGTGATTTATATAGGTGACAAAAATAAGGGATATAAATTAGTTGGCGTTTGAATCAGATTCGCATTTTCTAATTACTAGATCAATATTTAGAAAATCATGTTTAGGGTTGAATCGTCCGTAAGTTTTGCCATGGAATATAGCCTCAACTTATACATTAAATATTGGGTACTTAATTTGTAAACGGTACCCGGAAATGGTTTTAAGGTTTTTTTTTTTTTTTTTTAAAATCCCAAAAGATAATTAAAAATAACAGAAAAAAACATATAAATCTAATATATATATATATATATATATATTTATTTATAAAGACAAAACGAAAACTAAAAAAACAATCAAAGTAAATAAAACAAAGAAAAACATCAGAAGAGAAATTGTCAAGGAAATTGGCTCTAAGGTGCTCCTAGACTTTCTTTAGAGATATAACTGGTATCTTAAAGACGGTTTCTTAAGATGTGAGACATGTGATTCGGATTGTTAAGGAATTGAGGATGATGTTTCTGATGAAGAAATATGAATTATTTAAGAAGAAGATCGCGTTGCTTTTATTTCTTAAAAAAAAAAAAAAAAAAAGATTACAATGCTAAGCAAACATTTATAATGTAGCACATCATTTTAATGTATAAGGCAAAACTAGAAAATTATTTACAATGCAATATCACATGCTGTAATAATATTATAGTGTAAAGTGGTGCGCCAAACGTATTTAGAAAAAGAGGGAAAAAATAAAAATAATAAATGACCATTTATTGTTGGACTTCATCGAAACGAATATGTAGGTTTCCTTTTCTCTCTACCTCTTGTTCTCTCAAATTTTTCATATCTAGAGTTTCCCTTTGTGTGCGATTTCCACTGCTGCCACCACCGCAGCTGATAAAGGTGATTGGCGATTTGGCGATTTCAGCAGGAATGGAGTTAGGAGGTTCTAGATGAGAGTTTCTCGATCAGATCTAGCTAACAAGCTTCTGGAAATTTGGAATCCAGTAATACCTTAGTAGTCCGATGATAGGTGCGGTGATCCTTTAGCTTGAGTCAATTATTTTCCTCTAAGTTGTGACGTGCGGCGGAGTGGTTATTTCACATGGGGCGAGGATCTTGCAGTTGATTTTTTTTTTTTAATAGTTTGTTCTTGTGTTTTAGTTTTAATTTTGTAATACAGGAGATAATTCACCCACCTCTGGTTTGTCTTTGTGTGTATGTTCCGCTTGAGTTATTTTTGAGCAGTATATGTCTATTAATTCCACTAGTGTTATAGCTTGGCTAAATTTGTTATAGTCTCTATGCTGCGAGTGACTACTTCTTGATCGATCGGAATATTCCATTAATTTCTTATTAAAAAAAAAGTTTTGTGAATGCTCGATTTTAGAATTGCCGAGGAATTCGATGAATTTTCCAGTACTGGGTCTCAGCTTATATTCTCCTCATTAAGCTTCATTAGATTTTACTGATAGAATCATTCTTACTCGAGGGTTATGTCTCTTGTACCACATGATTGTTTTATCTTTGTTATTAGTGTTTGTATCTCGTTTTATCTTTGTTATTAGTGTTTGTATCTCGTTTTATCTTAAATGATAATTTCCATTTCAAAAATATATATATATAGCAAAAAGTATATAGCAAAAAGTGTAGATGAGAAAGAATAATACGCAAACTTTTAAGCAACCTTCTAATAATTTTTTGGTTCATCACAGGAAAAATTTGTTTGGTTCACTCAGAATTAAAGAAAATTAAGCATTAAACTCTTGCTGAATTGTGCAGCAACACCGAAAAGCTTGAAATTCGAGGGTTGTCAATGCATATATATATATATATATATATATATATATCTTGACGTTAAAAAATATATATAATTGTGACAAAATTAATAGGTGTACTAATACATCTCGATCTAAGTTGGTCCCCCTGTACACCTTCGTCATCATCCCAACTTTTTTTCCTAAACAGATTTTATGACACAAAATTATCAAAAAAAAAAAAAAAAAAAAAGGATTTTTTTGTTAAAAGAAAAACCTATTTGAGGCTCTAATGGCCTGCCTCATTGCCGGGACGTGTTCGATTATCTGCCTATTTTGCCCTTAAAAAGTTTTTATTTTCTCCAATTTAACATTGTCAATTGATCATTTGTTTTTGAATAGAAATATTCCCTCGCCTTTTTTCGCCTTTTGGTGTGATAGTGGCAACTCAATGTTAAGTTTTCATATTTCAGTGAAAAAAAATTACTTATTTAATTGAGTGGTATTTGTTTATTTTATAGTAAATCTAGTAAACAATAATCTCAGTGGTTATTTGCTATAATTAATGTTACATTTAACATTTAATTGCTATTAATTGTGGTATCTTAACTTTTTCATATTATCATTACAAATTTTTCATTTCTAAATTATTTAGCGATTATAACTACTTTTATGAATTCCAAAACTTAAAGAATGGAGCAAAAATAGTAAAAATAACATTATAAATTGAAGAAAAAAGTTTCAAATATTCTATTAAAGAAAAAAGTTTCAAATATTCTATTTTTTTATTTTTTTTATTTTGTAACAAATATAATGTTAACATTAGCTATGTATGGAAGATGGTCCACCATATAGGTTAATGATTTGTGTACCTAGAGACGGAGCTAGGATTTATTGGTAGGGGTGACCAAAAATTAATGGTTGTGGTATATGGCTATTCCACGACGGTTTTTAATAAAAACCATCATAGAATAACCCTATCTACTCCGTATTTGACACTAGTTTCTCTATTTTACGACCCTGCATGATGGTTAAAAACTGTTGTGGAAAGATACCACCATGGTTTTTAACTATCGTGGTATCATCTCTTTGTACTAGTGTTGGTTAAATTCAGGATGCTACACTCTGAAGCCAACAAGAAAACAATAAATTAATATTTAATGATCCATAAATCATGATGAGTCCCAATGTTTACAAATAATGTACTGCTAAGAAAACCATATTTTGACCATTTTGAGGTTTTTGCCTAAGCCTATTACAATCGGATCAGTATACTAATTCCTGCTCAATTCCTAACAAAATTATCTCATTTAACGTTATATTATACACTTTCATGGCTTATATTAACAAAATTACTTGCTTTTTTTAACTAATTGCTTCCTCTGTCCCCCTTTTTTTTTTTTATTTTTTATTTTTTTTTTTTAAGATTCTTGGATTATTTGAACCTAAGTAGATGACGTTGAAGTGTATATTACGCCCAGTACTCCTTTTAGATCAGAAGCCTCTATAGCAATCGAATTAGAATTCACGCCTCAAATGTTTTTCAGTTTCATATATAAATATTTAACCTGCAAACCATTATATCTTCTCCCTTTCTATTTTCAACATATACGTTATCCAGAATATATATCTAAAAGCAATGTACGTATATAATGTATTTGGCACTAGTACGTTATAATGTATATATAATGTATATAATAAAAACATGACGTGTAATTTTACAAGCACCATAATAATATGAAATTTTATAATTTTTGTATCGATTAATTTACAAGCACCATATTCTTACGGGCATATTCATAGGAACACAAGACCATCTACTAAACCCCCATGACGCTATTTTGGCAACCATTTAATAATAAATGGTTTATATATGGTGATCATTGAACACTTGCTTTCAGCAATTCTCAATGAACAAAACATGTGTATCCACTTGATGTCTGCGCGCATCTAGTGCATTATTGGCGTCCATTGTTCCAGCTTTTACAACGAACACGAATAAAAAATAAAAATAAAAAAACACGTGTTGTAAAAGACAACCAAAATGAACAGTAGGTCGCATGATACGATTTAGGATTATTGATATTTCCAACAAAAATCACATCACAATTATTTTATGGGACATCACATCAGTACTATCTTATCTCCTTGTCTAGAACTTTGTTATCCGGAAAAGACCTATTTTACATGACGTGAATTTCCAACTCAATTATAAACCTTTAAATATCAAAATTTGTTTCTGTAACTTTAGATAAGCATATAGAGCTTTTCATAAGCTTTCCAATGCCTACTCATTTGTGCAAATCCGATATCAGAATAAGAAGTTATGACCAGTATACTATCTGAATACCTGTTAGTCACCAACTAGTTTACTATGTGCGATTGTAAGTGTGAAAATTCTAGAATTTGACCTAGCTTTTTCCTTTTCTTCTCACACGTTTTCACACCCTAATGACAGCCATTCCACATTTATTGAGAGACAATTAAACCACCAAATTGAATCCCAATTAATTTTCAAAATTTATTTGGGATTAAATTACTCAATTTTTTTTTTTGTAATATTCAAAATTTCCCTTTTTACATGCTCTTTCTCTCTCATTTCCCTAGTCTCCCTCTCCCTATCATTCTCATTCTCTTTCTCTGCTCTCTCTGCCCCTCTCTCACGCACAAACAGAGAAAAAAAAAATTTCCACCAAACCTCCAAATTCTTCCAAGCCAAAATTAAAAGGATTTCAAGGTATGTTTTGGAATTGTTTGATGATGATGATGATGATGATTTTGTTGTTTGTGTTGATTTGGAATCCTTCAAGGGGTTAGATGATTTTCTCGATGAGTTTCTTCATGTTAGTTTGAGGAAAGGATGAGAAATATCGATTTAAATGATGATTGAGGAAGCCTATATGATTGATTGACAATGGTTTATTGTATTTTGCCAACAAGATGATTTTAGGGTTTTTTTACTCCTTGATTCATGATTTTGTTGGTATGGTATTTGATATTTTATATGTTAGAAACATATCTTAGGACTGTTTTGGTGTGTATGAATCATGTATGTTATGGCGATAAGTTTTATATTTTTAATGAATTTTCGGATTCGACCACTACTACTGAAAATTTTCAGATTTTGTGATAAGTATTCCAAACAATTTTTGAGAATACAAATGGATTGTATTTTTAACAAATTTAGTATTGTTAGAAAGTCCTGAATTTCTACTTTCATTTGAAATCTGTTTCATATCATTTGTAGATATATGTGAATTTTTTTGATTTTTCAAATAGACAGAGGTCCAACTGCTAGATTCCGTAAAATTTTAGCAATTAGTTTTCAAAACTATTTTTCAGGGTACAAATAGTCTCTATTTTTAACAAATTTGATATTGTTCGAAATACTGGATGTCTACTTTTATTTGAAATTCATTTGGAGATATATGTGAATTTTTATGATTTTTCAAATCGGCAGAGGTCCGGCTGCCAATTTTTGTAAAATTTTGATAATCAAATTGAAAACTATTTTTGAGGGTCTAAACAATCTCCGTTTTTAACATATTAGGTACCATTAGAAGATCTGGATGTCTACTTTCATTTAAAATTGATTTCAGATTATTTGGAGTACTATACGATTTTTATGGATTTTTGTAGGGAAAGAGGTCAGACTGTTAGTTTTGTAAAGTTTTGTAATTTTGTGAAATTGTTTATTTTTTTATGTTTTGATGTTATTGAATGATGAAATAGGCCTATTAGGTTCTATTATGATACAATGGATGTGTTTGGTGAATTATTATGAGATTTTGTTGATTTATTATATTTATTATTCATAACATGAATAGTTTTAAAAGCGAGCATCCGAGACCTCAATCGTGCGTCACCATCAGAAAATTTGAAAAGGTTAAATAAGGCGTTTAGGTAAGTATACTCTCACCTATACCATGAATTAAAGATTTGAGAAGTATATGTTTTGATGTCGACGATGATGTTATGATGTTCTTCAATAATACTTCTCCTATGATGATATTTTGATGAAAAGTATATATATTGAATGTATATATTTTTTTATGTTTTTAAATGGCGTTGTACACTCTTGATGACGATGATGATGATGTTGTCCAGTGAGTGGACTTTTTGTCACTCTTGGTTTGAGATTTGCTACCCTACTGCTTCTGTGACTAGCACGTAATGATGGTACAACACCGAACTCAATTTATGAGAGTTTTAAAAGTTAAAAAGTTTTTAAATGATGTTTATATTTATGATGATAAAAGAAATATGTTTATTTATATTTGTGAGATTTAAATGTCTTACTAAGTCCCTACTTGTATAAGTTAATTCACATTGTAGATAATAATAGAAAGGGTAAGATATAGTGTTGGAAGAGCTTGGAGTGGAAGCGGGACAATATGTGATAGGAAAACGGAAAGAACAATCAGGAGATGGACCTTTTTAATTTCAATTAAAGTTTTGAGACTTTGTTTATTATTATTTGATTGGATTATTCATATGGACTTAAATTTTATTTCATGATTTGGTTTTTTTTTATTTTAATATATGTATATTATGAAGTGTATTTTGATATAGTTTTAAAAAAATTCTAGAGCTTTCTAAAATTATCTAAGTAGAGTTTTCCATTACGTTAAGATTTTTATTTCAAACTTAATATTTTCCACAAATATGAAGTCAACTGTAACAGTTTCTAAAGGGTCGTTACATTGTCTCTCTGTACTTTGTTAAAAAAATAAGGGGTGTTGATGTAATATGTTTAATCAAGGTAATGTCCCTATAATTTAAGCAAAAGTCACGAGATATTAGTTTAGTTTTCCCTAAAAAATAAAGATAATCTTCAAGTCACCAATCGCAACTGTAAATACTGGAATGAAATGACTAAAATAGCCACTGACTTTCACATGTGATCTCAGTTATTGTCCATCTCAGTCATCGACATGGACGATAATTGAGACAAGGGGCAAGAGCACAAGGATATGTCCTGCCAAACATGAGAAGGAAAAGGCAAAGGACAAAAAAAAAAAAAAAAAAAAAAAGAAATGAAAGAAAAGCGACAATATATGAGCTTTCCAGGAAGGCGTGAAAATGTTACGACAAAAGCTATGGAGAAGAATCTTGACTTCACAATACAAAACTAGTCCTCTAATCTTTTTTATACTATGCCACCCAAAACCCTTGTTTTTCTTCTGTTTTATCCACAGACACCCCTAAAATTTTTAAATTCGATAATTTAGACCCTAAAAACTTGTTTTTCTTGGAAATCAATCCCTGAACTTATAATTTTTTGTTGTCAAACCTCTTTACTCAAATATGTTAAAATTTGAATGGCTATTTGCAGGTGACTTGAACATTATTACCCAAGAAGGGCATTGATGTCATTTCCACTTAATTTTAACACAAATTTCTTTGCAAATTTGAACATAAAATTTAAAAGATATTTGCATAGAAATTAGATAAACTGACTAGCAATGCCCTTAGGGGCTACAATTTGCAAGTCATGTGCAAAAAATATCTAAATTTTAATATACTTGAGAAATAAGGAGTAATAGTGCCAAAAATCATAAGTTCAGGAGTTGATTGTTAAAAAAAAGGTTTAAGGTATAAATTGTTAAATTTTAAAAATTCAGGGGTGGCGGAACAAAATAACCTAAAGCCTGAGTTTTCTAAAAATAAAAGAAAGAAAAAAATGTGTAGATTTGAAATAAGTTGTAGAAATAAGTAACTTGAAAAAAGAAATATATTAAAAAAAAAAAAAAAAAAAAAAGAAACTCCGCAACGCCAAAACAAAACAGTTTGCCTTTATAGGCTTTAAAGCCAACTAAAGGATATAAATGGTACACTTGTACATTGTTTATATTGTATGAACGGCCATCAATGATCATGTTATTCAAAAAACTGAACAAGTCACTATATATATATAATTTCACAATCTAAATTACTGGAAAATTTTGTTATAAATTATGACCAATTACTGGAATGAAATGTCTAAATACCCTCTTGGACATTTCTCTAGCTTTCCGCATGTGTGAAAAATAAAAAAAAAACAAAAAAAACGAAAAATAAATAAAATGGAAAAGGAAATAAAAGAATAAAGATAATATATGAGCTTCCGTGGAAGGCATGCGAACGCTGGGGAGAAGACTAGCATGTGGACTTCACAGTACAAAAACTAGTCTCGTGAGCTATTTTTATACAACGCCTCTCTCAAAACTCTTGTTCTTCTTCTGCTGTTTGTGATCAAAATTAGACCTCCTTAATTCCTTTCTTTCGTCTTCCGATTCTTCTTCTTCTTCTTCTTCTTCCTTTTTTTTTTCTCTGAACCAGCAAGGCTAACATGGCTCTTGAAGTAGTTGGTGGAGCTTTTCTCTCTTCTCTGTTCCAGACTCTGTTCGACAACTTGGCTTCTTCTGAGGTCCTGGACTTCTTCCGCAAAAAGAAACTCAACCCGGGGCTGCTCAAGAGCCTGGATATTCTGTTAAATTCAGTTGAAGCTGTGCTTGATGACGCGGAGAGGAAGCAACTCGGCAATCCACACGTGAGGAAGTGGCTTCTTCAACTCAAAGAAGAGATTTTCGCGGCAGAGGACTTGATGGTTGAGATCTCTGATGAATGTTTGCCAACTGACATTGAATGCAAATCATCAAGGAGACTGAGAAAGGTAATGAGGCTTACCTTACCTGCCTTTAGTAAGACTCTTGTGAAAAAGAGATAGAGCCAAAGATACTGGAGATTATTGATACTTTGAAATTGCTTCTTGAACAAAGAACCCACTTGGGTTTAGAAAGAAGTACTCTAATGGATCGTACAATTCTCAAAGATTACTCGCACTTCTATAGTTGAAGAGTCGGACGTCTGCGGCAGAGAAAATGACAAAGAGAAGATCATTGATTTGTTGCTCTCGAATGATGACAGCGGCAATAAGATCATGTGATTCCCATCGTCGGGATGGGTGGGATTGGCAAAACTACACTTGCCGGACTCGTTTACAATAATGATCGAGTCAGTAAGTCTTTCGATGTCAAAGCATGGGTTACTGTGTCGGATAATGTTGATGCTTTGAGAATTACCAAAACGATTCTTCAGAACGTGGAGAAATTGAAGTCCCAAGCACATGACAACAAGGACTTGAATCAATTACAAGAGCATTGAAGATGGCTCTAAACGGACAAAAGTTTTTCTTTGTTCTTGATGATGTTTGGAACAAGAAATACAACTTATGGTGTGACTTTATGCGCGCTTTTGAAACGGGAGCACGTGGAAGTAAGCTCATCGTGACAACACGGGATGAGCAAATTGCATCAATGGTGGCGCCTAATGTTCGACCTCATCAACTGGGGGCAATATCTGACGAAGAGTGCCGGAAGTTGTTAGCAAAACTAGTTTTCCGTAACGGGTCCCCAAGTGCATACCCAAATATGGAAGTAATTTCTAGAAAAATCGTTGAAAGATGCAAAGGTCACCCTTTAGCTGTGATATCTCTTGCCAGTCTTTTACGTGCCCAGCCAGATCCGAAGGAATGGGAAAGGATATTGCATGCTGACATTTGGGAGATGCAAAACAACGATGCTGTCGAAATTCTTCCATCTTGTGGTTGAGCTATCATTATCTTCCCCCTCACTTAAAGCGTTGTTTTGCCTACTGTTCATTATTTCCTCACCATTATGAATTTGTCAAAGAAGAGCTAATCCTGCTATGGAGGGCAGAAAATCTCTTGGCAATCCAGAAAGGACAAAGACCCGAAGAAGTTGGAGAGAACTACTTTAATGATCTGGTAGCAAGGTCATTGTTTCGAAGAACACTGCATTCATGTTTTGTTATGCATGACTTGGTGAGCGATTTAGCTAAATTTGTATCGGCAGAATTTTGTTTGCATTGGGATGTTAACAACTCAGAGACACCCATAAGCAAAGCTCGTCACTTGTATGTGAATAACAAAACAGTCGACTCAATGGCTCTATCTCAAGCAAAGTCCTTGCGTACTTTACTAGCTTTCGAATTGGAAATGAACTCATCCTTGTTGTCTGCAGTTCAAAGCTTAAGAGTTCTCTCTCTATCGAGGTATCGTCACAAGGGTTTGCCTGATTCAATTGGGGATTTGAAACGTCTAAGATATTTGAATTTGTCCTCTAGCCAGATAGAAAGCCTACCTGATGCAGTTTGTAATTTGCACAATTTGCAAATGCTGCTGTTGTCATCTTGTTATCAGCTTACTCGATTACCGAATAAGATCGGAAGCCTAATCAACTTGCAGCATCTCGACGTTACATCTACACCTTTGGAGAAAATGCCAAATGACCTTTATAAGTTGAAAAGTCTGCAGTTCTTGTCTGATTTTGTTGTGGGTGAAGATAATGGGTCCAGCATTAACCAGTTACAAAATCTTATTCATCTACACGGAACAATTTGTATTTCAGGACTTGAGAATATTGTTGGTGTTGGAGATATCGCAGAGACTGTTTTGAAGGATTTGAAGCTTGTCACAGAGTTAATTTTGGGATGGAATGATCGGAATGAGAATGGTGTATTCAGAATTGGAAAGAGTAGCACTTGAGAGGCTACTACCTCACACGAATTTGATAATTCTACAAATCCAAGGTTACAGAGGTACAAGATTTGTTGATTGGGTAGGAGACAGTTCGTTTTCTAATGTTACAAGCATCAGTCTAGAAGGTTGCAGACGTTGTTGCTTGTTGCCTCCACTTGGGCAGCTACCATCTCTCGAGGAACTCAAAATCAGGGGATTTGATGAGTTGGAAAGA
Organism: Ficus microcarpa; assembly: GCA_025413485.1. Lineage (NCBI taxonomy): Eukaryota > Viridiplantae > Streptophyta > Magnoliopsida > Rosales > Moraceae > Ficus > Ficus microcarpa. Next base: position 21,019,046 of record CM046383.1, read on the forward strand.
ATAGGTGATGAGTTTTTTTCTAGTAGCACCTCTTCCATGATTGTGCCGTTCAGATCCTTGAAAAGATTGAATATTGGAGGTATGAGGAGGTGGAAAGAGTGGTCACTAAGTAGAGCTTATGGAGAAGCAGGTGCTCTTCCATCCTTGACACGTCTTTATATCTGGAATTGCGAACAACTTGTGAGTTTGCTACCTAGGGAGCCACAACAACAGACACATACCCCATTTCCATCTCTTGAGACTATAACTGTAGAAAATTGTCCAATGCTAGAGGCATTTTTAGAACGGGGATCCTTCTCAAGATTACAGTTTATAGATATCAGGGATTGTCAGATGCTCTTTGCACTCCGCAGGAGCTGGGATCTGCAGAGATTCACTTCTCTCACATCATTGGTACTTGAGTACTGTTTTGATTCTTCGGTGGGTTCATTTCCAGAGGAGGGCCTACTTCCAACCACGCTCACTTCTCTCACCATCAATGAATTTGAATATATTGAATTGCTGAATGGTAGGAGCCTTCAACAACTCACCTCTCTTGAACACTTGTCTATTAGGGGATGCAAAAAGCTTCGGTGCTTGCCAGAAGAGAGGCTACCCCTTTCACTTTCTTTTCTATGTATCCATAATTGTCCTTTCTTGGAAAGACGGTGCCAAAGAGAGAATGGGGAAGATTGGCACAAGATCCATCACATATCTCGCATGGAAATTATAAGTGAGTATATTATGTTATAATCTTTCACAAAACATGCATTCCATGCCCCCCTTTTCTAATTTATCACCAATCAAGCAGATGAGGGGAAAAAAAAAAGGTCCAAGTTAAAGCCTGCTCTCTCTTTATTTTATTTGATTCTTTTTCTCTTTACTTTTCTTTTGTTCCTAACGTATTGTCTGAGCAATTGACTTGGATTTTTCAGAAACATTTTAACAAAAATTTACTTCGATTTGGATTTTCAATTTTTCTTTTTCGCATTTGTGTGTTTGTTTAATGTATTAGTTTAGTAAAAGCTCAATAGAACAACATCTCTGATCCCATTATTCTCTTTTTGTTTTTTAATTTTCCTTTGATGGGTTTACTCTCCTTTCTTGCCAGATGAATATGGAAGACGACTCTGCTGAATGCTCTCATGCTCAGCATACAGACTAGAAGGTGGAGAAAAAACTTGATAAACTCAGCAAACTGGAAATTGTTATTCAATTCAAGATTCAGTGATTGCACCAATCTATAGCTCCAAGATCGCAACATAAATTATTGAAAGATTGCTAGGTAATAAGCATCGTAATACTTTTTGCACTTTATTCTATGTTGGAGCTAAGTTTTGTGCTTAATGCTGCTACCAGAGTTCTTATATCTCTTATATTCCTACTTTGAGGTTGCACTTTTTGTATACTACTTCCAGAGGATGAACTTATTGTAGTTATCGAGTCAAAGATATCTTACATAACTGAGGATGTGTTGCAGAAACATAATTAGCTTCTACAAGGAGAGAATAAATAAGATAAAGAGCAAGAGACGAAAAGCTTTTGTGGACATCTTGACGAGTGTTTCTCGAGCCATGCTACTAGACATAGTTGACAAGAACAGGTAAGAATGTCTAAAACGTTGTTTCATCATCTTTAATTGTATAAATTTTTAGTTTAAAAAGACGGGTGGGGGTACAATTGATGTGATCAGAAAAGTACAACACATTTTTCGTTTTGTTGTTGTTGCAGAGGCAAAGAGATGGGACAAGTAAGAAGAGGAAGCCGCGGAAAAGGCGGTTTCAAAAGGAAGAATGAGGTGAGTTAGGCAACACAAAATACTGTTCTTTTTTCCTTCTCTCTCTTTGATATACGTACTATTAATCTTTAGCTTTAAACGAAATGAAGACTAATTTAGATTCAAAGATGCACGACGTAGTCGAGTACTTAAAGCTTCAATGCTAGCACCTTTGTTCGCCACAAGCTTTGTTTAAATTGGAGTAATTGGAGTAGTTTGGGGATTAGTGACGAAGACAGAATTTAGTCCGAGGGGCTAAGATCAACTACATCTATGTTGATGGTATTATGGAAATCATCTAGTGTTCAGATTTTGTGTGCTGATTTCTGTTCCTGATGCACTCCAATGTGACTGGAATATGCATGGGGTTACTTGTGTGAACTTTGTAATCTAGGAAAATTAGGTAATATTCTATGAATTGCAAATTAAATTACAGTTTTTCCTCGGATTCATTATAATTCTGGTTGAGAGAGTTTTCAAGAGGGTATATTGGGATCAAGGGAGTAGAGAGAGAACTTGTAGAAAAGATCTTCTTCTAGGATTGTTAGAAATGCTATGATTGTGTCATTGAAAATCATTGAATAAGATTAGACTCTGTGCATAGAGTCTCGGGGACATAACATGTCCTGCAAAAGTCCCGACTAAATTACTTTCCTTGGCTAAAGTCTTTTGCTTTTTAGTAGTGAAACAAAATCAGCCAAACAAATGGAATCTTTTCACCCTTTTTTTTCCTTCTTTTTTTCCTTGGCTAAAAATCTGAGCTCTGAAGGCAGAGACTGACAAAGGCAAAGCATGGCATATATATGGCTCGTCATTTATGTTTTGGATTTAAAAGCTTGCTCTTTTACTAATGTTGTCTGAAACTCATTTTTATGGGCTGCAGAAGTTGAAAACTCGGGTGGTGAAGAGGAATGTGGATCCAGAGTGGAATGATCTTCTTACTCTTTCTGTGACTGATCCAAATACTCCAGTCAAGCTGGTAAGCCTTTTTTATCTCAGCGTGATTTCACAACACTTCCATTTTCATATTTCTCAAACAAAATTCCTTGTGATTGACACCAGTTTCCATTCAATTATGCGATCGTCACAGCAATTTGTGTACGACAAGGACACCTTCAGTTTCGATGACAAAATGGGAGACGCAGAGTTTAAGATCGGTCCATTTCTCAAGGCAGTAAAGATGGGTTTTCAATTGCAGAGCCTTCCGGATGGAGTCATAATCTCAAAAGTAGAAGCCAACGGACAAAACTGCCTGGCGGAGGAGAGCAAGATTTTCTTGTCAAATGGAAAAGTTGTTCAGGACATTGTCCTCAGGCTCAGGAATGTTGAGAGTGGTGGTGAAGTTGAACTTCAGTTGCCATGGATTGATGTTCCAAGATCTTCTTTCCCTTTTTTTCTTTTTTCTCATATCTTTTCTTTTTTTCTTTTCTTGGCAAAGTAGAATAGGATTTATTAGTTTGTTTGTCAAGAAGATCAGTGTTTCTCCAAAATCCAACTAAACAGAACAGGGGACATAAAGCAGCTTGTTGTTTGGAGAGCTTTTATTGAGCTTAACAATTGAAGATTCAATTTTGAAAAATAGTATACGTATCATATTACATATAAGCAGGAGACAAAGAAAACGCAAAAAGAAACTTGGTCCGAAGAGGGATGGTTATGAACGAAGTAGAATTGTGCTCGGCAGAAAACATGGGAAGAATAAAAAGAATTGTGTTGTTGCATCAAATAAGCTATTAGTGAGACCCGTTGAAATCTTAGCCATCTAAAGACTTGACGTACCACCGGTGGTGGTGGCATAGTAGCACGAGGAGTCCTAGTAAGGCATTCCTTCCCAGCATGTAGGGATCAAAATCACATCGAAGGCCAGGAAAAGGAATCACGACGATACTAGGACAGATTCGCAAAGAAGACCAAGACGAAATTGCAGCAAAGGCCATAATGGGAATTGCTTTGGTCGGCCGAGGTAGGCTCACACTATCTCCTCACCCCAAAAATTGGTGACCCACCTGTGATAGTAATTAGTTCCTATAAGGTAAATGGTAAGTTGTGCACTGCTAGTCCCACATCGCTTGGGAATAGATATATGTAATGGTTTATAAGTAAAGAGACCACCTCCTAATGGTATAAGACATTTTGGAGTTAGCCCAAGAGCAAAATCATGAGGGTATGAGGACCAAAGCAGATAATATCATATCAAAGGAGGCATAGGTCCTTACAAACTGATTGTGATTGTGACTGTCATCAATCTCTATAAGGACGAAAGCAGATAATATCATATCAAAGGAGGCATAGGTCCTTACAAACTGATTGTGATTGTGACTGTTATCAATCTCTATAAGGAAAAGAGTAAGCTGTGTAGTCTCACATCTCTTGAGAAAGGATATATGTGATAGTTTATAAGTAAAGAGACTACCTTCTAATGATGTGAAGCCTTTTAGGGTGAGCCCAAACGCAAAATCATGCGGGTACAAGGTCAAAAGCAGACAATATCATACCAAAGGGAGGCATGGATCGTTACACCACCTCTGCAATCTAGGGCAACAACAAGAGCTCGAGACGCTGGCGACCATAGCGCAAGTTGTGATTTGGGTAGTGAGATTATGGTGGCATGACCGAAGACGACGTTGTTGTGTGGCTGACAAGACCCATGGTCACGAGAGTTCATTTGGTTTCTTTATTTCTTTTTTTTTCTTTTTTTTTTTCAAGTGTAATAATGTGTAAGTGTTCTATTTTTAATTCGGTGCCATTTTTTTAATTTATATCGTCAAAATATGATCAAAGGGTTGAAAATTTTTACTCCATTGATGGGGTAGAGTGGGTTACCCCACTATAAAATTACTTTTAAAGAAACATTAAACAATAGCCCAAGACTAGAACAATGGTTTCTCCCTCGTTTCACCCAATAATGGACTAACCATTTACAACTTGCTCCCTCGTTTCACTCAATTCTTTATAAACAAATATCAATGCTTATGCTTTTGTATAATATGTTCTTAATGGTTTTATTTGTTTATTATTTATTTTTTAAGATATAATGGTTTTCTTAACTTTAAAGACAAGAGTATAAGAATTCTGGATGACGACCAAAAAATATCATTTTTCAGTATATACCCATAATGACATAATCTTATCATTAGGCAATTGGCTGGGATTGAAAAAATTCTTATCCCTCTCCTTGATTGAAAATCATGCGCTCCCCTATCTTAGGAGTGGGCATGCGGCGTGTATCCCAAAAGTGGAATCGTCATATCACATTTTAATGGCGTAGTTATCACGGTCAATACTAATTGTTTGCTTATAAATCATATATTTATTTTATATTCGAATATAATAAATAAAATATACTATGTGTTGGATATACTTTTTATACATGGTATTCAACTGTAATATTATTTTGGTTGTTTACATTTAAATAATCATTTTAATACATTTTAATGAAAGAGAAGAAGTGTGATAGAATTGATAAAAGTATATAGAAAAAAAAAAATAGATGAATAAAATAAGTAAGTCTACTATTTAAATATATTATGAGGTATCAAATACACATTGCATTGAGATAATATAAAATAAATGTGTCTTTTAAGTTGCAAATACAACATTGATAGCAAAGATAATATTTTGAAAAATTGCACCCCCTCCCCACAAACTTTAGGCCTTTTAAATACCCCTAAACTTCAATTTGTAACATTCTCTCATTCTGATCCTTGGAAACGTTTGTGAATTTCTCTCATCAACTAAAGTTTTGAAGAAAAAATGCCTATAACACTCGTTGGGGGTATTAAATATAAAATTACAAAGTGGCACGTATTGACAGTACTTGTGGCATCCGTTACTCTTATTAAATATTAAATTATGAAGTTTCCTATAAGAGAGAGGTATTGAGAAAAAAAAAATGATAATCAGTTCTAAGTATTTACGTTTTTCACTTAATTATAAAAGATAACTTTACAATTTCACATTTAATATCCGCAACTCATGCTTACAATGAATGTCATGTGTTCCTCAAAAATTTAATTGAGTGGGGATATTCACAAAGTTTCTCAAAATTCAAGGTGAAAAGAATGTTATAGATTAAGATTTGGGGACATTTTGTGACAAGATCTAAAAACAAATATAAATAATTTTTATATTGTAAGAAAAAATATAAATAATTTTTTTACTTATCATAAATTATATGTTTTAACAAGTAAATATATAATTGTGGATATTATAAAGAGCATATATTAAGATATCCATATGACATTCCATATAGATTTTGAACTTCTGAACGGTGCAGAAAAAACGAGAGGGCGCTCAAAATCATGTACGACATACGAATTACATTACAGTCATCAAAACAATTCTTTCCAACTTCATTAGCCAAAAAATAAAATAAAAAAAAAAAAAATCATTCTGACTTTTTCGTACATTAATATTCCCACGCATTTGTCCTTTACCAAATTTCAAAATACTAGTACACCATTAGGCGAGAGCAAATTTACACTTTCACCTATAAGAAATTATTTTTCGGAGAAATTTTGCCTTTGTCTCCCAAATTTTAAGCTTGTAACAAAATGTCTCTAAATTTTAATTTGTAACCTCTGTTCCACTGAACTTTAATACGTTTGCAAACTTTCCTTTCTGTTACTTTGGCAATGTCATGTTTACCTACTAAATTTTAGACTTTGTCACAAAATGTCCTTATGAATTTTGAAACATTAAAAAAAAAATTTCCCTTTTGTTTATTTTGTTAACAGAATTCCTAATTTATCAATAAAAATCAAAATTAAAAGGGTAATTTCGTAGAAATGTAAATTAAATTTATAAAAATTCTCTAGCAAAATGAAGGAAAAAAAACCCTCTAAATTATAAAAAATTTAAATCTAGAAAAAACTTCTTCAACTACTAAAAAATAATGCCTGTAAAATTTGTTGGGGAACCACACAAAATGCCTACATATATATTGATGTCAACGACCAAGTCATTCAAAAAAGTGGACAACTCACGAATTTCGTTGAAGTTTTTTTGTTAAAGAAAAGAATATGAAGGTAGTTCCATCATTTTCCATTTATGAGTCTACACAGGCAAGGACACTCCCATGGGGTGGTATAGGATTCGAACCTTTGACTTTCCACTTGGTGAAATCCTTAAAGCCAAATTACATGTCATCTCATCCACCGCACATGAGTATGAATTTTGTTGAAGTTGTAAAATAATAACTCGAGTTTTTAAATTTACGCATTACTGCATTAGTACTGGAGTGAAATGTCTAGATACTCTTTAATCTTTTCGACATTGCTTGAGCTAATCGTATTCAAAAAAAAAAAAAAAAAAAAAAAAAAAAAAAAAAAAAAAAAAGGACAACAATGGAGACAAGAGACAAAAACATATGAATAGGTCCTGCCAAACCCAACAAAAACAAAAACAAAAAAAAAAAAAAAAAAAAAAAAAAAAAAAAAAAAAAGTGAAAGAAATGAAAGGTAAAAAATATATAAAATATGAGCTTTCCTGGAAGGTAAAGCAAATGCTATGGAGAAAAGCATGTTGACTTCACAACACCAAAAAGAAAAAGAAAAACTCCTCCAAGCTTTTTGAAACTACGTCTAAGGATGAAAATGTTGATATCGATGGAAATATCGAGCGTCCGGATTTATCGAAATACTGATAGATAATGTCAATATCGATGTCCATGTCGGTAAAAATAAAAAAAATGATGGATATTTGCATTAAAAATTAAAAATTTCAAGTAAAATCATATGAAATGAAAAAAAAATAATAAATAATACATAAACTGATTTTTTTTACAACAAAATTATGTGTATAAAAAGTATTTCTAAAACACAATATACATAAAAATGATTTATTATTAAAAATATACATTAAAAGAATAACAATTTCATTAAATGTAAATTTTAAAATCTCATAATATTTTACGTACATTAAAAGTATACAAGTCTATAATTAAATAAAAACATTTTTTCTTTTTAAACATAGTGGAAAACACAATGATGAAGGGTTGGCAAAACATGAAAAGTTGAATTTCTTTTTAATAACATAAATAGATAATCTCATATAACACAGCGCAACGGAAAACATACTTAATAAAATTAAATATTTCAAATTCAACCTTAAAATCATAAGCGAACTTAAATTCTAACTTAAAATAAACTAATCCAATAACCCACTCTGCCACCACACACATATTCACGCCAAGCCTCCTCCATAGACTTTGTTCTTAAGCTTATCTACAACATGCAAAGAAACTAAAGTAAACGAAATGCTTAGTAACTACATCTGTAAACCTCACAAAACATTTTCCTTTTTAGGTGAAATCACTTAACACATGAATTGAACATATAATAGTATCTCAAAAAAATTTAAAGGGCTTATCATATAACAAATTATGATCATACAATATCATTCTTATCGTTATCTTTTTCAACTTAGTTAGACCCTAGGCAAAGTATCAATCCACGCAACCACACTGAGAGTAGGATTGCAAATTCCAAACCCACCAAGGCAATATAATAATGGGATTACTTACTCTCCTGGTATCTTAAGTGGACTCCTAATTGTCCACGCAAAATGGGTTCTTAATTACGTAGTATACACCTCCTAAATATTTTTAGTTCTTAGAGAGCTCTTAACTTACTATATTGTATTGTTAAACAATGAGAAAGAACACATCATAACATAAATCATAACTTCATAAACCTCATCGAAATTTTCATAAAAAGAAACAATTGCTATCTTAGATTACATCATAAAATTCATATTTAATTTTGAACAAACATGTTGCAAGTACGGATGTACTTACCTTGTTCTTGGACTTTCTATACTTACTAATATTTCTTTGGTGATACGATTTCGAGTCCTCTCGGTGTGCGTAAAACTTTCACAGATTTCATGCGTTATAAAATTTAACAAAATCTTAATTTCATGGAAATCCTTAAGAAGTTATCATATCACATTCAGAATTCATACCCTCATTAAAAAATAATATAAAACTCATACTTAGGATGTATCACCCACATAATATCATAGCATCACATTATAATGCAAGGATAGATTCGACAACCGTTATAAGAAAAATCATATAAAATCACATTCATAACGAAATTCAGTAATTTCAGTAGAATTGGAAACTAGACTCCTAGATCTTTCTAACGGTATATGATACGACTAATTTGGATATCGTTAAGGAATTCAAAAACATATTATAATATAGAACACAAAATCTAGTAGTTGTGCATATGATAGATTTGTTGACCTCCACAAGAAAATTCATAATAAATTCTGCAAAACTCGAATCCTTACAATTCTTGCCTTAATTAAAATAGACATCTAAAACTTCCTTTTAACATCTTACATGTTCTATTTTGAGTTTGTTAAGGCCATGAAAAATGTGATATAAACTAACTATCAAAATCCAAATTTTTTAAGAAAAAATTCCGCACTTAACATGCGTGTATATGTTCATATGTGAGAAGAAACATAACATATGATGGATCATAAATTATCCCATTGTGAGAATCTACCATGAAAATCATAAACAAGCTTGACATAATTATTTGAAATTGCTAACCAATCAAGATCATGGTTTTCACATACAAATATGTGTATGTGAGCAATAAATCCAACCTTGGATAGACATGAGTGGCTTAGAGAAAACTTGAGAATCAAAAAGAGAAGGAGAAGAAGAGAAAAAGGAGAGGAAGAGAGTCTTTTCTAGAGAGAGAAATTAGAGAGATAGGAGAATGAGTTTTTTGAGAGGCTGGAAGCTTAATATCTTATTTATAAGTATATCTAGGGTTACGAAGGGTTTTTATCTCTAATTAGGCTTTAATTTTTGAGCTTAGAAGGCTTAAAAATTCAATGGGGTCATTTTTGTAATATTTGAAAGGTTTGGGCTAAAACTGAAATTCCCACCGGAATTTGAATTCTGAATATATGGTGGTATTTTGGTTATAACTTTTCACTTCGATATTAGAATTGAGTGATTCAAGTGGTTATGGAAAAGCTAAAGAAATGATCTACAAATTTGTGTTTCATAAAGGCAAGGGCTAGAGCGATAGAAGTTTTGAGAATTCAAGAGAAGGTCACAACGAGACGAGCCATTTATCATTATGATAGGTGTCAAGTGGAGGTGTAGTGATGTATGCAGCTGAGACATCCTAACAGACCGGAAGACTTGAACCTTGTTTCCTACATGACCCGATCAATTCGATCAGGGACTCGCCATCTATTTTAATTGCCTGTCAAATTCGGATGTTTTGAAGGTCCAAATTGTATTGGAAGATGATACCATTTTATGAAATTTTGTTTTGGAAAGCGAAACATACTAAAGTAATCGGTACGTAATCTTATTCAAACTAAACATCAATAATACATACTAATCCATATAAATATATGTGTCATATGTATGAACACAAAATTTTATTGTTAAAATACTTCCAATTACGTAATTTCATATTCATCATAATTTCCTAACCTAATACCTTATGCACACCGAGATTTCTCTTTGCAGTCATCTCTAAGGAAACTCAATAAAATGTTAACAAAATTATAAATCACAACTAATAACTTACTCACACTTAGCTTCTCTTTATCATTAGGTTATTAATACATTAGATGTAATCTAAAGTATTACTAAATAAATCGTTAATTGTGCTAAATCATATCGTAACATTTTTAATATCTTAGATGTCTTAATTTTATTCAACGTTAAGTTAAATTCAGGATATTGCAATCTGAAACCAAGAAAACAATAAATTAATATTCATGATCCATAAAACATAATGAGTAGCATTGTTTACAAATTATGTACTAGTTAAGAAAATCATATATGACCATTTCGAGGTTTTTGCCCTAAGCCTATTACTAATCGGATCAGTAATAGTAGTTACCTGCTTAATTCCTCACAAAATAATCTCATTTAATGTTATATTATACACCTTCATGGCTTAAATTAACAAAATTACTTGCTTTTTTTTTTTAACTAATCGCTCCCTCTTTGCTTCTTTTTTTTTTGTTTTTTTTGTTTTTTTGCTTTTTTTTGTTTTGTTTTGTTTTGTTTTGTTTTTTGTTTTGTTTTGTTTTTTTTGTTTTGTTTTAAAGAGTCTTGGGTTATTTAAACCTCAGTAGATGGAGGTTAAAGTGGATATTACGTGCAGTCCTCCTTTTAGATCAGAAGCCTCTAAGAGCAATAGAATTCGAATTCACGCCTCAATTGTTTTTCAGTTTCATATATAAATATGTAAACCATTATATCTTCTCCCTTACTATTTTCAACCTATACGTTATCAAGAATATATATCTAAAAGCAATGTGCATCATGTATTTGACTCTAATACATATATAAGAAAAACAAGACGTGTAAATTATTAAATAAAATATCGAAAATTCTTTATAATAATGTCTTAATGTTAAAATCTAGTTGATTTACAAGCATCATATTCTAAATGGTTTATACATATATGGTGATCATTGGCAACCATTTGGCAATGATAAATGGTTTATACATATATGGTGATCGTTTGCTTTCAGCAATTCTCAATGAACAAAACATGTGTATCCACTTGAAGTCTGCATCTAGTGGGGTTGGCATTGTACAAGCTTTTACGACGAACACGATTAAAAAATAATAAAAAATAAAAAAATAAAAAAAAGCCGCCACCACCAAAACATGTGTTATAAAAGACAACCGAAATGAACGGTAGGTCACATGATAGGATTTGGGATTATTGATATTTCCAACAAAATCACATCAATATTATTTTATAGGCCATCACATCAACACTATCTTGTCGTCCTTGTCTGGCTAGCTAAATGCTTTCTGCCACTGTAAAAATTATTTATCCGAGTCATCCCTCTCGCTCGTCAAGCTGTTCCAGTGTGTGTATGTGCGCGCGCGCTTTCTAGCATAAAACACACACACACACACACACATATATATATATATGTATGTATGTATCTATGTGTGTAGATATAGGTTGAAAATATTGTCGTTTAGATCACTCAAATTTTATTTGGAAGCCGTCCACCTGTGCATTAAGATGTGGGATATTTTTATTGTTGTTGATCTAGGCCTCATGAGTTTTCTTGTAATATTGGTTATAAGTTACTGGGCTTATACATGGCAGAATCCCAAATGCAACGGCAAGCTACCACCTGGTTCAATGGGATTGCCCTTGCTCCGAGAGACCATGGATTTCTTTACTCCTTATTCATCTAATGATATCCCACCATTCATCCAAAAGAGACTAGCCAGGTATATATACATATATATGTATATGTATGTATATATTTACGCATAAGTTAATGTATACGTATATATATATGTACATACGTATAAGTTAATATTGTAAATTTGTAAATTACCATTGAGATGAAGCACTGTCTCTACCACTTTATGTGTATATATGTACTTATAAACATATGTGTATGAATACTATGTGAGTAAAAATGTATATTATAGGTCACTTAATGTGCGCTTTTGATCATATTGTTGAAGTACTAGTGGTAAAGGATTATTATGAATATTAAAGATCTCTAATATGAGACTCTAGTCTTCTTCTTAGGGGTTTTAAATGTGACCACCGGGTTTTTTTTTTTTTTTTTTTTAAATATACAAGTAGAAATATTAAAAATAGGATAAAAATATTTTACAAACCTAAAACTGAATAAGAACAAACAAAACTAAACAAGAAGACTCTGATTCGACCTCTCAAGGATTTTAAATGTGAATGTTATTTTTATTTTCATTGCTACAGAATACAGATTCCACGACGGTTTTTAACCGTCGTGGTAATACTTACACGACGGTTTTCTAACCGTCATGGAATCTAGGGTCGTGATATCTTTTAAGATTACACGACGGTTTTTTAACCATAGTGTAATGGGGAAAATTGGCTTAAATGTGAACATTTAAGAACATATCATGACGGTTTTTCAAAAAAAAAAAAAAACTGTCGTGGTAAGGGAACCTACCACGATGGTTTCTCGTCGTATCCCATGACTACCACTACGGTTTCTACTAGAAACCGTGGTAGACCAAGATACCACGATAGTTTCTAACAGAAACCGTCGTGGTAGTTGTGGCTACCATGATTGTTTCTAGAGGAAATCGTAGTAGTATCCCGTTCTACCATGACAGTTTCTACTAGAAACCATTGTGGTAGGTGGGATACCATGCCAGTCATGGACACCGTCGTGGTAAGAATCAACAAAAGAAAAAATTTTTGCGAATTTGTTTCATTCTCCACGGGTGGCAAATCTCGTGTGTTATCCAATATTATACAGCCAAGAATAAAATGATAAATATAATATGTAATTACCTAGATTTTTACAATTAATATGCATAGAGTACAAAATTGATATATTATTTTTAGTTAATATTGAATAAACCGCATAACAAATGTAGCACATTCTTGCCTAACCAAACTCATGTCAACATCAATATAAAAATCCTTGGTTTGAAGGCGGCTAGTCCATTAACAGTGAGGGTTATTTCTCGCATGAAAGCTAACACAAAATAACCGCACTCTACATAACCTTTATGTATTGGACATCGAACAGTATCAATCAACATCTCCCAGTTCTGTCGCTGTCTTATTCCTCTTCCCACCAACAACTTCCAATCATTAAGTGCCCTAACAATTTGACAATTTCAAAACAATTAATATAACAATTATTGTATGCATAGACTCAGAAATATGAACATTAAATAATATTTATGTCATAATTAGGTCTTTAAAATCATCACCCGGTTTATTTCCGAGAGGATTAAAATACAGGACCGAGTCATCCCACAGACCAATAACTGCCAAGATCCAATGTTGGCCGCTGTTATATGGCATGAGAAACAGCTTTCCCTTTGGAGCGTTTCTTAAGATTCGTAGAATATAATCGGCCCTCTCTCGAATGTAGGCAGCACCATCTACACTTTGTTGAAGTAGTGAGACAAGGACTGGAGAAATCAACTCGAGCCGTTGATCCATACCTACTCTTGCACAACAATCCCCTAAGTATCTGCAAAATAATTAGGCACACTTGTTACAATAAAATGACATATATAACATTAAGAAGGATAAATAGTTAAATTGTTTAAGGATAAATATATTACACGATGTAAACCATTATGCTGTTTGCACTGATTTCTTTAAATGTTATAAAATGGTAGACATCTTCAAACCCAATATATATGGGTATGTCATCGCCAATGACAAACTATTTTTGTGGGCACATTATTTGGGTACTGTCATGCATGGAATTTTGTGCGTAATATGCCAAAGGTCTCAAATCGAAGGGCATTTCACTAAAGTCAAACGAAGGCATTTCTTGTTGTGCCGGTTGTTGTTGTACCTACGGTTGTGACCGTATTTTTCTTCCTCCCTGCTCTATTTTTAGTTCGTTTGCTTCCCTCGGCTTCTCAGTCAGGAGCATAACTGGGACCTTGGCTTACCTGGCTCAAACTTGTTTGAACGACGACTAATCTTTTCGGGCAAGCAACAAACCCACCAACATCTTCTTCAATATATGTGGCTTCATGCATCGGAATAGGAAGAAGTACACCTTTTAGTTTTAGGACTGTAATTGTCACTCGTATATTCTTTTCACCTAAAGGAATCCCATGGACTGTGTCCGTTGGAACACATTCAATGTATACCCTACCGTTTGCAACAAGCACATCTCCTTTGTTAATTAAATCAAGAAGAAATAGATGGCATTCCTTACTTGCATTCAGCATGGTCTTCGGATTCGACGCCTCAACTTCTTTTTCATTCAAAGTGCAACTAGCCTTGAAGCTGTTGTGTTGATCAACTATTGGTGCAGTCGGCCCCTCTGTCATATTCTCTCGGTTGATACCGTGCTTCGAACAAAGTTCCTGTACGGTTATTTCTAATGCGGCAAGCTACCGTTTCATATCCAAGACTTCAGCATTTTCACTTGAACTTCCCGTAATGTTGAAGTATTATGACTACTTGACAAACTTAGATTGACCCCGAATCTGACCTGAATGTTCGGCATTGCCTAATGCTTTTGTCAATATATTCTCTGTCTCCATAGATTCGAAACTTTCTTATGTCTGTTGTTCACTGAAGTCATCCTGTAACAATTATGGAATATGTTATGACGTCATAAACATAAAGGAGTATATGAGATGAATATATTTTAAATGGATTCAAAAACTTACTATTGTATCGGTAATATTTTTAAATGCTTCATTCTTGAAAGATCCATCGGGTTTAACACGCATGTCCAGCCAATTATCATGCCGCTCTGTTCATTCTCCTGTCTTCTCGAACTGTAGTTTAATAATTACCATTAGTAAACATATAAGAAGAAATTGGAAGTACAACATACCATTTACACATTTTGTCTAAATAATTCACGTACATGTGCTTGGTCACGTTTTCTATATTCGTCTTGGCCCCCGGTTGATCTGTATTTGCTCTTCTTTCTTATCTCGCTTCCTTGTTCGGATAGTCTTTTGAATTCCGGGATTCGACGATACTCAACGAATTTTTCCCAATTATCCTGGCTGATGGTAGGGTAATTGTGAACCACCTTTGGCAGTCGTTGCTACATATTTTCTTCGTCAATATTATCCCTTACAAAAGCTTGGTAAAGATTACATCTAACATTTTTCACTGACTCTGCACATGACTTTAAAGCTTGTTTTTTAAACGATAGCTCCACAGTGAAAGAAGCTAAAATTTCCATCCACACTCTTTCTTTCCTTTGGGCTAAATCGGCACTTCTAAAGTTAGATATCCAAATGGGCATGTGCTCTCGAGCAAGCACTTCAATCCAACTCTGTAATGCATCTCTTTCTTTCCTTATTGGTTGCCCCTTCGCATCGAATGAAACTTCAATTCGTTCTCCCTTTGTCCAAACTTGGTGGACTCTTCTCATAAGAGTTGCTCTTCGTTTACTATCTTCATCGAGATTAAATCTAGGTAAGTTGGTTCATCGTGGTTTTCCAATTTGAGTTTGAGTTGAGTGTTCCTCCACGTGATCTTACGACATTTTAAATCAATCTAAAGCAACTCTACACCAAAACACGTTACAAAACAAAAAATCAAAGTCATTAAATCATTATAAAATCATGGCACCCAAACACATAACGAAACAACCGAAAGCATACATTAAATCATTGTAAATCTGTGCAAGTAAACATATGTTTCTCCTTATTTAATTACGGAAATGACACACAACTTAATCAAAAATGCATTTTATCAAACGTGTCATATGCTAACATATAAGTCACAAAATCAACACTTTTTCTGGAGAATCCGTGCCTTACCCAAACAATTTAATTCAATCTAAAAATATTTCTAACTCAAAAAAGCATTTTAGCGAACATGTCATATACAAAAATTTAACTCACAACATCAACAATTTTTCCGGAAAATTGCCAAATCCGTGAATAACCCAATCAATTTAATTCAATATAAAACTAAGTCGAACGCAAATAAAATTTTATCGAACATGTCAAATGCTAACATATAAGTCACAAAATCCACACTTTTTCCAGAAAATTGTCGAATCCGTGAATTACCCAAGCAATTTTATAGCAATCTAAATCACGGCCATAATCAACAATCACCAAAGGTGTAAGGGATGGATTTTGGACGGAAAATTCCGAAATCAACTACAAAAAAATTTAACAATTTTTCTCTGGAAATTTGGTAAACCGTCGACTCATTCAACCATTGTACAACAAACCAAAACTAAGTCTCACTCAAATAGGCATTTGGTTGAACATGTAGTGTGCATAAATTTAACATACAAAAGCAACACTTTTTTTCGTGGAAAAAATCACCCAAAAATCACAACCACAATCAACAATCACCTAAAATGAAGTTTACAATTTTCTTATCTCTCTTCCATCAACCATTTGGTGAAAGAGAGATCAAAAACTTACAGTTTACTCGGGTGTGGGTATGGGCGGGTCAATCCGCAATGGTGTGGGTGACGGCAACAAACCAAAAAGAGAGAGGAGGTGGCGACTACGTGGGTGACGGTGACAAACCGAAAAGAGAGAGGAGGTGGTGACGGCGAGGAAAGAGAAAGGGCGAGGAAAGAGAGAAGGAGACGAGGTGGCGAGGGCGAAGACAAGAGAATGGAGATGGGAGACAAGAAAGACAATGGAGGATGCAAGGCAAGCAAAGAGAGAGAATGGAGGGAGATACTGAAAATTAGAGAGAGAAAGTGGAGGGAATGAGGTTTCTATTTTGTTTTTATATCTAGAGAGCAAAATTTGAGCCACATGCAAGCGCGCACGCTTTTTGGAAAATTTTTTAAATTCTCGGAAACAGATACCACGAAGGTTTTAAAAAACCATCATGGTATCTTAGGATAACATGACAGTTTCTTGAAAACCATCGTAAAAACTTCGCCTTTCACGACGGTTTTTTTGAAACCATTGTAAAAGCTTGAAGCTTCCACAACGGTTTTTAGGCCTCTTTTCCGCTCCGTGTTTTTTCTGAATTTTCCACGACGGTTTTTTTAAAAACGGTCGTGGAATTTCCGTCGTGAAATCCATATTTTGTAGTAGTGTTTTTTTAAACAAGCAAAAATATTAAAAATAGAAAAGAAGACTCTGAGCCACCTAAAATTGAAATAAGAACAAACAAAAAGTAGAAAAGAAGACTCGCAGGCTCCGTTTGGATCATGTGTCTATTTTCAAATAAGAAAATTATCTTATTTTAAATGAAAACATTTTTTCTTTTGAGAAAAAAATGTGTTTAGATATGTATAAAAAAAAAATTTCTTTCCAAAAACAAAAAGTTGTTTGGAATAAGAAAAAATAGTAGTGAAAAGATTTCAAAAAGATTCGGCTTTCTTTGGAGCATGTGTCCATTTTTGAAAAAGAAAATTTTCTTATTTTAAATTGGAAAGTCTTCATTTTGAGATAAGATGGTGTTTGGATGTATAAAACGTTTTCTTTTTCAAAACAAAAAGTTATTTAGAATGAGAAAAAATGGTATTGGGAATAGTGCATTTTGAAAAAATTTCAAAAAGATTCATTTTCTTTTTCTAAAAGAATACTGTACAAAACAAGTCTGAAATGAGAGAGTTTTTTTTTTTTTTTTTTTCAAATTAAGAAAATGATGGAAAAGACTTTTTTTTGCAAAAATTTTCTAATTTTGGAGATTGGACACTCCATCCAAAGAGAGGGTGAGTCATCCTCTCACGGATTTAAAATGTGAACGCTGATTTTTATTTTTTATTTTTAATATACAGCAGAAACATTAAAAATAGAATATATATTACAAACCTAAAACTGAATAAGAACAACTAAAAACTAAAAAAGAAGACTCTGATTGTCCTCTCAAGGATTTTAAATGTGAAAGCTATTTTTATTTTTTTATACAAGCATAAATATTAAAAATAGAAACTAGAAACAAAGACTCTGAGTCACGTAAAACTGAAATAAGAACAAACAAAAAGTAGAAAAGAAGACTCTGAGACTCCTTTGGATTATGTGTTTATTTTCGAAATTTTTTTTTTCTTATTTTAAATGAGAAAGTATTTTCTTTTGAGAATAAGATGTGTTTGGATATGTAAAAAAATTTCTTTTTGAAAATAAAAAGTTGTTTAGAATGAGAAAAAATGGTATTGAGAATAATGTACTGTGAGAAGCTTTCAAAAAGATTCGGCTCCGTTTGGATCACACATCCATTTCCAAAAAGAAAATTTTCTTATTTTAGTTTAAAAAGTCTTCTCAGTTTGAGATAAGATGGTGTTTGAATATATAAAAAGTTTTCTTTTTGAAAACAAAAAGTTGTTTGGAATGAGAAAAAATTGTATTGAGAATAGTGTATTGTGAGAAAATTTCAAAAAGATTCATTTTCTTTTTTTCAAAAGAGTACTGTACAAAGTAAGTCTAAAATGTTATATATATATTTTTTAAAACGAGATAATGATGGAAAAATTGAGACAAACACTTTTTTACAAATTTTTTCAATTTAAGAACTTGGACACTCCATCCAAACATAGGGCGAGTCGTCCTCTTAGAAATTTAAATGTGAATTCTGGTTTTATTTTTTTAATTTTTATACAAGTAGAAATATTAAAAATAAAAACTAGAAAAGAAGATTTTGAGTCATCCTCCAGGGGATTTTAAATGTGAAGAAGTGGCTTGTAAAATTGTTACACACGAGTCCCTTTCAAATATATATATATATATATATATATATATATATATATATTGTTATCCGTGAGGGCCATAGTCCTATTTTCTGCCTTCCTAGTCCAATTTTCCGCCTTTTCAATTATGTCACTTTTATTTACAGCCCGATTGACGTGGGCTTTTTTCGGATCAGTATATATATATATATATATATATATATATATTTTAAAGAAACATATTAAGGATACCAATTATAATTTTAATTTTTAAGTCATAAACTATGTGACATATTAGTTGTCGTTTTTTTATTGGTAACTGTTTAAAGATTGCTACATTAGTTAACTGCATCTATCAATTAAAATATGATACGTAAGTTGGTACTCAAAAAGTTAATATTAGAGTTGACGTCCCTAGCATTGTTTTTTTTTTTTTTTAATGAAGTGACAAGAGAAGATAATTAGTATTAAGACTTGATACTATATTTTATGTGCATTGCACTCTACAGATATGGAGCAATGTTTCGAACTAATCTAGTTGGCCGGAAAATTATCGTATCAACAGATCTGAAATCAACCACCACATATTTCAGCAAGAAGAGAAGTCTTTCATGCTTTGTTATACAGAGAGTAATAGAGTTCACAGTTCAAAATATGATCCTATTAATAGGATATTTTTTCATATTCTGCCTTATAATTCTAAAAAATTTAGTTGGTAATTTTTGAAAGATTTTGTAGTACTTTTTATGTTCTATGTTATATATTAAAAAAAAAATTAGTTTACATCCTGCTTAAAGTGAAGGGCTGGTTCCACCACTATATGTGTGTGTGTATTGTGTTCATGGCCTAGTCACGGCATTGTAGATGTCAAAAAACCTTTCTGATCCGTTGCAAGAATTTCATATAGATCCTTATGTTTTGTTGTGACCCACAAATTTCAAAAGCTTTTATTACTGAAAAAAGAAATGATGACATATTTTTAGCAAGTAAGCTGTTATTATTATTGTTTTAAATATATTCCTTACTGGCATGCAAATCTAACAAATAAGATTTATTCATCTTGACTCATATCAGTAGATGTCAAGACTCTAGTAGACTCATATTCGTGTGCTGATATCGATTCTTGAAATAAATTCGTGGGAGTTGAATAATTAAGAATTAGATAAAACTCTGAGAAGAAAAAACCTTAAAAGTTCAGGATTCAAATGGGAATTTATTGAAATTCAAAAAAAGTAATCGTATTTTCTCAAATTTTTTCCCTATGCATTATTATTATTATTTTATTTTGATTTTTAGATCTTCTTTCTATATCTTTCTATATCTTTTATTACTTAGGTTTGTAACAAGTTTCATCCGTTTTTTTTTTTTCCTTTATAAATTATAGATGTTTACAAGGACAAGTTCTTAATTAAACATTTAGGCATGTTATTCGAATGTGCTTCTATTACTCATAAACAATTTTATTGGAGCATGCAGATGATATTCGAATATTTTGCAAAGAAGCTCATTAGTTACGATGAAACAAAGGCTTCAAAGAAATTCAAGGACAACTACAATGCATTTCTGGATGGATTAATATCGTTTCCTTTAAACATCCCTGGAACTGCTTTTCATGCATGTTTACAAGTACGTATTAATCAAAACGTTTTAGCAAAATATAATTTTATTTCTTAGTGCTAACATTGTGCCAGCAGTCTTTAGAAGAGCTGCAAAGGATGTTAAGATATAGGGCAAGTATATCCTTTTTACATGCACGGGCGTGTTAAATTTGTTACTTAATTTTTTTTTTTTTTTAAACTTTGGGGATTGGGAGAATTGAGAAGAATATTTTAGTATGGATGTAGTTGAAAAAAATATTTTAATATTAAAAATCATAAAAAGGTATGTGAATAAGGAATAATTAGAAATATAAGGTTTTAAAAAAAAAAAAGAAACCATAATAAAAAAAATAGAAAGAAAAAAGTACGGTAATATTTGAAAAGTAATAGTTAATAAGTATAGGATTAAAAAAAAAACCATGATCAAAATAAAATTGACGACATATTTGAACAGTAGTCGAATTAAACTGTAATTACATGTAAGATAAGATAAGATTTTGACACAAGTAAGATAATATAAGATAAGATAAAAATATTCATAAAAATAGTTCCTTGAATGGCGAAGCTATAAAATTTTTACAGTGTGAACATAATAAATAATTAAAAATAATTTTTAAGCCCCAAATATGAGATTAGGGTATAATTAAAAAAAAAAACTATTTTTTGAAATATAGTGGGGGAGTAATTGACATTTAATAAGCACATAAAGAAGAATGGTAAATTTCAAAAATTTTAGTAGGAACAAGTACCCTCATGTTCATCCTAACTTTTATCCTTTATTTCTTTTTTATTCACATTTGCTATTGTAACTTATTGCATAAAATTTTTAACTAGATCCTTATGTTTTCTCTTTTTCAAAATTACCTTTACATCTTTAACCATCTCAAATACATCTTTGCCAATCAAAATATGAGGAGCGGGTCTTTTTTCGGTATTTCCATCAAAAGCCTTCTTCTATTTACGATATCGATGATTTTGGATAAGAATCTCCTGTGACCAAGGTAAACGATTTTCCTACCATTTTTCAACCGGATGAAAGATGGTTCCTTCATACAAACGGCACAACCTACAGAACTCTTCACAGGATAACCAGATAAGTTGCCAAGTGTAGGAAAGTCTTTAATTGACCAAATCAACATTGCACAAAGATTGAAGGTATTTTGACGATAAGAATCTCTAACTTGTAAACCATTTTCCCACAAGCTTTTTAGGTCATTAATTAATAGTGCCAAGTACACATCAATGTTATTCCCCGGTTGTTGAGGGCCTGAGATTAATAATGTCAACATCAAGAATTTTCGCCTCATGCATAATTCCGGAGGGAGATTGTAGTTGACAAGTATAACTGGTCAGGTACTATGCTGACTACTGATGTTACTATGTGGGTTCATTCCATCCGTCGACAAACCAAGGCATAAATTTCTTGGTTTTGCACTAAAATCTGGATGATTGTCATCAAAGGTCTTCCATTGTGGTGCGTCAGCTGGATGTCTAAGTTTGCCATCGTCAACACGTTTATCATGGTGCCATGTCGAATTCTTAGAATGCTCGGCATTACGGAATAAACGATGCAAACGTGGAGCTGGTGGAATGTACCATAACATCTTCACCAGCACTCCTTTTCTGCCATTCGATGGCATCTTGTCCTTCTTCCATCTTAACTCGTTGCAAACAGGACATTCATCTAAATCTTCATATTCTTTTCGGTAAAGGACGCAATCATTTGGACAAGCATGTATCTTTTCATATTCCATTCCCAAAGTACTTAACGTCTTCTTCACCTCGTACATACTAGGTAGCACTTTGTTATCCTCCGATAGAACATCTTTTAGAATCTCTAAAATAGTCATGAAACTAGAATTCATGCACCCTCTCAACGCTTTCATATTCCATAATTTAACCAATGCCCCTAATTTCGTATATTTTGTACACTCGATATACAATGGCATTTCGGCATAATCAATCATTGCCTCAAATAACTCCGGACGGTACACAAAGTTTTCTTCCAAATCATTTATCATATTGAACATATTATCACCAATGTCTTCCTCAACAATAGGTTCTTTATCTTTAGTACTCGTCGATTATATTTAATATCGAAAAAATTTTCGCCATGTAAATATCATGTTTGGTAAGAACAAATAATCCTATAAGGCACGCAAATGCCCTCTAACATCATCAATAGAATGAGATCTATGATTACCACAACATATACCTTATATCTTCTCCCTTACTATTTTCATATATAAATATTTAACCTGTAAACCATTATATCTTCTCCCTTACTATTTTCAACATATACCTTATAGAGAATATATATCTACAAGCAATGTATATAATGTATTTGGCTCTAGTACATATAAGAAAAACATGACATGTAATTTATTAAATAAAATATCGAAAATTGTTTATGATAATGTCTTAATGTTAAAATGGGGTTAATTTACAAGCACCATATTCTAACGGGCTTATTCATAGGAACACAAGACCAATTACAAGCACCATGTCATCAACTATTTCGGCAACCATTTGGCTATAATAAATGGTTTATATATGGTGATCATTTAACACTTGCTTTCAGCAATTCTCAATCAACAAAACATGTGTATGTGTATCCACTTGATGTCTGCATCTAGTGGGCTGGCATCCCTTGTTCAAGCTTTTACAACGATCATGATTTAAAAAAAAAAACATGTGTTATAAAAGACAACCAAAATAAACAGTAGTCGCATGATACAATTTAGGATTATTGATATTTCCAACAAAAATCACATCACACTTATCTTATTGGACATCACATCAGTACTATCTTATCGTCCTTGTCTAGCAAGCTAAATACTTTTTCCCACTGTAAAAATTTAGCCGAGTCATCCCTCTTGCCCTTCAAGCTGTTCAAGTGTATATATATATATGTGTGTGTGCGCGCGCGCTTTCTAAGCATAAAACACACACACACATATATATGTAGATATAGCTTGAAAATATTGTCGTTTAGATCACTCAAATTTTATTTGGAAGACGTCCACCTGTGGATTAAGATGTGGGATAATAATAATGTCGTTGATCTAGGCCTCATAAGTTTTCTTGTAATATTAGTTATAAGTACTGGGCTTATACATGGCAGAATCCCAAATGCAACGGCAAGCTGCCACCTGGTTCAATGGGATTGCCCTTGCTCGGAGAGACCATGGCGTTCTTTACTCCTTATTCATCTAATGATATCCCGCCATTCATCAAAAAGAGAATAGCCAGGTATATAAATATATACACATATATATATATACACGTATAAATTAATATTGTAAATTTGTAAATTTCCATTGAGATGAAGTACTGTCTCTACCACTTTATGTCTTTATATGTACGCAAATATACATACATACGTGTATAAATACTATGTGCGCAAAAATGTATCTATATTATATGTCACTTAATGTGCGCTTTTGATCATTTGTTGAAGTACTAGCGGTAAAGGATTATTATGAATATTAAAGATCTCTAATCTGAGTGTCTGAGTCGTCCTCTTTAGAGTTTTAAACGTGAACGCTGTTTTTTTTTTTTTTTTTTTTTTTTTAAATATATATATAAGCAGAAATATTAAAAATAGAATAAAAATATTTTACAAAACTAAAACTGAATAAGAACAAACAAAAACTAAAAAAGAAGACTCTGATTTGTCCTCTCAAAGATATTAAATGTGAATGCTGTATTTATTTTTTATACAAGCATAAATATTAAAAATAGAAGCTAGAAACGAAGACTTTGAGTCACCTAAAACTGAAATAAGATCAAAGAAAAAGTAGAAAAGAAGACTCTGAAGCTCCATTTGGATCACGTATCCATTTTGGAAAAGGAAAATTTTCTTATTTTAAATGAAAAAGTTTGTTCTTTTAAGAATAAGTTGTATTTGGATGTGTAAAAAAAAAAAAAAATTTCTTTTCGAAAACAAAAATTTGTTTAGAATGAGAAAAAATAGTATTGGGAATAGTGCATTGTGAGAAGATTTTAAAAATATTCGACTTCGTTTGGATCATGTGTCCATTGCTGAAAAGGAAAATTTTCTTATGTTAAATGAGAAAGTCTTTTCATTTTAACATAAGATGGTGTTTGGATAAAAAATTTTCTTTTGGAAAACAAAATGTTGTTTGGAATGAGAAAACATGGTATTGAGAATGGTACATTGTGAGAAGATTTCAAATATTCATTTTATTTTTCCAAAAGAGTACTGTACAAAATAAGTTTGAAACAAGATAGTTTTTTGTTTTAAAATGAGAGAATGATGGAAAAAGTTAAGACAAACACTTTTTTTGTAAAAATTTTCCAATTTCAAAAATTGGACACTCCATCCAAACAGAGGGTGAGTTGTCCTCTTACAGATTTTAAATATAAACGCTGGTTTTTTTTTTTCAAATATACAAGCAAAAATATTAAATATAGAATAAAAATATTTTACAAGCCTAAAACTGAAAAAGAACAAATAAAAACTAAAAAAGAAGACTCTGATTCGTCCTCTCAAGGATTTTAAATGTGAATGTTGTTATTATTTTTTTATACAAGCATAAATATTAAAAATAGAAACTAGAAACAAAGACTTTGAAATAAGAACAAACAAAAAGTAGAAAAAAAGACTCTGAGGCTCTATTTAGATTATGTGTCCATTTTCGAAAAGAAAAATTTTCTTATTTTAAGTGAAAAAGTCTTTTCTTTTGAGTATAAAATGTGTTTGGATGTAAAAAATTTTCTTTTTGAAGACAAAAAGTTGTTTGAAATGAGAAAATTTAGTGTTGGGAATAATGCATTATAAGAAGATTTTAAAAAGATTTGGCTTTGTTTGGATCACGTGTCCATTTTGAAAAAAAAAAAATTATTATTTTAAATTGAAAAGTCTTTTCATTTTGAGATAAGATGGTATTTGGATTTCTAAAAATTTTTATTTTTGAAAACAAAAAGTTTTTTGGAATGAGAAAAAATGTTATTGAGAATAGTGGATTGTGAGAAAATTTCAAAAACATTCGTTTTCATTTTTCAAAAGAGTACTATACAAAATAAATTTAAAATGAGACAGTTTTTTATTTTATTTTTTTAAAATGAGAAAACGATGAAAAAAGCTGATGTAAACACTTTTTTATAAAAATTTTCCAATTTTAAAATTTAGACACTCTATCAAAACAGATTTTAAATGCAAATTTTGGTTTTGTTGTTTTTTTTTTACAAGCAAAAATATTAAAAATAGAAATTAAAAAAGAAGACTTTGGGTCGTCCTCTCCGGATTTTAAACGTGAAGAAGTGGCTGGTAAATTGTTATACGTGAGTCCCTTTCAAAAAAAAAAAAAAAAAAAAATTGTTACACATGAGGGCCCCTAATCCTACTTTCTGCCTTCCTAGTCCTGTTTTCTGCCTTCTCAGTTATGTCACTTTTATTTACAGCCCGATTGACGTGGATGGTTGTATTTAGCTTATTAATTATTCTTTTTAGTTCTTCCTATTCCACTAAAATATTTTAGCTTTTTTAGGGTCAATATATACATTTTTTTAATAAAAATAATAGAGACACCAATTCTAATTTTAATTTTTAACTGTTTAAAAAATGCCACATCAATTAACTGTATCTATCAATTAAAATAAGACACGTAAGTTGATATTCAAAAAATTAAAATTAGAATTGTTGTCCCTAACATTATTCTTTTTTTAAATGAAGTGATGATAGAAGATAATTAGTATTAAGACTTGATACTATATTTTATGTGTGTATTAAACTCTACAGATATGGAGCAGTGTTTCGAACTAATCTAGTTGGTCGGAAAATTATCGTATCAACAGATCCTGAAATCAACCACCACATGTTTCAGCAAGAAGAGAAGTCTTTTCGTGCTTTGTTATGCTGAGAGTTTTATGGAAATATCTGGACAAGATAGTTTTCTGGGGCAACGTGGAATGATTCATAAGTATCTTAAGAACTTGGCTCTAGGACTTGTTAAGCCCGAAAAATTAAAGGAAAAGATGTTGCCTGAAATGGATAAAGTTGCTAGAATCCATATGCGTTCATGGGCTAGTCAGGGCAATGTAGATGTCAAAGAAGTAGCCTCTAATGTAAAGTATTTCTTCACTTTGCTTATTCAACATAATTTAAGATTTTTTATGTATGTGTTTTGTGTGTGTATTATATATATGTATATGTGGTCTTGAAGAACACTATGTTGAATGCATAACATAATTTATGATTCAATGTTTTTGTGTGTATGTGTAGAGGTGGATCTATGAAGGGCGAATGGGGGCAGCCGGCCCTATTGATTTTCTTTTTAAAAAATTTAATTAAATTTGAATCCTTAAAAAATTTACAACTTCTTCTTTTTGTCCCTACTCAGTTTTCATAATTTCATCTATGCCGCTATGTTCCTACTGAACTTTGTCCTTTTCTACTTTTATTTCTACTTTTGTAAAATTAATTTTACTCTTTTTACTTACTATTAAAATATGATTTATGATTTCTTGTTCATATATATATATATGAAAGCTTTTTAGTTAGAGTATCCTTTTAATAGTGCATGTTTCTGAATATTAGATCTAGTAAAAAAACCCATCAAATATTAGATATTTTTTTTAACTTTTGCAATAGAGTTTACAGTTTAAAATATGATCCTATTAATAGGATGTTTTTTCATTTCTAAAAAATTTAATTGGTAATTTTTGAAAGATTTTGTAATACTTTTTATGTTCCATGTTATTTATTAAAAAAAAAAAAAAATGAGTGTACATCCTGCTTAAAGTGAAAGGCTGGTTCCTCCACTGTATGTGTGTGTATATTGTGTCCATGGCCTAGTCACGGCATTGTAGATGTCAAAAAACCTCTCTGTTCGGTTGCAAGAATTTCATATAGATCCTTATATTTTGTTGCGACCCACAAATTTCAAAAATTTTATTCCTGAAAAAAGAAATGATGACATATTTTTAGCAAAGTTGTTATTATTATTGTTTTAAATATGTACCTTACTGATATTCTACTCTAACAAATAAGATTTATTCATCTTGACTCATATCAGTAGATGCCAAGACTCTAGTTGACTCATAATAGTGTGCAGATATCGATTCTTGAAATAAATTTGTGGGACTTTAATAATTAAGAAATAGATAAAACCCTGAGAAGAAAAAACCTTAAAAAGTTCAGGATTCAAATGGGAATTTATTGAAATTCAAAAAAAGTAATCATATTTTCTCAATTTTTTCCCTATGCATTATTATTATTATTATTATTATTTGTTTTGATTTTTAGGTCTTTTTTCTATATCTTTTATTACTTAGGGTTGTAACAACTTTCGTCCGTATTTTTTCCTTTATAAATTATAGATGTTTACAAGGACAAGTTCTTAATTAAACATTTAGGCATGTTATTCAAATATGCTTCTGATTACTCATGAACAATTTTATTGGAGCATGCAGATGATATTCAAATATTTTGCAAAGAAGCTCATTAGTTACGATGAAACAAAGGCTTCAAAGGAACTCAAGGACAACTACAATGCATTTCTGGATGGATTAATATCGTTTCCTTTAAACATCCCTGGAACTGCTTATCATGCATGTTTACAAGTACGTATTAATCAAAACGTTTTAGCAAAATATAATTTTCTTTCGTAGTGCTATAAAAATCGTTAATTTTGGATGGGAAACAAATTTATACCTTTGAAACAGGGTCAGAAGAAGGCAATAAAAGTGATAAGAGATATCTTTAAAGAGCGGAAAGTAACGAATGCGAACCATGGGGATTACTTAGATCATTTGCTGGAGGAGCTGAAGAAAGAAAAACCAATTTTGAATGAGACAATGGCTACAAACTTTGTCTTTTTACTTCTCTTCGCGGCTTATGAGACCACATCAATAGCTATTACATTAGCAGTGAAATTTATCTCCGATAATCCAGAAGTATTAGCTGAATTAACGGTTTGTATCTTCCTTAATTTTTTAGTGATTACAAAAATTTACGTGACAAAAAAGTATGTGTAATTAATATATTTTTCAGAAAGAGCATGAGAAAATTATAGAAAACCGTCATGACGAGAAGGGCTTTGAGATTACATGGCAAGAATATAAATCTATGACATTTACACATATGGTGAGTAAAAGAGGATAAGTTACTTATGAAAATTAGATTTAGTTTAGGGTCTTAATTATTAATGCTTGTTTATTTCTTACACTTGAAATAATGCAGGTTATTAATGAAACTGTCAGGCTTGCTAACATTGCGCCAGCAGTTTTTAGAAGAGCTGTAAAGGATGTTAAGATGAAGGGCAAGTATATCCTTTTTATATGCACTAGCTTTTAGCACGGGCGTGTTAAATTTGTTAGTTTTTTTTTTTTTTTTTTTTTTTTTTTTTTTTTTTTTTTTTTTTTTTTTTAACTTTGGGGATGGGGGAATTGAGAAGAATATTTTAGTATGGATGTAGTTGAAAAAAATATTTTAATATTAAAAATCATAAAAGGTATGTGAATAAGGAATAATTAGAAATATAAGGTTTAAAAGAAAAAAGGAAACATAACGAAAAAAATAGAAAGAAAAAAGTACGGTAATATTTAAAAAGCAATAGTTAATAAGTATAAATTAAAGGGAAAAAGGGGGGGGGGTATTAGAATTAAAAAAAACCATGATCAAAATAAAATTGACAACATATTTGAACAATAATCGAATTAAACTGTAATTACATGTAAGATAAGATAAGATTTTGACACAGGTAAGATAAAATAAGATAATATAACGTTAGATAAAAATATTCATAAAAATAGTCCTTTAGTGGTGGAGCCAAAAAATTTTAACAGTGTGAGCATAATAAATAATTAAAAATAATTTTAGAGCCTAGCCTATTCGTATAGATGACCCCAAAATGTACACAATATCTCATGTTTGCCCATTATTTTTTACTTTACCCCACATTCACCTGAATTATTTTGATGTTCTACCAAAGGTTCCCATTCCGTAAAAACAATTAAATGTAACATTGAATATGTTTTTATTACATGAGTTTTGTTATAGGTAAAATTGTAACTGCATATTTTTGGGATTGCACCTCCATCTCCATCAAAGACATTTTGGAAGTAAACTGTAATTTTATCAAGCATATATAGAATATTTGGCAATATTTTGGAAATACAGTTTCCTAACAAAAAAATGTTTAATTATAATTTTAGCCTTAATTAAAGCTTACGTGATCAAAGTGTTCAATTTCTATTCAGTTTTTGACATAATCCTGAATAGGTGTCATTGCATAACAATAGAAAAGTTTGAGGCAGAGTGATATATAAAATTAAAAGTCAATAACAAATATGAGCTTAGGGAATAATTTAAAAAATAATTTAAAAAACTCCTTTTTTAAATATAGTGGGGGAGTAATTGAAATTTAATAAGCACGTAAAGTAGAATGGTAAATTTAGAAAATTTTAGTAGGAACAACTATCCTCATGTTCATCCTAACTTTTATCCTTTATTTATTTTTTATTCATGTTTGCTATTGCAACCTATCGCAGAAAATTTTTAAAAGACAATAAATTGAAAAAATATTAGCCTAAAAGATTAATAAATGAATTTTGCAGGATATACAATTCCGAAAGGTTGGCTGGTTATGGTTGTTCCATCAGTACTTCACTTAGATCCTAATTACTATGATAACCCATTTACATTTAATCCATGGCGATGGAAGGTAAATTAATAATTTTAGTTCGTATTTTATTACCTTGGATATAGTTAAGACAAAACTAGTTCTTGATTTTTCGTTTTTTTGGTCTCTAATTTTATTTTATTTATTTTTTGTTCCCAAAAAATAGGGAAAGAAATTACATGTAGGATCTAAGACATTCATGGCCTTTGGCGGAGGTATAAGAGTTTGTGCGGGAGCTGACTTTGCAAAGCTTCAAACTGCCATCATTCTTCATTATTTGGTTTCAAATTATAGGTATGAGTTGTCTTTCCTTTCCATAATTTTTCGTTAAATTTATAATTTGAACTTTTCTCATCAGAAAAAAAAAAAAAAAAAAAGTACACCACATACTCACTTATTCACATATCGAAAATACTCTCGCAGGCGGTCAACACTAGACTCCAATGAAGAAAAAAAAAAAAAAAAAAAAAAAAGAATAACCCCCTATATATACAATAACGAAAAAAAAAAAAAAAACCCCTTTTTCAACGGGTGCACGACGAAAAAGTTTGGGATTGATTTCCCAAGTAGGAGCATAGTTATAAATTTCTAGCAGTGAATATATAGGAGTAAGTACCTGTAATTTGTTTAATAAAATGTATATAGGAGTATAATTGAAATCTTAGGAAAAAAATAAATTAAGGGTGTTTTTTTTTTTTTTTTTTAATTTGAGTCACTT
Source organism: Ficus microcarpa (assembly GCA_025413485.1). Taxonomy (NCBI): domain Eukaryota; kingdom Viridiplantae; phylum Streptophyta; class Magnoliopsida; order Rosales; family Moraceae; genus Ficus; species Ficus microcarpa. The sequence goes on from CM046383.1 coordinate 21,049,880, forward strand.
GTATTCTTTTCTTATAAAAGAGTAGTATAATTGAAATATTAGAAAAATTAACGTTTGAAAATGAATATCCCTTTTGCCTTGGCACCCCTGAACTTAACACAATTGCATTTTTGCCATCTAAACTGTAAATTTTAGCAAGTTATCAGTATACTTGAAAATGTATAGCAAAACACCCCAATTAAAATTGTGATAATTTTTTGACGTAAATTGACCTATATTTTGCACATGAATCTATAAATAATTTAAGGAATAGTCATTTTATCCATTCTAATCCCACATTTTTTTTGGTAGGGTATTTAATTAAGTTGTGTCAAAATTAAAAAATTTAAATTAACTTTCTTTTAAGTATAATTTTACGTTATTGATTAGAAATGACCTTTCATACTTCAAAGATCCATGTGCAACTTCCAAGTCAATATCACCATCGAAATTCTAACACCATTATCGATTGAGGTGTTTTGCTATGTATTTTTGTTTTGGAGAGAAACTTGCTAAAATTTGTTTAGGATACAGTGAATTGTAGTTGTGGGATACTTTCAGGAGCACTAAAAACAAAAAAGGCAAAACCAATTTTCAAAAATTGAATGAGGACATGAACTTTCACTCGGTATAAAAGTTACAAAGTCAGTACTCATATATAAGTTCTATGCTGCGTGACTCGTATATTTTGTTAGTATATTTGACCCATTGGCTATTATTTTTGATGTTGACAATATAAGTGCCCTTAGAAACTGTCTCCAATTACATACATACATACATATATATATATATATATATATCCTTACGGTTTGAAAATATTGTAATTAATTAGGTGGACAATAATCAAAGGAGGGGAGATCGTCCGCAAGCCTGGTGTGGCGTTTCCTAATGGATTACACATCAAAATCTCAGAAAAAGCTTGAGCAATGCAAGTTATGCTGTGAGACAGTGGTTATTTTATCACCAATATGCGTGTGAAAACAATACGCTGAAGTTAAATTTTGTGAAAGAAATGTACAAGACATACAAAAATGTCTATATATATATATATATATGATGTTATCTTTAGCTACATCAAACTATATACATATATATATATATATATATGTAGCGGGCTTGGACTAAAATTCACATTTTCTAATTCGACTAGATGTAATATTTAGTAAAATAATATTTAAATAGGTTTGATTAAATCTCGTAAAACTTAAATGTGTATTTTGTTTATTTGTGCTTTCGTTAAACCCAGTAATAGATTTAAAAAAAAAAAAAAAAAGATCTTAAAAATAATTTGTAAGTTTTGCTATGGATTAGGGCCCCGGAGTGGGTTAATTTGTTGTGGCATTGACGACCTCGACTATTTTATAATTTTCCGTATCCGGAAATTGGTTCTAAGGTGCTCCTAAACTTTCTTTGGAGATTCTACATATATGTGTATATATATATATATATATATATATGTATATATTACTGGTATCTTCAAAGACTATTTCTTGGTGGTATGGGACATGTGACGCTGATTTTTAAGGAGTTGAAGATGATGTTTATGATTAAGCAATGTATTTGAGTTTAAGAAGAAGATCGTGTTTGTTTTATTTTTGAAAAAAAAAAATTACTATATGGTAAACATACATTTATAATGTGACACAACAAGTTAATATAAAGCGGAACTAGAAAATTGTTTAACAACAATACAATAAAATATAATATAATTTAATACTATATAGTATAATGTGGTGCACTAACAAACCTAAGAAAAGGAGGGCAAAAATCATTTCTTGTTGCTTATCGAAACTAAAATATAGAAAAAGCGTGGGGAAGAAAGAATACTACGGAAACTTTGAAGCAAACTTCTAATAATTTGTTGGTTCACAGGAAAAATTTGTTCGGTTCACTCAAAATGTAAAGAAAATTAAGTATTAAACTCTCGTTGAATTGTGTAGAAATACCGAAGGCTTGAAAGTTCGTATTACAACGGTTGTCGATGCTTATATATCAACTTGTTTTTCTTAAAAAAAATTAAATAATTGTGATAGAAATCAATAGATGTATCAAGACATCTCAAATTAAGTCAACACCCCTTTGTACCTTCTTTGTTTTCCCCATCCTTTTTTCCGGTACATATTTTACGATCCAAAATTATTTTTTAAAAATTTGAGGCTCAAATGGCTCTCATTGCCTATTTTGCCCTTAGAAGTTTTTCTTTTCTCCAATTTCAACATTAATTGTCAATTGATTTGTTTTCTGAAAAGAAAATTCCGTTGCCTTATTTCGCCTTTTGGTCCAAGAGCATCTATATTGGCAAACTCAATGTTGAATTTTCGCCTGTGAGCGAAAAGTTACTTTCTAATAAAGTGCTATTGCTTTTAGAGCAAATTTGGAAAGTAACAAATTTAGTGGTAAATTTACCATCAAGTATAACAAATGTTAAATTTGACATTTGATTGTTATTAGTTGGTGGTGTCTAAACTTGTTTATGTAATCATTACAAATTTTGTCATTTTGAAGGGTCCATTTAGGGTAATATCTGGATATGGTATTCTGGAGATTGAGTTGGAAATCTGTGTTTGAGGGAAAAACTTTTAAAAAAACTCTGTCATATAGAAAATAATGCAAAATTTGAAGTGTGTTCAGAAAATATGTAAAATGGATCTTGTCTTATTCGTCTCGTCATTACGAATATTTTGACATAAAAATCATTTCATTTAAATTTGAAATAAGAAAGTTATATACTTTTAAATTTAAGCTTTTTGAAAATAGAAAAGAGAGAAAGTTTGATATAGGGTTAGAAATTTGAAATTCAGATGGCATTTTGCCATGTGAAGATATTACCTCAAACAACACCTAAATTATGTAGCTAAAATAACTTAATTTTACAAAATTTAAGACTTAATGATGGCAAAATGTAGCTGTATTATTAAAAATTACATTATTAATTTAAGAACAAAGCTTCAAATATCCTTTTTATGGGGTGTTTGGTGGAGTAGTTTGAGTTGAGATTTTTAAGTTTTAATAGTAAATTTTTTTGAATTTTCAAAAAAGACAAAAAACTTTTTGGGAAAAAGACAAAAACTTTTTAAGAAAAAGACAAAAAAAAATTTGAGATAAGTATTTTGAGTTGGTTTGCCAAATACCTTGTATTCTTTCTTTTTGAACTTTTTGTACTAAATATAATAGTAGCATTTACCAATATAATTATAAATCGAAGATGGTCTGATTTGACCATACAGGGCGACTTGTGTACTACATCAGAGGAAACCAACAACGAAGCAATAAATTAATATTATGACCATTTTGAAGTTTTTGTCCTAACTGCCTAATAACTAATCAGATCCGTAACACTAATGCATGATCTGTGCATCTCATTTTCAAACTATTCGTAGTTAAACCAAAGTTTCGATTTTCACGATCTTGTTGGATGTCTATTTTATATATAGCAACGATTTTGGGGATATGCAATGTTGTTAACAGATTACTATTTATAGCGTTGTGTTTATTGACATGCTTAGTGAAGATTCATAAAGTGTTGGATCATATTCACTGTATCTTGGAAACACAACAAATTGAATAGTTACGAATTTTAATTTAACGGGGATGAAGTCCATTCCTTCATCTTGAAGTAGATGAATAGTTACCTTACGTATTGATTCGAGACTTGAACAGTAAAAACACTCAATTTATGATAAGATTATAAATATATTATTCATTAGAGGATCATGAGATTTAACGAGAAAGTTTTAATTATATATGTTAATGGATTTTTAAACCTAGCACTAATTATGAATTGTCTATGGATGATTGATGTGTATATAGTTATATAAATGAATGCAGATTCTTTGAGTAAATTATATTTATAATTTTCGAAAGGGCAATTTCAAATTTTTAGTAGAGCAACTTTAGAATTATGGAATATAAAAACGTCAGGAGGGTGGACGAATTCTAGTTTCACGACTATTTTAGAATTTTTAAAAGATGTTCTCCCGGAGGATAACAAAGTGCCACCTAGTATATGTTGGAAAAATCGGATCCGATATTGGAGTTACGGCGCAGCGGAAGTTTTAAAAATTTTATGCCGTTTCCGGAAAAGAAGCTCATGATGCATATAACAATAAATTAATTCATGATCAAGCATACCTTATTTCTTGGATTCCGGAATTACTAGAGCGTTTGACCAACGTGTCTTCTCTACTATTCTCGAGTTCCACGTCTCAGAGTGTGTGGGGGCACACGTTCTATGAATCCAAGCGACCGGTAATTCTTTCCGAAGTCTAGATCCCTCCTTCTCAATTCCGATGATCCTCGTTGAGAATTTGATCCAACTTCTTTCTTCAAAACTACAAAACAAGAACCGGTTAACCTCCTATGAAAAATTATCACTCGGTTTAACCTTCCTCGCAGTTTTGATTCAATGGAATTTTCTTTCTTTTTCTCTCTCACAAGAAAGCCGAATTTTTGATGTGGAAGAAAAACAAAATTTTTTTTTTATTATTAAAAAACGTTTTTCTCCTTAAAAAAAAAAATCAAAAATTAGTTTTTCAAAAACTCCTAGCCTTTATATAGTATTCCAATCCTTTTCAAAATTTATCTCCTACTTGAAAAATAATTAATAATTATTTTCCGGATAAATCTTGAACCAAAAGATCATACAACTTTAGGGCTAGATTCATTGAACATAAAAATAATTTTCAAGAGGAAATCCCCTTTAAAATTCGGCCACAAAGTGAGAGAAATCTTGATTAGTGGTTTAAATTTTAAATCAAGAATCTAGACTAGTCAAAAGATCCTAGTCCTATCTAGATTCAAACTTCTTTTAAACCTTTTCGAATTTAAATAGGATTCACATATTTGAATAAATATTTTCCATAAACATTATCCATATTAATTAATTTATATTAATAAAATATTTCAAATTTTCTTTCCTCACAAAAACCATGCACCTATTTAATTAGGAAAGAAAAATTCATGAAATAATCTCCATTATTTAAACCAATTAATAATTAAATGTTAGGAATATATTTAAAAAATTTTGAAACAAAATTTTCTTCCCTCCATACAATTAAAAAAAACGTGCACCACTTTTAATTAGGAGAGAAAAATTTTGTTTTCCAAAATTCAAACACAATCTTATTTTCAAAATTCAAATTAACCAATCACATGTTGACAAATCATTTGTCTACAAATTTCACATGTCCAATCCTTTCTGGATTGCATGTTAGAGAGTACCATGTCTTAATAAACATTACAAAATTCCATTTACTATTTACCGATCTCATTAGGAACAAATCCCGAGACGTTTCGTGGAACTATATGAGCTAATAGAGGGACCCGATGGAAATATGTAAAGAGACTCCTATAATTGTGAAAAATTAATCCCAGATTAATTATCCATCAATTATCAACTTCAAAACTATTCCACTAAAAGTTTGAAGCTGAACTCCTGTTTACATACCGTATTACGAAAGCTCTCTCACGTAGTGCTTCTTCCATGATTTATTCATCACTTGCTTAATCCCCATATGTTATCCATGATTGAATTAAGGACTTTTTCCGTTTTACCTTTTCAGTCATTTTAACTTAAAGTTCAATTATTCTCCATTGAAAGAACCACCAATTGTAAAACCATACAATTGGAAAACCACCAGAGAACACAAAGTAAACCGATGGCCAAGATCTTGTTATACTATCTTTCAATCCCCGAATAATACCTTTAAGTAGATAACATTTACTATCATTAAGATAGCTATGGATTCCGTATCTATGAATCTTGATTTTTCTCCATCCATAAGTCATGCACCCAAAACACAAGTATGTTGACCATGAATTAACAGTGTCTCACCTTTAGTACATCAAAGTACATAAGTCATGGATGCGAACTCAAGTAATCATTTCAGGATTAAGATTAATGCAGGATGATAATCAAAGTATCATTGATTCTTATAAACGGAATTATTAAACCGAATCAATTAACACTTTAGGTCCAGTCCAATGTCATACCTCAATACTGGTATACATTAAAGTTTCTACTCGGAACCTATCCGATGGTCATGACAAACCATCCCTCCAAGAAAGTAGACAACCTTTACAATCTTATCATGAATAAGATCCCCAAATCTTATTCCGTTGATTGCGGACTATTTATTTAGACTGTTATCAAATTACCACGTCTTCTATACATACCCCGTATACATATGGTAATTCGATATATTACCAACAGCCTAGTAGTATTTTATGTTTGCTCAAAATAATTATACAATCAACAAATGAAAGTAAATAGGACACAACTTATTAAACATGAATAATTTCCTCTTATTAATATCAAAATGTCATATTTACAGAAAATCCCTAAGATTTTCTATCCTTAGGGCACTTATAGATCCCAACAATCTCCCACTTGCCCTAAGCGAGTAAATGTGACATATTACGCATCCCCATGCCTTCGACGTGTTCTTCGAATCTTCTGGCCACCAAAGTCTTCGTGAACGGGTCAGCAAGATTGTCCTCCGATGCGATTTTGCAAACCGTCACATTTCCACTCTCAACAAAGCCTCTGATAATGTGATATTTTCTGTCAATGTGCTTACTCCTCTTATGATGGCTAGGATCCTTGGTATTAGCTACTGCTGCACTGTTGTCACAGTAGAGCACCATAGCTTTATCCATACTAGGAACGACCTCAAGGTCACTAAGGAACCTGCGGAGCCAAACCGCTTCCTTTGATGCCTCACTGGCTGCCACATACTCGGCTTCCATGGTCGAGTCAACAATACAAGATTGCTTAACACTCCTCCACACAACGGCACCACCTCCAAGGGTGAAGACAGATCCTGAAGTCGATTTCCTTGAATCCTGATCTGATTGAAAATCAGAATCTGTATATCCTATAGGAACAAGGTCCTGACCGGAATACACTAGCATATAATCCCTCGTTCTCCGTAGATACTTGAGTATATGCTTGACCGCAGCCCAATGGTTCGGTCCCGGATTCGACTGATATCGACTTACCATACCAACCGCAAAACAAATGTCAGGCCTAGTGCATAACATAGCGTACATAAGACTACCTACCGCTGATGCATAAGGTACATTTTTCATATGCTCCCTTTCTTCCGATGTCTTGGGACAGTCATCTTTAGAAAGTTTGATTCAAATCCTGAAAGGTTGAGCACCTTTCTTGAAATCCTTCATAGAAAACCTCTCAAGTACTTTATCAATGTATAAAGCTTGGGAGAGTGCTATCGTTTTGTTCTTTCTATCTCTAAAGAGTTGAATACCAAGAACATAACTAGCTTCTCCTAAGTCCTTCATGTCAAACTGTTTGGCTAACCAAACTTTGACAGATGATAGTATTGCCACATCGTTTCCAATAAGCAATATATCATCCACATAGAGTACAAGGAACACCACTTTCTCGTTCTTGATACATTTATAAACACATGGTTCATCAATGTTTTGTTCGAATCCATAAGTTTTGATCGCTTGATCAAACCTAATATTCCAAGAACGAGATGCTTGCTTTAATCCATAAATGGATTTAAGCAACTTGCATACTTTGTCTTCTTGGCCTTTTGCCTTGAACTCGTCTGGTTGTATCATATAGATATCTTCCTCAAGAGAGCCATTTAAGAAAGCTGTCTTGACACCCATTTGTCAGATCTCATAATCGAGAGCAGCCGCAATGGATAAAAGAATGCGGATTGACTGAAGCATTGCTACAGGCGAGAAGGTTTCTTCATAGTCGATTCCTTCTTTCTGCGTATAGCCCTTCGCTACAAGTCTTGCCTTGAAAGTTTCCACTTTCCCATCTACACCTCTCTTCCTCTTGTATACCCACTTACACCCAATCGGTTTTATGCCTTGGGGTAAGTCTACAAGTTTCCAGACTCCGTTGGAATCCATAGATTACATCTCGGCGTTCATAGCCTTTTGCCAAAGACTAGAATCAACATCCTCCATAGCTTCCTTGTACGTAGCTGGATCATCAATATGTTCTATGGATTCTGCTTCATAAACTTCACCACTGAACATGTACCTTTCAGGTTCCCTGATAATCCTCCCACTACGACGAAGCTCCTGTGGTTGTTGATTCTTTAGTGATTTTTCCGCAGGGTTTTCTGTGACTTTAGGAACATCCAAACCCGAAGTCATCTCCTCAAACACTACTTTGCTACGAGGTTTAAAGTCTTCCATGTAACTTTCCTCAAGGAATGTTGCATGTGTTGAAACAAAGACTTTATTTTGCTTTGGATTATAGAACAGACCACCTTTTGTCCCTTTTGGATAGCCAACAAACAAGCACACTTCTGATCGTGACTCCAATTTCTTCGCTTCCTTATCCAGGACGTGTGCCGGACAACTCCAAATTCGAATATGATTCAAATTAGGTTTCCTACTCGTCCATAACTCATAAGGAGTTTTAGGAACCGATTTGGAGGGAACGTTATTCAGAAGATAGCATGCAGTTTGTATGGCGTGCCCCCAAAATGATAAAGGTAAAGTGGAATAACTCATCATAGACCGGACCATATCCAATAGGGTCCTATTCCTTCTCTCAGCTATACCATTCTGTTGAGGAGTACCAGGTGCAGTCAACTGGGATTGTATCCCATTCTCTATCAAATATCCTAAGAACTCATCCGATAGGTATTCCCCACCTCGATCCGATCGAAGTATCTTAATGGACTTGCCTAATTGTTTCTCCGCTTCAGCCCGAAACTCTTTGAACTTGTCAAAGGCTCCGCTTTTGCGGGTTATTAAATAGACATATCCATACCTTGAGTAATCATCAATAAAAGTGATATAATACTCATACCCACCACGTGCTTCTATGTTCATGGGACCACAAACATCTGTATGCACAAGTTCTAAAAGTTTCTCGGCACGACCATCCTTGGCAGCAAAGTGCCAGTTAGTCATCTTGCCCTCCAAACAGGATTCGCATTGTGGCCAAGGTTCAACCTCGTACAAGTCGAGGCATTCATCTTTTACCATCCTTTGAATTCTGTTAAGGCTTATGTGACCAAGTCGTAAATGCCAAAGATATGATTTGTTAGAGTGAGAAGACTTATGTCTTTTAGAGTTCTTTTCCAATTCTGTATCAAGCAGTGAGTGCATCTTAGGTTTGATAAAATAAAGATTTCCATGCATCCATCCATTACAGATAAGAGAATTGTTTTTCCTAATAACAACTTTATTATTAAAAGAAACTGAATAAGAATCTTTAATTAAACAAACTACCGAAATTAGGTTCCTTTTAAAATTAGGAACATAAAAACAATGTCTCAAAACAATAAACCTAAATTCATCAAAATAAAGATGCACTTCTCCCACTGCTTCAGCTCGCACCAACGTCCCATCGTCGGTTCTTAACGTAAAGTCCTCCTCATGCAGACTTCTCGTTACCTTGAACCCCTGTAGAGAAATACAAACATGGTTAGTAGCTCCAGAATCTATAACCCAATTGTCCTTAGATTCTTCCACTAAACAACCCTCAAGATACAGGACATTGAAATTACCTTTCTGCTTTTGCAAAGCCAGGAAATCTCGGCAATCCTTCTTGAAATGTCCTTTCTTCCCACAGTGAAAGCACTTAACCTTTTTGGGGTCCACCTTTTACTTCTTAGTCTTGGTAGACTTCTTAGAAGCAGGTGCATCCACCGCAGGCTTATTCCCCTTGTTCTTCCCTTTTTCCTTCTTCCTTTTGGGATTAGGAACAGACGAACTAGGTTCAGCCAAATTTACCTCAGCCTTAGATCCAGAACCCTTAAAAATGTTCTCAAAGGCTTGCAACTCCTTCATCAATTCCGTTAAAGACATCTCCTTCCGGTTAAGGTTGTAGGATGCCTGAAACAAATCGAAATCCTTGGATAAGGTTTGAAAAACCATAACCAGTTGAGTTGCAGCATCGATCTCAGCCCCATTTGCTTGAGCTTCAGACAAATAAGCCATGACTGTCATCATGTGCTCCTTGATGGGAGTTCCAACCTTCTGCCTGCAGTTCATGAGACCTTTGATAGCATCGGTCTTAGCCTGGATAGTTTGTTCACCAAACATTTCCTCCAGGTTATCCATGATCTGCCTAGCAGTTTGATGTTCCTCATGCTGTTTCTAGAGCACGTTAGACATGCTCGCCCGAATATAGCACATGTCACTAAGGTTGGAATTGTCCCAGCGCTCAAGCGCTACAAAATCCCTATCAGGAGCATCGATCGCAGGCGTAGGTGGTCGAGGTTGGATTAGGACAAAACTGTGTTTCTCAAAGTTTAGGACGATTAGCAAGTTCCTTTTCCAGTCATTAAAATTCTCGCCAGTTAATTTGTTTTGCGTAAGTATCACAGATAAAGGGCTTGACATTTTGATCTATAATAAGAAAACATGTAATAAGTATGAGCAAACATCCTATCAGTTTACAAAATATGATTTTGTAATGAAACAAAAAGATCTATATGCAATCTAAATGTTCATGTGTAAAACCCTTAAAACACATACCTTACAACGACAATTTCTAGCTACCGCTTTCTAAGCTACCGAGGGGTAGACATAAAATAACTAGCCAAGAACACGGATAACTTCCGATTAATACATATTCATCCATGGAACAAACTCTATTAAATATATATTAACTATCGTTTATTTGGCCACTACTTTACATAACAGAGCCTCGAGGGAGGGTTAATAAATAAAGTAGTATGAGTGTGTAACCATCGTTTCCAATTTTGAATCCATATTTTACATCCGCCACCGAGGGGTGATCTAAACATAAAATATGCTCAAAATTGTTATCCTTTCGAAAATCCAAATCAGTGTGCGCTCTAGGTAAGATACCTATCCGAAGGGAATTCCCGGATCGAAACCGAGTAGTAAGCACTACCATGCGTAACTATTGGACCAACGATGGAGGCCGTAGGTCTTAGTGTGTAAAACCTTCTCCCACTTAATCTTTTAAATTAGGGTTTTTGTTTTTCATGCATAAACAATATTTATTGAGTGGCACTCCCTAGTCTATATGGCATGTTATCAATACATCATGAAATAGTATAACATATTCATATAGCAAGTCATCATCCATGGTTTGCAAAATATGTAAATAGCCGTGGATCATGATTCCATCCTAGAGAAAAGAAAATTGCAAAATTTACAAAAATTAACCGAAACATATATCGGCCTTCATTTTTAGATCCATGCCGTGTATCCTTCTTCAATGTGTCTTCCTTCTCCAATGTCACATCTTTTTAAATTTAAAATTAAATTTAAATTTCAAAAAAAGATTATATGTGATTTTTAATTTTAATCAAAATTACAAAATATCAAAATTTAAATTAAAAATCCGGTTTATTAAATTTTAAAATTTAAAATTTGAAATTTCCAAATTTCAAATTTAAATCACAAAATTTTAAAATTCATAATAATATCCATTAAATTTAAATTTAAATTTTCAATTTTGATTTCCAAATTATCAAAATCACATATCATTGGAAATTAAATTTTCAAAAGATTCTTGTGATTTTTTTTAATACAAAAAAAACAACGTTTTTTAATTTAAAAAAATTCCAAAAAAAAAAAATCACATCCTTTGAAAATTTCCATATCTTCGTTCATCTTCAATCTCCTTGAATACATTGTAGCCCGAATTTTACAAAAAAATTCCTATGCCGTTTCCGGCTTACAAAAATTCTAGGAATTGAAAGAACGACCTAGCAGTGATTATAGACCGCATCTATTACACTTGAAAAACCTAGATACAAATTCTAACCTCTATGGAATCATGACCGGCAAAATTGAACAAGCATCATATATTATCAAAATAATATAAAGCATTCATCCATACATCCATTCATAATATATTTAACATACTCAAAATAAAACCTAGAGTGCCAACTCTCTAAAATATTTCATTAATGCATAGAGAGAAATTTATTTGATCAAATAATTTATGTTATATGCATGATCATGAGTTGCTCTGATACCAGTTGTTAGAAAAATCGGATCCGATATTGGAGTTACGGCGCAGCGGAAGTTTTAAAAATTTTATGCCGTTTCCGGAAAAGAAGCTCATGATGCATATAACAATAAATTAATTCATGATCAAGCATACCTTATTTCTTGGATTCCGGAATTGCTAGAGCGTTTGACCAACGTGTCTTCTCTACTATTCTCGAGTTCCACGTCTCAGAGTGTGTGTGGGCACACGTTCTATGAATCCAAGCGACCGGTAATTCTTTCCGAAGTCTAGATCCCTCCTTCTCAATTCCGATGATCCTCGTTGAGAATTTGATCCAACTTCTTTATTCAAAACTACAAAACAAGAACCGGTTAACCTCCTATAAAAAATTATCACTCGGTTTAACCTTCCTCGCAGTTTTGATTCAATGGAATTTTCTTTCTTTTTCTCTCTCACAAGAAAGCCGAATTTTTGATGTGGAAGAAAAACAAAATTTTTTTTTTATTATTAAAAAACTTTTTTCTCCTTAAAAAAAAAATCAAAAATTAGTTTTTCAAGAACTCCTAGCCTTTATATAGTATTTCAATCCTTTTCAAAATTTATCTCCTACTTGAAAAATAATTAATAATTATTTTCCGGATAAATCTTGAACCAAAAGATCATACAACTTTAGGGCTAGATTCATTGAACATAAAAATAATTTTCAAGAGGAAATCCCCTTTAAAATTCGGCCACAAAGTGAGAGAAATCTTGATTAGTGGTTTAAATTTTAAATCAAGAATCTAGACTAGTCAAAAGATCTTAGTCCTATCTAGATTCAAACTTCTTTTAAACCTTTTCGAATTTAAATAGGATTCACATATTTGAATAAATATTTTCCATAAACATTATCCATATTAATTAATTTAAATTAATGAAATATTTCAAATTTTCTTTCCTCACAAAAACCATGCACCTATTTAATTAGGAAAGAAAAATTCATGAAATAATCTCCATTATTTAAACCAATTAATAATTAAATGTTAGGAATATATTTAAATAATTTTGAAACAAAATTTTCTTCCCTCCATACAATTAAAAAAAACGTGCACCACTTTTAATTAGGAGAGAAAAATTTTGTTTTCCAAAATTCAAACACAATCTTATTTTCAAAATTCAAATTAACCAATCACATGTTGACAAATCATTTGTCTACAAATTTCACATGTCCAATCCTTTCTGGATTGCATGTTAGAGAGTACCATGTCTTAATAGACATTACAAAATTCCATTTACTATTTACCGATCTCATTAGGAACAAATCCCGAGACGTTTCGTGGAACTATATGAGCTAATAGAGGGACCTGATGGAAATATGTAAAGAGGCTCCTATAATTGTGAAAAATTAATCCCAGATTAATTATCCATCAATTATCAACTTCAAAACTATTCCACTAAAAGTTTGAAGCTGAACTCCTGTTTACATACCGTATTACGAAAGCTCTCTCACGTAGTGCTTCATCCATGATTTATTCATCGCTTGCTTAATCCCCATATGTTATCCATGATTGAATTAAGGACTTTTTCCGTTTTACCTTTTCAATCATTTTAACTTAAAGTTCAATTATTCTCCATTGAAAGAACCACCAATTGTAAAACCATACAATTGGAAAACCACCAGAGAACACAAAGTAAACCGATGGCCAAGATCTTGTTATACTATCTTTCAATCCCCGAATAATACCTTTAAGTAGATAACATTTACTATCATTAAGATAGCTATGGATTCCGTATCTATGAATCTTGATTTCTCCATCCATAAGTCATGCACCCAAAACACAAGTATGTTGACCATGAATTAACAGTGTCTCACCTTTAGTGCATCAAAGTACATAAGTCATGGATGCGAACTCAAGTAATCATTTCAGGATTAAGATTAATGCAGGATGATAATCAAAGTATCATTGATTCTTATAAACGGAATTATTAAACCGAATCAATTAACACTTTAGGTCCAGTCCAATGTCATACCTTAATACTGGTATACATTAAAGTTTCTACTCGGAACCTATCCGATGGTCAAGACAAACCATCCCTCCAAGAAAGTAGACAACCTTTACAATCTTATCATGAATAAGATCCCCAAATCTTATTCCGTTGATTGCGGACTATTTATTTAGACTGTTATCAAATTACCACGTCTTCTATGCATACCCCGTATACATATGGTAATTCGATATATTACCAACAGCCTAGGAGTATTTTATGTTTGCTCAAAATAATTATACAATCAACAAATGAAAGTAAATAGGACACAACTTATTAAACATGAATAATTTCCTCTTATTAATATCAAAATGTCATATTTACAGAAAATCCCTAAGATTTTCTATCCTTAGGGCACCTATAGATCCCAACAGTATATACAAGGCGAAGAAGACGTTGAGCACTTTGGGAATGGAATATGAAAAGATATATGCTTATCCAAATGATTGTGTCCTTTACCGAAAAGAATATGAAAATTTAGATGAATGACCGGTTTGTCAGGAGTCAAAATGGAAGAAGGGCAAGATGCCATCGAATGGTAGAAAAGGAGTGCCAGCTAAGGTGTTATGGTACATTCCACCGGCTCCACGTTTGCGTTGTTTATTCCGTAATGCCAAGCATGCTAAGAATTTGACCTAGCACCATGATAAATGCATTGACAATGACAAACTTAGGCATTCGGCCGACGCACCACAATGGAAGACCTTTGATGACAATCATCCAGATTTTAGTGCAGAACCAAGGAATTTACGTCTCGATTTATGGACGGATGGAATGAACCCACATAGTAACACGAGTAGTTGGCATTGTACCTGGCCAGTCATACTTGTTAACTACAATCTCCCTCCGGAATTGTGTATGAAGTGGAAATTCTTGATATTGACATTATTGATCTCAGGCTCTCAACAACCGATGAATGACATTGACGTGTATTTGATACATTAATCGATGACCTAAAAAGCTTGTGGGAAGATGGTTTACAAGTTGGAGATTCTTACCGTCAAGATACTTTCAATCCACGTGCAATATTGATTTGGTCAATTAATGACTTTCCTACACTTAGCAACCTATCTGGTTATCCCGTGAAGAGTTCTATAGGATGTCCAGTTTGTATGAAGGAAACAGCCTCCATCCGGTTGAAGAATGGTAAGAAAACCGCTTATCTTGGTCACAGGAGATTCTTGCCAACAAATCATCGATACTGCAAATAAAAGAAGGCTTTTGATGGTAATACTGAAGAAAGATCCGCTCCTCAGATTTTGTCTGGCGAAGCCGTATTTGAGATGGTTAAAGATGTGAAAATAGTTTTGGGAGAGAGAAAACATAAGGCTTCAGTTGTCGATGGACCTTGGAAGAAGAAGTCAATCTTCTATGAACTTCTATATTGGAAGTCACTTTACGTTCGTCATTGCCTAGATGTTATGCATTTTGAAAAAAATGTTTGTGAATTGATAGTGGGCACGTTGCTTGACATTCCAAATAAAATTAAAGATGGTGAAAATGCATGGTTGGATCTTAAAGAAATGAATATTAGACCAAATTTGCTCCCCGACAAAAGATCGAATGGCACATACTTACCTCCGGCAAAGCACACATTATCCAGACAAGAAAAGAAAAAGTTTTGTGAATTGCTTGGGTCCGTGAAAGTGTCAAGTGGGTACCCTTTTAACTTCAAAAGGTTGGTGTCGATGAAGGAATTGAGGCTCATTGGAATGAAAACATACGATTATCATATCTTAATGCAACAATTATTACCTCTTGCATTGCGGGGAGTTTTAACAAAAGATGTGAGATATGCAATTACGAAATTATGCTCATTTTTTAATTCAATTTGTTCTAAGGTAATCGATCCACTTATGCTAGATTCGTTACAATCTAAATTGGTAATGACTTTGTGCATGCTTAAGAAGTATTTCCCACCAGTCTTTTTTGATATAATGATCCACCTACGGTGCACTTATTTCGTGAAGTTAAGCTATGTGGACAGGTCCATTTGAGGTGGATATATCCTTTTGAAAGGTATATGAAGGTTTTGAAAGGTTACGTGAAGAACTGAAATAGGCCGGAGGGATGTATAGTGGAAAACTACATAGCCGAGGAATCAGTTGAATTTTACTCTGAGTATTGTCCAATGCGGACCCAATAGGGTTGCCAACGAGTGGGCTATTTACGTCGAAAGGACTATCCGTGGCCATTCATTCACCAGTAAAGCAAGATAAATGGGAAAAAGCTTGTCTATATATTTTGCACAATGCTAAAGAAGTGGAGCCATTTGTTGAGGTTCACATGATGGAATTAAGAGATGCGAATCCAAGAAAAACAAGATGTGAGAAGTGGATTCAAGATGAGTACAACCGGACATTCAGGGAGTGGATAAGCCGACATTTGCATATGAAGCCTAGCGCTTCCCAAGACTAACTGAAGCTAGCAAGAGGACCGTCATCGATAGTCACAAGATATACATCGTACTTTGTCAATGGCTACACCTTCTACACTCACGAAAGAGATGAGAAGCATCCAATCCAAAATAGTGGTTGAGCCTTCATGCCGAGTCTATGCATATTTAATCCACAAAGGACAAGAACCCGGTATACGGTTCCATGAACTACTTTGGGTTCATTGAAGATATTTGGGAACTTGATTATTGCGACTTGCAGATAGCACTCTTTAAATGCAAGTGGGCTAACAATAATTTTTTAAGATTGATAAGGACGGCATGATAGTGGTGGACTTTAGGCAATTGGGATACAAAAATGATCCTTTCATTATGGCATCGCAAGCGACACAGGTCTTTTACACAGCGGATCCCGACAATTTAGAGTTATCATTAGTTGTGCCAATGAAGCCAAAATTAATCTGGGATGGCCAAAAAGATGTTGAAGATTGCACGGACATTCCATCTATCACGAACGATTTGCCACCGGTGGAGGAGATTAATAATTTGGACGATGATTCCTCACACTTACTTCGTTTAGATGTCGAGTGGACACGTGTTGAGAAGTCCAAAAACAAAAAACAAAAACTTGAAGGTGTTTTTTTTTTTTTCCATTAATTGTATATAATTTATAAGTTGTATTACCTTATATGTTAATTGCATGTGCACATTATAATATTTATTATATGCCATGTTGTAAATGAATACAAGATCAAAAAGAGAATTGGTATGGGCTGGTTTATGCATAACACACAGATGTGACCGCTTGTGAGATTATATAGCTGAAAAAATAATTATTTCGAAACTTTTACTGTTAAAATACCACGACGGGTTATCTAAAAAACCGTCGTGGTATATTTATAGAATGATAGTTTTTTAAATAAACCATTGTGATAGCTCCTGGAGCTACCACAATGGTCAAAAAGACCGTCATGGTAGCTCCCACCGAGGGGGATACCACAATGGTCCTTTGACCGTCGTGGTATCCCCCTCGGTGGGAGCTACCACGACGGCCAAAGGACCTTCATGGTATCCCCCCCAGGGGGAGATACCACGATGGTTTTTGACTGTCGTGGTAGCTGAGATACCACGACGGTCAAAAACGGTTGTGGTAGCTCCCCCCGGGGGAGCTGCCATGACGGTTTTTTTTTTAAATTGTGATGATATCGGGAAATACCACGACGGTCCTTTAAAAAACATCGTGGTAGCCGTTCCGAGAAATTTAAAAACTTACTTGGGAAGCGTGCGCGCTTGCATGTGGTCCAAATTTTACTTTCTAGATATAAAAACAAATGAAAGACCTCATTCCCTCCACTTTCTCTCTCTAATTTTCAGTAACTCCCTCAACTTTCTCTCTCTAATTTTCGGTAACTCCCTCGACTTTCTCCCTCTTTGTTTGCCTTGCATCCTCTATTTACAATCTAATTTTCGGCCTTGCATCCTCCATTTTCTCTCTTTGCTTGCCTTGCATCCTTCATTTTCTCTCTTGGCTCCCATCTCCATTATCTCTTTTCCTCACCTTCTCTCTTTCCTAGCCGTCGCCACCTCATCTCCCTTTTTCAGTTTGTCGCTGTTGCCCACGCCCACGGTTTGTCACCGTGGCCTATTGATCCACCCATACCCACATTAAACGGTAAGTTTATGTTTGCTATGTCACCAAACGGTTAATGGAAGTGAGATAAGATAATTGTGAACTTTGTTTTCGGTGATTGTTGATTGTGTTTGTGATTTTGGGTCATTTTTTAAATGGAAAAAAGTGTTGCTCTTGCATGTTAAATTTATGCACACTACATGTTCGACCAAATTCCTCTTTGAGTGAGCTCTTTGAGTGAGACTTAGTTTCAGTTTGTTGTACAATGGTTAGGTGAGTCTACGGTTTACCAAATTTCTAGAGAAGAATAGTTCAAATTGTTTATAGTTGATTTCGGAAGTTTCCGTCCAAAATCCGTCCCTTACACATTCGGTGATTGTTGATTGTGACCGTGATTTAGATTGCTTTAAAATTGCTTGGGTAATGTACGGATTTGGTAATTTTCCAAAAAAATTGTTGATGTTGTGAGTTAAAATTTTGTATATGACATGTTTGCTAAATTGTCTTTTTGAATTAGAAATAGTTGTAGTTTGAATTAAATTACTTGGTTAAAGCACGGATTCAACAATTTTCCGGGGAAAGTGTTGATTTTGTGACTTATATGTTAGCATTTGACATGTTCGATAATATGCTTATTTGAGTTCAAATTAGTTTTATATTGAATTAAATTGATTGGATTATGCACGGATTTGACAATTTTCCAGAAATCGTCGTTGATGTTGTGACTTAGATATTAGCACATGACATGGAAAGATCAAATGCCTCTTTGATTAAGTTGTGTGTCATTTCCGTAATTAATTAAGTAGAAACCTATGTTTACTGGCACAGATTTACAATGATTTTTTAATGATTTAATGACAACAATTTTTTGTTTTGTAATGTGTTTCGGTGCGGAGTTGCTTTAGATTGATTTAAAACGTCACAAGAGCACGAGGAGGAACACTCATCTCAAACTCAAATTGGAAAACCACGACGAACCAATTTACTTAGATTCAATCCCGATGAAGATGGTAAACGAAGATCAACTCTTATGAGAAAAATCCACCAAGTTAGGACAAAGGGAGAATGACTTGAAGTTTTGTTCAACGCGAAAGGGCAACCAATAGGGAAGGGAGGAGATGCATTACAGAGTCGGATTGGTGTGCTTGCTCGAGAGCACATACCCATTTGGATATATGACTTTAGAAGTGCCATTTTAGGCCAAAGGAAAGAAAGATTGTGGATGGAAATCGTAACTTCTTTCATTGTAGGTAAATCGTTTAAAAAACAAGCTTTAAAGTCATGTGCAGAGTCGGCAAAAAATTTCTGATATGATCTTTACCAAGCTTTTGTAAGGGATAATATTGACGAAGAACATGTATGGCAACGACCGTCAAAAGTGGTTCACAATTACCCCACCATCAGCCAGGATGATTGGGAAAAATTCATTGCATATCGTCAGACCCCGAAATTCAAAAGACTATCCGAACAATGAAGTAAGATAAGAAAGAAGAATAAATACGGATCAGCGGGAGGCCGAGACGGATATAGGAAACGTGACCAAGCACATGTACGTGAATAACTTACACAAAATGTCTAAATAGTATGTTGTACTTCTAATTTCTTCTTATATATTTACTAATGGTAATTATTAAACTACAGTTCGAGAATACAGGAAAATACGCAGAGCGGCATGATAATTGGCTAAACATGCACGTCAAACCCGATGGATCTTTCAAAAATGAAGCATTTAAAAATATTACCGATATAATAGTAAGTTTTCGAATCTGATTAAAATATATTAATCTCGTATACTCATTTATGTTTACGAAGTCATAACATATTGTATAATTATTACAGGATGACATCAGTGAACAACAGACACAAGGAAGTTTCGAATCTGTGAGGATGGAGGACATATTGACCAAGGCATTAGGCAATGCCGAGCATTTGGGTCGGATTCGAGGTCAATTTAAGTTTGTCAAGTAGTCGCAATACTTCAAAATTATGGGAAGTTCAATGGAAAATGCTGAAGTGGATATGAAACGGCAGCTAGCCGCATTAGAAAGAACTGTACAGGAACTTTGTGCGAAGCACGGTATTAACCGAGAGACTATGGCAGAAGAGCCGACCGCACCGACAGTTGATCAACACAACAGCTTCAAGGCTAGTTGCACTCTGAATGAAAAAGGAGCTGAGACGTCGGATCCGAAGACCATGCCGAACACAAGTAAGGAATGTCATATATTTCTTCATGATTTAATTAACAGAGGAGATGTGCTTGTTACAAATGGTAGGGCATACATGGAATGTGTTTCAATGGACACAGTCCATGGGATTCCTTTAGGTGAGGAGAATGTACGAGTGACAATTATAGTCCCAAAACTAAAAGGTGCACTCCTTCCTATTCCGATGCATGAAGCAACATGTATTAAAGAAGCTCTCGGTGGGTTTGTTGCTTGGCCGAAAAGATTAGTCATTGTTCAAACAAGTTTGAGCCAGGTAAGCAAAAGTCCCAGTCATGCTCCTGACTGAGAAGCCGAGGGGAGCAAACGAACCAAAAAGAGAGTAGGGACGAAGAAAATACGGTCACAACCAGAGGTACAACAACAACCGGCACAAGAAGAAATGCCTTCGTTTGACTTTACTAACATGCCCTTCGATTTGAAACCGTTGGCCTATTATGCACAAAATTCCATGCGTGACGGTACCCAAATAATCTGCCATCAACAACAGTTCGTCATTGGCGATGACATGCCCATATATATTAGGTTTGAAGATGTCTACCATTTCATAACATTTAAAGAAATCAGTGCAAATAGCATAATGGTTTACATAAGGTAATACATTTTCCTTAAACTATTTAATTATTTATCCATCTTAATCTTATATACATCATTTTTATGTAACAAGTCAGCCTAATTTTTTTGCAGATACTTAGCAGATTGTTGTGCAAGAGCAGGTATGGATCAACGGTTCGAGTTTATTTCTCTAGTCCTCATCTCACGAGTTCAACAAAGTGTAGATCACACTGCCTACATTCGAAAGAGGGCTAATTACATTCTACGGATATTAAGAAACGCTCCACAGGGAAAGCTGTTTCTCATGCCATATAGCAGCAGCCAATATTGGATCTTGACAGTTATTGATCCGTGGGATGACTCGGTCCTATATTTTAATCCTCTCGGAAATGAACCGGGTGATGATTTTAAAGACCTAATTACGACGTTAGTATTTTTTGGTGTTTATATATCTGATTCTACGCATACTGTAACGACTCGCCTAACGTAGACCATTACCTGCTTACTTGTCTTATCTTATATACTTACTTACTTACTTATATAATCAGCGGAATTTTTTTTTCTATACGGCGCGAACTCACACGAATACGTATGTACTTATAAACGTTTACTAAATAAAATCCCTTGAACATAAAAAGGAATACTCGTATTATAAACAATATGCGTAGCAACCACCATCCCATATTTCACAACTAGCAGTGCCATGCTCCACCACCTTGCATCACAAATTATCGCTAGGTTGCTTAGTTACAGCATAGATGTAAGACGTGAGCTTTCACTCAATAAGTACATCTTTCACATCCGCAACACAAATCATAATCATGCATGAATCATTTATGCTTCATTATACTTTCTTATTCTTTCTTAGCTTAATATACTAATGGGCCCCATAACATAACATAAGTGTACGTACCATGGCGCGCAGTTATGAAGTGGTTAGGACAGCCAGCTCAGTCCAACTCAAACCATAGACCTAACCCGACCTAACGCGGGTCGGTATGACACAGGCAAGCTTGCTTGCCATCATACTTAATTTTCATCATCTCATACTTTGGTCTTATTCTTATCATATGAATTGGTGAATATGTTTCATGATGTCACACATAGGTAATTCATAAGTCATATCATGACATTTCATAAACTTTAAACAAATCATACATCATATTATATCATTGCATAAACTCTAAACACATCATACATCATATCATATCATTGCATATAATACATCAGGCAAGTAAACAAACAATCAGCCTATGCTGTAGGCGGAGTTGTACTTACCTAGTATGCTATGTCCTATGCTTTGTTGTTTCAATTCAGGTTGCAACAATATGCTACCTCCTGTTATTATAAAGGACATAGGTGTAATACCTTGAAATTCTATGTTATTATTTCCTTTTCAAAGGAATTATGTGCATACCGTAGAGGTATTGTGGAAAAGTTCGGTTAAGAGTTTTTCATATGGTTTGTGAGATCTTATAACTCAATAACACTCAAAATAAGTTGCTAAGACTAGCAAACGCCCTTTTTAGTCGAAAAGGACGAAAAAGTACGTAATTTTGAAAAAGTCAAAGTTTGACCGAAAAAATCAAATTTGACCAAGAAAGTCAAAGTTTGACCAAGAGCGGTCAACTGGTTGACTTTGCAATATTATGTGATACAGTATAGAAAAGATACAGTAAAACTCGACATTATGGGCAAGATAGCTCAAATAGGCTTTAAAACCACCCTAGAAAATCAAGCACACCTAGTAAGGATTAAGGGCAAAAAAGACTAGAAAAATAAAAAATAAAAATTTATACTGTCCCGTTTTTACACAGATGAATTTTGGACTATAGAAAGTATAAAAATACTGTGTTTAAGTGAACACAGTATTAGAAATATCTGTGTAGCGGAAAAATGGACTGAATATTGAGGAAAAGCCAAACAAGACTTAATATGGATGACATCACCCTATCTTCAATTTATGACATCATAATTAATTATTTAAACTTGGAAAGAAAGTTTTGGAACTCTCTAGAGAATGTGACATGGCCGGCCACCTCAGGGGCAAAAGTGCCAAAATTTTATCTTTAGGGGCTAAAGTGTAAATTTTAGAAAATTGATGATATAAGCATAGTGATGTCATCAAGATGAGATAAGCTTGGCTTGATCTCCAAGTAAGTGACCGGCCACCTAGGGAGCAAAATTGCAAGAATTTTAGCTTTTGGGGCAAAAGTATAAATTTTGAAAATTTGGTGATGTAAGCATAGTGATGTCACCTAGATGATGTCACCATGATGAGGTCATCTTAGCCTTGCTCCACAAGGGAATGGCCGGCCACCTTGCATGCCAAGTATGAAAAATTTAATTTTCATGGGGTTGTTTTTAGAATTTTAGAAAGTTTGCCCATGTCTATAAATACCCATAAGGGGTGGGCGGTTTTTGGGCTGGAAAAATGGAGAAAATCAGCTAACCTCTTGCAAAATTTTCTCCCAAAAATCTAAGCAAGAGAAATCAAGAAAGAACAAAGAAAAATTTGAAAATCCAAGGGAGACTGGATTAGGGGTGTTCGGATTTTCAACCAAGAACCAAGAGAAAGTTTTAGAAAAATGGGATACCCATTTTCTTAGCTGTGGCCGAGTGTGGGGAAGGAGAATAGGGAGAGAAAATTTTAGTGGGAAAAATTGGTTAGTGGCCAAGAGTGAGGAGAAATCACCAACCAAGAAACTAAAAGAAGTTTTGGGTACCCTAGGTGAGTGTGGAGTTCGGCCATGGGTGAGAAAGAACAGGGAAAGAAAAAAATTGAAGGAATTTGGTGTCGAGAGTTTCGGTTTTGTCTTGAAACAATCACTAAGTGAGGTGAAAAATTTTGGTGCCCAATTGGAGAGCAAAACCGTGGGAAAGGAAGAGCCAAGGGAGGGAGAAATTTAGATCCACCAATCCTAACCCATTTATAGGGTTAGCCAAGGTAAAATCTCCCATAAACCCTAAACTTTTCCATTTGATTTCATTTGAAAATTTATGTGTATTTCCAAGCTAAAGTTTGTAAGAGCATAAGTTCAAGCTCTTATTTCAATTGCCCTAGTTAGTTGTCAGTATGGTGCTTGATTAGGGTTTTTAAGGGTGGTTGTTTATGCTTGGTT
Source organism: Ficus microcarpa (assembly GCA_025413485.1). NCBI lineage: Eukaryota > Viridiplantae > Streptophyta > Magnoliopsida > Rosales > Moraceae > Ficus > Ficus microcarpa. The sequence goes on from CM046383.1 coordinate 21,073,746, forward strand.
GCTTTATGTTTATGCTTGCTTGCATGCTAGGATTGCATAATTAGATGGATTGAATGTCCCCTGTTTTGTGCAAGCCGGTTGTGGCAATTATACTAGGTTGCTAGTGCTAGCCAAGAATGGCGTGAGATGAATGTTGGATTGTGATGCAAACCTAGATCATGCAAACCCTAGGCTAGGGCAGATCTATTTTGGTTTACATGGACACGTTAGAGTTACATGATGGTTCATGTGGGACGTTAGAAAACGCTGTCTATATACTATTTAGGCTCCCGCGTGTTCGGTTGAGTTAGATTTCGCGCAATAGGACGTAAACCGGACCTAACAATCGAAACTGCCAGTTCGGATTCAAAACTGGCCAGTGTCGGAAAAGTGGAAATTTAAGGCCTTTAGAAGTCGCATTGGGTGAAACGTAAAACACAAAAGTTGTAGAACAGGGTTTTTCCTAGGGGGCTCTGTGGACCGTTTCTCAAAATGAGGCTCCAATGGCCTCCGTTTTTATAAAAATCCGAGACTGGTCTGCCTAGACCTAGTTTACACGACCAGCCAACTTCAAACGAAAACTGACAAGAATACAAGTAGAACTGGATTTTTCTTAAAACACGAAAGTTTTAGGATTTTTCGAGAGCTAGAAGTTTCATGAAAACAACTTTTTCAAATTCGGAATGGATTTTTAAACTGATACTGTTTTGCAAAGATTGTGCAGTGAATAGAAATTTCCTGCACGGAATTTTCTAAAACTAGTTCGGAAAAACTGTTTTTCTTCTCAAAATCACTGTTTTAACTGGGAAGACTGTTTCAACGATAGTTTTCAGCCTCAAATGATTTTATAAAGCCCTATTTTAAGAATGTGGATTTTTACAAGTTAAGTAAAGAATTTTTGGGATTATTTCCCGAATTTTTCCAAGTTAAGGAAAATAGAATTTTCAAGCTAAGGTTTAGTAAACGAATGGATTACGGATGGTAACCAGGAGTTATACCCGAGTTACTGGGTCAAGCCCAAGGCCCAAAGGTTGACCCAACGAGGGTTGACCATAGTTGACCATAGTTAACCATAGTTGACTTTGGTTGACTAACAATTTGATTTAGTTTGACCTTAAGGGTTACCCAGTATAACCCTAAATGATACCAATTGAGCTAAGATATAGGGTTAAGGGAAATAACCCGATGGTTTGTGGAGTAAAGAAGAAGCTAAAGGTTGGAAGATAATCTAACCCTAATGGTATGTTGTGGGCTTAGCACATAAGGTTACTTAGTATAACCAAATATGGTTTATGGTTTAGGGGGACATACAACTAAAGCCATGAAAGAATATTGGTTAAGTTACCAACATTTAATAATTATGATTTATGGTAAGATAGAATGAAAGTGATTCTTATCTTACACCCTGTTTGGAAGCAGGAGTAGGAATTGTTGTCGTGTCATGATGGACAATAAATCAAGAGTGTAGGACGGAAGGTAAGTACAACTCCGCCTACAGCATGAACAACATGTTTGTTGCACGATGTGCTTTGTATATGATGATGTTTTATGATACGATGTGGTATGTTATGATGTGGTATGATATGTTATGGCATGTTATGGTATGATATGATAATGTTATGATGAAATATGTTATGATACGATGTTTTATGCTATGAGTGATATGTTTTATATGGTTGATATTATGACATCACGAAGCATGCTCACTGATATTGAAACACATGGTAAGTGTGATACCTAAGATTTCTATGTCTCTATTTCCTCCTTAGAAGGAGTTGAATGTATGCCGTGAAGGCATATACGAAAAAGTTCGATTTAGAACTTTATTATGCGAGATGGGTCCGTATAGCTTTACAGGACTCAAAAATGAATGTTTTAGACTTGAAATTGGCCTTTTCGGATAGAAAGGGACGATTTTTGCATCATTTTAGAAAAGTCAAGGTGTTGACCAAAAAAGTCAACTTTGACCAGAAAAGTCAAAGTTTGACCCAAAATGGTCAAATGTGCAGCAGTATAATTTTTAGATCTGCAGTATGAGAAAAATACTGTAGAAGCTCAGTTTTAGATAGAACAGCATAATTAAGAATAAAACCACCATAGAAAAATCAAGCACGTAAAAATAGGGCACTAGCAAAAGGATTTCAGAAAAGAAGAAAAATATTTTTTCAGTCCGATTTTTCACAGATAAAAAGTTGGACTGCAGTATAAAAATCCATACTGTGTATTAGTAGTCACAGTATAGATTTAAGTATGTTCAGTTGAAAATAAGTTATTTTCACAAAAATAGTCAAAAAGGGCTTTTTAATTATGACATCATCATTTTTGATTTATGACATCATAAATTTTTTGTGAGCCAAGCAAGATAAGACAAGTGTCTTATTCTAGAAAATTCTTGCTTGTTCACCAAGAAAAGAATTTCGGCCACATAGGGGCATTTTTGCGAAGATTTTAAGTTTTGGGGCAAAAGTACAGTTTTTGAAAAATTGGTGATGTAAGCATGTGATGTCACTATGATGAGTCACCATAGCCTTGCTCCACAAGTAAAGTGGTCGGCCACCTTACATGCCAAAAGTGAAAATTTCAAAAATTTTGGGGTCAAAATGAAATTTTGTGTCCCACATTGCCTATAAATAGAGGTGCCTTTCCCCCATTTTAAATCAGAAAACAGCCAATTCTGCCCATTTTCAGCAGCAAAACCGTGAGTGAGAGGGAGGAGAAATCAAAAATTTTCTTGATCCAATCTTAGGTGATTTTCGGTTTTGTGAGGAAGAATTAGGGTGAGTTTGAGAATTTTTCAGCCAATTTCCATGGCTGTAGCCGTGGGTTAGCAGCAGGGGAGGCAGTGAGGAACCAAATTTTTGGGAAAAAAATTTGGGTTTGAGTAAGCAAGCAAGAGGGTGAGTTTGAGTGAGTTTTGGGAGCCAATTTTTCTCCCTAGTGCAGCCACGGGTTTTGGTGGGTTGTAGGCAGAAAAATTTTCATATTTTTGGCTTGGTTTAGTGCAGTGAAGCCGAGCCTTGGGTGAGACAATTTTGAGGTCCAAAAAGTTGAATTTTTGGTGCCAAAATTAGTGAGCTAGAACCGGTTCTAGGAGCTAGAACCAAGGGGTGAGTTTTTGGTTCAAACCTTAAGCCAACCCTACCATTTCAAGGTATTTTTCCAAAACCTAATCTTAGTTTCATTTAAACTTTTTAAAGTAAAGTTTAAATGTATTTCAAGTTATGGTTTGTAAGAGCATAAGCTCATTTTATTTTTATGCCCATTAGTTAGAATTTTTGTGCTTAATTAGTACCTAAGGGGTGGTTGGTTCAATTATGCAATGTTTATGTATGCCTATGCTTGATTGACTATAGGTTGCATGCTAGATGCATGAATGAAGTTATATGTCCCCAAGTATGTAAGTAAAAGCATGAATGCATGTTAGGGTGCTAGTTTGATTGATATGGCATGCTATAACTTGAATGGTTGATGTATGCTAAGAGATAGAACCATGCAGCCATGGTTTTGTGCAACCGGATTAGAGGGCTGCATGGGTACGTTGGGAAGGCACGTTAGAACATGCGAGACGTTAGAAACGTTGCATGGTTTGTCATTAAGCTCCCGATGTGATCGGTTGAGGTAGAAACCGCAAATTAGGACGTTAACCGGTTTAATTAGCTAAGGCTGCCAGTTCGGGTTCCACACGAGCCAGTCGCAGGAAAGTGGTAATTGCAGGTCGTTAGAGGCCGAATGGGCAAAAACCTAAAACATGAAATTTGTAGAATAGGGTTTTTCCTAGGGGGCAGCGCGGACCGTTTCCCAAAATGAGGTTCCAAAGGCCTCTGTTTTCACGAAAAACCGAGAGTGGTCCAGTCAGACCTAGTTTTCATGATCAACGAGTTTCAAATTAAAACTGGTATTGATCTAAGCAGAATCAGATTTTTTGTAAAACACAAAAGTTTTAGAACTCTTCGAAAGCTAGAACTTTCGTGAAGACAACTTTTTCGGATTCCAAAGGGATTTTTAAATACAACCTGATTTGGAAAACTGCGCAGGGATCAAGAAATTCCTGCACAGAATTTCTAGAACCAGTTTAGGAAAAACTGTTTTTGATTTAAAACATTGTTTTGAACATGGAGACTGTTCCAAAGACAGTTTCCGACCCTCAGATGTTTTATAAAAGCAGTTCTATCTGTCAGGAAATTTTAGAAGAATTTAAAGAAAGTTGGGCTTAACTGCCTAACTCTTTCAGAAATTTAAAGAAAGTAAAGTTTTTCAAGTTCAAGGTTTGCAAGTTAGTAGTCACGAAATGTAACCGGGATTTACACCCGAGTTACCAGGCTTAGCCCAAAGCCCAAGCTTGACCCGAAGAGGGTTGACCTTAGTAACCTTAGAGGTTAACGTGAGTTAACCTAGTAGAGATTCAGTTCAGTTATGAGCAGAGAGTTTAGCAGAAAAGGTTATCCAACGTAACCTAGTAAGTTACGAGATACGATTTCATGGAGTTATCAGATATAACCCAAAATGATAAAGTTACTTAGTGTAACCATGCATGAGATAGTTTATAGTTTAGGGGGGGACATATAACTGAGCATGTATGAATGTTGGTTGAAGACCAACATATTATGGTCATAGATTAGAGACCTTATTTATGTCCTTCGGTTAAGCAGGACGTACCCAGTAGCTAAACGCGGAAGCGGAGCAGCTTAGCATCAGAGATAGAAACAGTAAGTACAACGCCGCCTACAGCATAGGCTAGTAGTTGTATACTTACTTAGAGATGAGTTTAGTGTTCAGTGTTCAGTGCTATGTGCTATATGCTATATGCTATATGCTATGCTAGATGCCATGTTTAGATAACATGTTTTATAGATGCCATGCAGTATGGAAGTTCAGATTTTAGTAGTAAGCATGATTTAAGAATAGGAACATCATGATGCATGTTCACTAAATCTTATAAGAATAAGAAGTCTTAGATAGACTTTAAAGGCAGTTCAGATGGCAAGCAGCACTTGCCGGTGTCGTACCACCCGCTCGCAGGTCGGGTTTGGACTATGGTTTGAGTTGGACAGGGCTAGCCGCCCCAACCACTCCATGGTTGCGCGCCGGGTACGTTCACCTCAGTAAGGGGCCCATTAGCAGATTAAGTAAGAAAGACAGTAAGTAAGTTAGCAGCAGATAACAGAGTATAATATGAACATAACCGGTTCATGCATATGTTTATCAGTTTATGTTCAGTGCAGTAGTTAGCAGTACGTGTGCAGTAGTTGCCAGTATATGTTCAATGCAGTGTTGACATGTGTGATGTTAGTAGTATATATGTTGCAGTATAGGAGTTGTACTTGCTGAGCGAAAGCTCATTGTTTTAAGTTTATGTTGTAGGTAAGCAACCTTTCAGCAATCTTTGATACAAGATGGAGGAGCGTGGTCGGGCAATGTGAAATCATGGGGAATGGAAGTCGCTACGCGTTTACATCTTTTTAGATATGTTAATTGAGAATTGTATTTTCAGAGCAGTTACGTGCTAATCAGCACGGTATAAAAAAAAAAAAAATTTCCGCTGTGTTTTCGAATACTAAGTAAGTATTATTTTCAGTAGTCAGCAGTAGTAGTAAGTAGTTAGTAGCAAACAGTAGAGTAGCGCACCGGCGCCAGGTCGGGGCCTTACAGTAAGAACAAATTCTAAGACATGAGATAAGACAAGTAAAGATGTTGTGTCGTACTGGCTTGCCACAAGGGCGGGTTTAAACGGTATGTTCCATGGTTTGAGTTGGATTGGACTGGCTGCCTTCACTACTCCATGATAAACGGTTTGTTTCATGGTTTGAGTTGGAACGGACTGGCTGCCTTCACTACTCCATGATAAACGGTTTGTTTCATGGTTTGAGTTGGAACGGACTGGCCGCCTTCAACCACTCCATGGTCATGTACCACAGTACGTGCATATATGATATATAAGGAAACAGAATTAAGTTTAAATTAACTATGGAACCATAATTGATTCATAAGAAATCATAATTGATTCATGCATTCTTGCACTTACATATGCATTGTGGATTGAATATTGTACTTACTAGGCATTAGCTCATTACTTACGTTCATGCTGTAGGTAAGCAACTTACCGACAATACTTGATGCAAGACTATGGAGAGATGGCGCTGCGGACTGTGAAATGTGGGATGGACACCGCCACGGGTTTTATAAAATATGTTTGAAATGAAAAAAAGGTGTTTACATCATGTTTTAAGTATGTATGGCAAGCGAGTTGCCTCGTGTTGTACCAATCCGTATTAGGTCGGGTTTGGTCCACGGTTTATGTTTATGCATGGTAGCTTTCCTAAGAGGTGAAAGCTCAGTACTCGGATGAGTACATATGAATAAGTTATGTTTATGTTTATGTTTATGTTTAAGTTTAAGGTTTTATGTTATATGTATTATATGATTTAAAAAAAAAAAAAATTTACTCCAGAATTTTGAACAAACTTAATTATTTAAGACCGAGTTTTAAGTTAAGTAAATAATGTAACGACCCTCATTCGCGTGGTCGGTCCTACGTGGGTGGTCGGGGCATTACTATAGGGTAAGGATTCTATAAATCATAACCATAAAAATGTTGGTAACTTAACCAACATCCATACATAACCTTAGTTATATGTCCCCCATACATCTCTTTGACAACTTACTTGGCTAGGGTTCATGGCCTATCATACTTAGATCATAACTTGTTTGGTTACTTAGAGTAACCTTGGGTATTAAGACCAAGCATAAATGAATAGTGTTAGGTTACTTTTCCTAACCTTGGGCCTAAGCCTTATTACTTTCAATCCATATCCCATTAGGTTACTATAAGTAATCCTGGGTTTTAGGCCCAACTAATATACTTAGTATCTTGTTAGGTTACATTGAGTAACCCTTGGTGTGAGCCTAAGTCAAACTTGGGTCAAACTTATTGGGTTGCTAAAGCCCAAATTCCAAAATTATATCATATCGGGTTACTATGGGTAACCTTAGGCTCTGGGCCCAATCCAGTAACTTGGGTGTCCTATTCAGTTACCGTCGATCATCATTCCGTTACCAAGTTATTAAGACAACTTGTGATCTAATACTTACTTTTCTTCTCTTGGAAAAACTTAGTATTCCTTGTCCATTTTCTTTATATATACAAAAATCCTTATTCAACTTTATCCTTTTTTTCAAAAATTGTAACTCTTTGAGTAGGGTTTGTAAAAATTGTTAAGTGTTGGAAACTGCCTTTGGAACAGTTTCTCACTGCCAATATATCAGTGTATGTGCAGGAATGTCCTTTTCCTGCTATGTTTTAGAAAATCATGTGCAGGAATTTCCTGTTTCCTGCACAGTTTTTGGAATCTAATTTTATTTAAAAATCTGTGTTGAATCTAAAAAGGTTTTCTTCACAAAAGTTTTAGATCTCTAGAAACCCTATAACTTTTGTTTTTGGCTTAAGACCTAGTTCGGTTTCTAACCTATTCATTTTCTTGGTTGAACCTGCCTGGCTGTGCATGAAGTTAGGGCATGACCAGGTTCGGGCTTTTGTAAAAACGGAGGCCATTGGAGTCTTATTTTTGAAAACTGTCCACACGGCCCCCTAGGAATTTTCCTTCTCTACAACTTTCATGTTTTAAGTTTTTCCAAATTCGGCCTCTAAGGGCCTAAAAATCGTCTTTCCAGAAAACTGTCCTGTTTTACCCGAACTGGCAGTTTCTTTCTTAAATCTGTTTTTATGTACCAATTACACGCACCCTACCTCAAACGGTCGCAACCATGAGCCTATAACAATCATGCAGTGCTTTCTAATGTAAAATCTCATCGTTATACATCCATACATACACATGTAACTCCTTGGGTGTTTTTGCATCAAGCTAAGGTTTGAAAATTGGGTTTGCATATCCATACATCAATCAAGCTAACAACCTAACTCACTCAACATCATGCATAATCTACAACTTCTTAGCTATATTGGGGACATACAACTAACATCATAAAATATACATGCAAACCCTAAAATCATGCAACCATATCACATAATCATGCATAACAACATAAATCAAAACCACCTAACATCTAATCAAGCACAAATCTAAAAATCTAAGCTAGGGCGTAAAGAATTAAAGTGAGCTTATGCTCTTACAATCCAACTTTGGAAATGCACTTAAATTTCCAATTAGCACTTAAATTGAAAAGCTTAGGAAACCAATGAGGATTACCTTAATCAACCCAAAGGTTGGAGCTAGATTCGGATCCAAACTTTTTCCCCCTTGCCTTATACTAAATCCGGTCCTCTTAGCTTGGAGATCCTCCAAATTTTCAGCCACCACTAGCTTAGTGATTCTTCAAATCCAACCACCACTTCGTATCTCTTTCTCTCTTCTTCTTTTTTTTTTCCTCTTCTTTGGGGTTTCGGATTTAAGGGGAGAGAGTGAAGATAAATTTTGGCATGGTTTTAGGGCATTTTCACATTTTGTGAAGCAAAATGACCCCCCCCCCCAATCACCTATTTACAGGTGATAAATAATTTAATTTTTGGATTTATTTTTAATTCAAAAATTGCTTATTAGCCCTTGAAACAAAAATATTTGCTCACACCCCCCCATGATGTGGCCGGCCATGGATGATTGCCTTGGAGAGCAAGTAAGTATTTCTTTCCCTAATTTTCCTTAATTCCATAAATCCTTAATTATCCATAGATGAGATGTCCTCCCTCTTAGGCCTTGTTTGGCTTTTCTCCTAAAATGCAGTTCATTTTCATGATAATACAAATATTTCCAATACTGTTCTCAACTAATAACAGTATTGTTATACTGAATTACAGTCCATAATTCATCTGTGTATAAATAGACTATGTAAAAATTTTTCTTATAACTTTAAGCCATTTAGCCCTTATTGTCCTAAATAATGTGATTGATTTTTCTATAGTGGTTTGGACCCTTATTCTTACTATCATATCCGTAATGATGGTTTTTCGCAGTATATTTTCTATACTGCTTGCCTTACTGCAGTACCGTCATACTTTTGACTTTTCTGGTCAAACTTTGACCAACATAAAATCATAAATTTTTGTTTTACCTTTTTGCTCAAAAGGTCATATGCTTGACTAAGCAATCTATGACTGAGTCTTATAAAACCATAAGAACTCATGAAATTTGATAAAAACCCTAATCAGGTTTTTCCATAAATACTTTCACGGTACAACTTAGATTCCTTTGAAAGGAAATTGTAACATCGTAAAAACCTAGTCATTACACATAAAATAATTGTTGTTGTAATATATTGTTTTGAAATTTGTCAAATTGTTAGGGCACTTAATGATTGGAAGGTGTTAGTGGGAAGAAGAGTAAGACAGTGATGGAATTGGGAGACGTTGATTGATACTACTCGATGTCCAATACAAGAACATTATGTAGAGTACGGTTATTTTGTGTTAGCTTTCATGCGAGACATAACTCTCACTGTTGATGGACTAGCCGCTCTTCAAACGAAGGATTTTTATACTGATGTTGACATGAGTTTGGTTAGGCAAGAGTGTGCTAGATTTGTTATGCGGTTTATTCAATATTGACTAAAAACAATATATTAATTTTGTACTATATGCATATTACTTGTACAAATCTAGGTCAGTATAGATTATATTTATCATTTTATAATTGATTGATTTGTCACCCGTGGGGAATGAAATGAATTCGTAAAATTTTTTTTTCTTTTGTTCACTCTTACCACGACGGTTTAAATAAGAAACCGTTGTGGTAGACTAGGGCTACCACGACAATTAGGGTACCGTCGTGGTAGCCAAGCTACCACAACGGTTAGGGTCACTACAAGAAATTGAACTTACAGCGACCAGACTTTCCGCGACCAAAAAAAATTTGGTCTCTGAAGATCAGTTTCCGCGACCAAAATTTTGGTCTCAGAAGGTAAGAATCTTCAGTGACCAATAAATGACCTTCCGGGACCAAAATTTGGTCCCGGTAGATAATCTTCTGGGACCAAAAAAATTTGGTCCCGGAAGGTACCCCACTCCTACACAAAACCGAGACCAAAGTTTTTTTGGTGGCCGAAAATGACCTTCCGGGACCAAAATTTGGTCTCTGTTAGTCGCCTTCAGGGACCAAAAAATTTTGGTCCCGGAAGGTCCCCCTCTCTTCCACAAATCCGAGACCAAATTTTTTTGGTGGCCGAAAATGACCTTCCGGGACCCAAATTTGGTCCCTGTTGGTCGCCTTCAGGGACCAAAAAATTTTGGTCCCGGAAGGTCCCCCTCTCCTCCACAAATCCGAGACCAAATTTTTTTGGTCCCTGAAAATGACCTTCCGGGACCAAAATTTGGTCCCTGTTGGTCGCCTTCAGGGACCAAAAAATTTTGGTCCCGGAAGGTCCCCCTCTCCTCCACAAATCCGAGACCAAATTTTTTTGGTCCCTGAAAATGACCTTCCGGGACCAAAATTTGGTCCCTGTTGGTCGCCTTCAGGGACCAAAAAAATTTGGTCCCGGAAGGTCCTCCTCTCCTCCACAAATCCGAGACCAAATTTTTTTGGTCCCTGAAAATGACCTTTCGGGACCAAAATTTGGTCCCTGTTGGTCACCTTCAGGGACCAAAAAAATTTGGTCCCCGAAGGTCCCCCACTCCTCCATAAATCCGAGACCAAATTTTTTTGGTGGCCGAAAATGACCTTCCGGGACCAAAATTTGGTCCCTGTTGGTCGCCTTCAGGGACCAAAAAAATTTGGTCCCCGAAGGTCCCCCACTCTTCCACAAATTCGAGACCAAATTTTTTTGGTCCCTGAAAATGACCTTCTGGGACCAAATTTTGGTCCCTGTTGGTCGCCTTCAGGGACCAAAAAAATTTGGTCCCGGAAGGTCCCCCTCTCCTACACAAAAAAAAAAATTGCACAATAAAATATTAAAAATGGAATTTTAATTTTTTGAATGAATATGTATTTAAGAAAAAAAAAATAGATAAAATATAACATGAACACTTTTTTATAAAAAAAATATATACGGCAATAAATTAAAGTTTAAAATATGTTTTTAAAGTTTTAAAAATCAATTAAAAAAAATCAAGTGTAGCTATAAAAATTTTTACTAATTACAAGAGGGTTTAAACATTTTAAAAAATATAAAGATATGTGCAACGTGGAGATCAACTGGAACTTACATTTGCAATATTAATGAGTATAAACATATTTAATTAAATAAAAAAAATTTGAAGGATGTAGAATAATGTTTCAAATCTTCAATGGGAACATGTTAAATTAAAACTTATGGGGCACAACTTCTTTATTCGAAATTTCAATACTGAAAATTTCATAAATTGAAAATTAAAAATATATATTATAGAAGAAAACTAAATTTTAATTAAAATAAGAAACGAAAATGCTACCTTGGAATTTTCCTTCTATCAATTTTTATATAAAATATTTTCTACCCTTGGAATTTTCCTTCTATCAATTTTTATATAAAATATTTTCTACCTTGGAGTTTGATAGAAAATACATTATATGAATTAGGATTATATAATTTAAGATTTACTTAGGATTATCTTTATCTCTTAGTGTTATTTTAAATATTAAAAATTACATTTAATTTAGAATTTTGAATCATAATTATTTTAGGATTTATCTCATCTAAAGAACACATTTACCTTTATTATCTTGTTTATTTTTATTTTTTTTTTCAAATTTAACTTCAAGAAAGATTTAAAAAAGATGGTCGATAGAAGTGAATAGATGATAGGATAGAGGTTTCTATTCTTTTTCTTTTTTTTTTTTTAATTCGTTTGTATTCTTTTTTAATTACATTATATGAATTAGGATTACATATTTAAAGATTTAATTAGGATTATCTTTTTCTCTCAGTGTTATTTTAAATATTAAAAATTACATTTAATTGGAAAGTTAACTAATAATATGTATTAACTAAACTACTACTACCTATTAAACTTAGTGTACACTAGAAGAAATTGAACTTACAGCGACTAGACTTTCCGCGACCAAAAATTTTTTTTATCATAGTCTTAAATACATAATAAATCGTAGATATTTTTTTTCATAAGGTTTACCATTTTTTTATGAACTTTGTGTTTAAGATTTCTTTTCTTCTGGGCTATATGTACATCAGTTCCTAACTTTATTTTCAGAAAATGATCGTTTGATCTATTATTAATTTTATAATATACATGTGCGTATATATATATATATATTGTGAAAATAAGAGAATAAGAGAAATATGAAAGGTCAACCAATTAAGTGAGTAACTCAATACCTTTATATATCTGTGATTATTTTTATGTGCTTACGATATGAGACTTGGATTTCTTTTACCTTTAATATATATATATATATATGTATATAGGTTTTGTTTTAATAAATGTGAGTCCCGAGTCTAGAAAATGATAAAGTCATGTACTATTAACATTTACATTTAAACATTTTCATAATTATCTATTTAATTGTGCTTTCAAAGCAAAACATATTGTGAACCATATAAGAATAAATATATATGTTACATCTACGCAAATATGATCAATGAAAGCTAACAAAGAGAAATAACATATATTATTCACCCAAAAAATTAAAAAATAGAAAACCGAGAGAGAAATAACACATGGACAAACAATGGGGCTAAATTAAATATCATGAATACATTGTCCTATCAGTTATCTGATAATCTAAAGCCTTTCATTTAAAGGGGGTTCTCTATTTCTCTAGAATCTTTCAGTGTCCAAATTAAGTCACGATCTTTTTGGTTTAATAACCAATATTCAATCTCACTATTTTGATCTAGACTTTTGTCCCTCTCTATATGAAGGTCATAACATATCCAATTAATTAGTGTTAGTTATGAATTTATGCCAATATTTTCACATTTTTATATATAATATATATATACACAGAAATGATGATTACCAAATATTTGGAATTGAACTGAAGCCAAAAAATGCGAGAGGCATTATTTGAGTTTTTCTCAACCAACTTTTCTTTCTCACCAACAAAGTCTTCTTATAATCCGCATAAATACTAATTAAATACTAAAAATATTAAAAAAAAGGTTAAGTTATCAATTGTATATTAGGAAGACGGATAATAAAATAAGAAAATTGGACAATGTTATCAACTCACTGTTAGGTGAGAAAACCAAATTAGAAATGTACTAATCTTATATCACTTTCCAAGAATGTCATAATATATATATATATATATTTATATATCCGAAATGTAAAGTCACTATCAATTCTCTGTTCCCCTAAATCCGAAATGGGAGAAATTAAAATAATCTCTCACGACAGATTCAACACTACAAAATTCAACTTATTCAACTTGCACAATAATTAATTTCGTAGCGCCATTAAATGACATTAGTTGCGACCATCTCATACTTGTACCCTCAACATTTATTAGGAAATGCAAGCAAAATTGTCATCTTGTGATGCAAAAAAAGTTAAAAAAATTTTCCTTCAGTACGAATTATTATTTTGCATTATTGTGTATAAATTATTTTTTAATCATTTGATTTTTTTTCAAATTATAGATCCGAAAATGGATGTAGACATCCATGTTTTTTGGTGGCAAAAGAAAATCAAATTTTCAATGAAAATTTGAAACTGCCGCCCAGCCGGCCTCTATTATTAAAATTACCCCAAGTTTCCCTTTGTCTCTCACTCTATCACTTTCCTCTCTCTAACTTTATTTGCCTCTGATACCCACCGGTCCTTCACTTTAGACTTGGATCTCTCACTCTCTCACTTTCCCCAAATCTCTCACACCCATCCCGTCGCCCCCCCTCCCGAAATCCTCCGCCCACGCCTGAACCCGCCGCCGTCGCCGCCGCCGTTGATAGCTTTCTCTCCGACCTTTTCTCTCATACCCCAAATCTCTTCACTTTTCTCTCACTCTCTCACTTCCCCAAATCTCTCACGCCCATACCGTCCCCCCCCCCCCCCCCCACGCGTTGAAATTCCTCCGCCTCCGCCCACGCCTGAGCCGCCGCAGCCGCGCTTGCTTTCCTCCGCCAACGCCTGAAGCCGCCGCCGCACGTGCTTTCCCCCACCCCTGCCTAAAGCTCATCGCCGCCGCACGTGCATTTTCTTCTATCACATTGCAAATATACTTCCTTCTATTAAAATAATATCATACTTTTTTCACCCATATTCTGTGCTATAAATGTTGGGTTATTCATCTTGAAATTTCTGATTGCAGGGTGTTGATCTGAGTATTGGGGCAGAGGTTTGGCCATTCCTTCTTGGAGTGTAAACATACTTAACCCTTTCCTTTGAGAACTGTGTTTGTGTTTTTTTCCCCTCCCTGCAAATTGAAGTAGAGATTTAATTTTATTACTTAACTGTAGTACTGAGTGGTTAATTAGTTGATAGCAAACGATGAGGGGGATTTGATTCGCTTTCCTCCCTGCATTCTGGATATTGTATGATGGGGCTAGTAATAGTTTTAGCATTTCATGTTCTGTAGTTTGTTGGATATATCCCCTTTTTAACGAAATGCTAATATTACTCTATCGCTATCAATAAAACAAAAGAAATGAGATAAAAGAGAAATGGAAGAAAAAACAAACAAGAAAACAGAAGAACAACTGTTGGCACCGAAGGAAGCACTATGTATGAGCAATGTAATGAGATTGAGATACAAACGGGGACGGTGTTGTCGTACTGTTTTTTTTTTCATTTTTTGTTTGTAATTCTTTTCTTTTTCCTTTTGTGATGGCGATATATATGCCATCAATTTGGTTGCAAATTTTGTTTTTGGGACTCAGATTATAGATAAAATTCATGCGTGGTTAGGTTTTTTTGTTTTTGTTTTTGTTCATTTCACTGCTTTTTCGGTGTACTTTATTTTTCGTTTTCTTTTTTCAAAATGAAATTTGGTCATCGTGTTGTTGAAATTCTGGCGATTAAGTGACGGAAGGCTTTGAATTTTGGGAATTTCGTGTTCAATTTCCTACATTTAGTTTATTTCTAATCTAAAAAAGAGAAAAAAAGATATCATATGTATGTCTTAGAAGCTCACTGTTGTTCTTAGCGTGGGGAAATGCTTAAAATTTTGGTGGATATTTTCTTCTTCTTCTTCTTCTTCGTTTCATTTTTAGCATGATTCTGGTGAATAGTTTGTTTGTTTTGGGTACTCATAATTTTGGATGATTATCTCTCTCTTTCTTTTTTTTTTTTTTTTTTTTAACTATAATTTGGTGGTTTTATTCATTTATTTATTTTTTTTTGAGTGATAATTTTGGTGGATAATTTGTTTGTTTGTTTTTGGCAGAGTTTTGCAGATTTGAGGTTTGTGATGCTGAAGAAATAAGGAATCTTGAAGGTCTCATTGAACAGAAAAAAAGCCAGAAAAAATGTTGGACGGTCAGGGTGGTCCGAAATTCACTGGAATCATTGGCCTAAATAACAATGACAACAACTACCGTGATATGTCCCAAGCTCAAGGGTTGTATTATAAGCTTGGAGAGGGCACCAACATGTCCATTGACAGTTTTGCGAGCTTGCAAACGACCAATGATGGCGGATCAGTTGCGATGTCCATTGATAACAGCAGTGTGGGCTCGAATACAAACGATTCCCACACTCGCATCTTGAACCACAAAGGGCTGAAAAGCCGTGTGAAAATGGACCACCGTCGCCGCCACCACCACCGGCACCATCAGCCACTATGACTTAAGTTAGCTTTTGTTTTAATTATACTTTACCTTCGTTTGATACCTATTATAGTTAAACATTTGATAGTTAAAAAATTTTAGTTAAACAAGCTGTAAATATTACCGTGACTATTACTGTTGAAAATATGACTATTCTCAACAGGCTGTAAATATTATTGTTACCAAAAAATTTTGGTCGCTTAAACTTTTGGTTACAAAAATATTTGGTAGCTAAAAAATTTTACAAAATACGTTTTGCTAACAAATAAATGTGAATTTTTTCGAAGATTAAATTTTTTTGGTCTCGGATTTTTTTTGGAGATCAACGAATACCAAATGAATTTGGTTGTGGATTTTTTAGAGACCAACGGAGACCAAATTTTTTTGGTCTCTATTGGTTTTTTTGGAGACCAACAGAGACCAAAAAATTTGGTCTCTGTTGATTTTTTGGAGACCAACGGAGACCAAAATTTTTTGGTCTCTGTTGGTTTTTTGGAGACCAACGGAGACCAAATTAATTTGGTCGCGGATTTCTTAGAGACCAACGGAGACCAAATTTTTTTGGTCTCGGATTTTATGGATGCCAACGGAGACCAAATTTTTTTGGTCTCGGATGTTTCCGAGACCAACGGAGACCAAAATTTGTTTGGTCGCCGATACCTAGTGCGACCAACCAACGGGGACCAAATGGCGACCAAATTTTTTTGGTCGCGGAAGGTAATGGCGACCAAAAAATAGACCTACGGAGACCAATTTTTTGGTCTCTGAAGGTGAAATTTCTTGTAGTGGGTACTATCGTGGTATCCGAGATACCACGACGATTAAAGAACCGTCGTAGAATCCTAATATATACCACGATTATGGATTCCATGACGGTTAGAAAATCATCATTTAAGTATTACTATGATGGTTTTTAACCGTCGTGGAATCTGTATTCTGTAGTAGTGCATGGAGTTCTTTACTCCTTATTCATCTAATGATATCCCACCATTCATCAAAAAGAGAATACCCAGGTATATATATATATATATACACACACACATGTAAAAGTTAATATTGTAATTTTGTAAATTTCCATTGAGATGAAGTACTGTCTCTACCACTTTATGTGGCATACTTACGCGTATGAATACTATGTGAGTAAAAATGTATATCATATGTCGCTTAATGTGCTTTTGATGTTGTTGAAGTAATAGCGATACTAAAGGATTATTATGAATATTTTTCTTTATACAAGCAGAAATATTAAAAACAGAAACTAGAAAAAGAAGACTCTAAGTCACCTAAAATTGAAATAAGAACAAACAAAAATTATAAAAGAAGACTCTCTCAATCGTCCTTTTAAGGATTTTAAATATGACTCTGAGTCATCCTATTGGAAATTTTAATGTGAGGGACTATAAAAGTCTTGGATATTAAATGCGACTATAAGTCGTCCTCTTGAGGATTTTAATACAAGGGACTAGAAAAGAAGACTTTGAGTCACCTAAAGCTGAAATATGAACAAACAAAAACTAGTGAAGAAGACTCTGAGTCGTCCTCTTAGAAATTTTAAATGCGACTCTAAGTCATCCTGTTGGGGATTTCTGAGTCGTCCTGTTGGGGATTTTAAATGTGAATCTAAGTCGTGCTCTTGGGGATTTTAATGTAAGGGATTTGAATGTGAAAGAAGAAGAAGAAGTGGCTTGTAAAAATATTGTTTCACATGAGGGGACCTAGTCCTATTTTCTGCCTTTCCAGTTATGTCACTCTTATTTACAAGCCGGTTGACGTGGATGGTTGTATTTACTTATTAATTGTGCTTATTAGTTCTTCCTATTACACCAAAATATTTTAGCTTTTTTGGGGTCAATTTATGTGTTTTTTTTTTTTTTTTTAATGAAGTGACGAGAGAAGGTAATTAGCATTAAGACTTAAATACTATTTTTTATGTGTATTGCACTATACAGATATGGAGCAGTGTTTCGAACTAATTTAGTTGGCCGGAAAATTATCGTAACAACAGATCCAGAAATCAACCACCATATATTTCAGTAAGAAGAGAAGTCTTTCGTGCTTTGTTATACAGAGAGTTTTATGGAAATATCTGGACAAGATAGTTTTCTGGGGCAACATGGAATGATTCATAAGTATCGTAAGAACTTGGCTCGAGAACTTGTTAAGCCAGAAAACTTGAAGGAAAAGATGTTGCCTGAAATGGATAAAGTTGCTAGAATCCATATGCGTTCATGGGCCAATCACGGCATTGTAGATGTCAAAGAAGAAGCCTCGAATGTAAAGTATTTCTTAACTTGTTAGTTTCTGCAATATAATTTATTATTCTATATACATGTTGCATGCATATCAAAATAATTCATGATTCAAATATATGTTTTTGTGTGTTGTGTATGTGCGTGTGTTTATATGCGTTCATGGGCTAGTCACGGCTTTGTAGAACTCACACTATATCTATATATATAAATATATATATATATATATACATACATATATATCTGTTGCAATAATTTAACATATATGGATCGTTTTCTTTAATTGTGACCAATGGCAGAGCCGGTTTGTTCTTTTACTAAGGCATAAATTAAAGAATAAAAGTTGTTAAGGAGATTGATAAGTCTAATCATTTTTAGTGGAGCCAAAATGAAAAAAAAAAAGTAAAAATTTTAGAAGTAAAGTTAAAAAATTAAAAGAAAATAAAAATTCACTAGGAGCAGAAGCCCCTACTCATCTGTGGGTGGCTCTGCCTTGGTTGTGATAAAAAATTTTAATAACTTTTATTACTTAAATGATGACATATTTAATTTTAGCAAGGATGTTATTTAATTTTTAATAGATACCTTACTAGTTGTTCTTAAAATTTGAGAATGTGTTGTATTCTTTAATCTACCCTACCCTAACCAACTGGGCCAACCTCGATTTAAAAAAAAAATTGTAATAATACATGCAACTCTAACAAATAAGACGTATTACATGTTGACTCATGATCAATAGATACTCATATTAATAGATGATTTCGGTTTTTGGAATAAATCGACCGAACTTGAAATTAAGAATTAGATAAAAATTGTGCTAAGGAAAAATCTTATAAAGATCGGGATTAAAATCGAAATTTGGATTTAAATTGAAAAATTTTCTCTTATATATATAATTTTTTTTTCCCATTGTTTTTCCTTTGGATTATTCATTTTGTAATGATTTTTAGGTCGTTTTTTTTTTTTCTCTATATCTTTAATCACTTAGGTTTGTAACAATTTCAGCCTCTTTTTCCTTATATATTGTAGATGTTTACATTGACAAGTTCTTAAACATTTAGGCACGTTATTCGAATATGGAACGTTATGCTTCCAATCACTCATGAATAATATTTGTGTATCTATATGCATAAAACATGTTAACATTCTTTTATTGGCATGCAGATGGTATTTGAATATTTTGCTAAGAAACTCATTAGTTACGATGAAACAAAGGCTTCAAAGAAACTCAAAGACAACTACAATGCATTTCTAGATGGACTTATATCATTTCCCTTGAACATCCCTGGAACTGCTTATCATGCATGTATACAAGTTTGTACTAATTAATTTAAAACATTTTAACAAAATAAAATTTTCTTTCTTAGTGCTATAAAAAATTTTTAATTTTGGACGGCAACAAATTTTATGCTTTTGAAACAGGGTCGGAAGAAGGCAATAGAAGTGATCAAAGATATCTTCGATAAGCGGAAAGCATTGAATGCGAATCATGGGGATTACTTAGATCATTAGCTGGGGGAACTGAAGAAAGAAAAAACAATTATGAATGAGAAAATGGCTATAAACTTCGTCTTTCTACTTCTCTTCACCGCTTTTGAGACCATATCATCAGCTGTTACATTAGCGGTGAAATTTATTTCTGATAATCCCAAAGTGTTAGCTGAAATAACTGTTTGTATCTTCCTTACTTTTTTTATTTTTATTTTTTGCAATCCCACAATTTATATGTAACAAAAAAAAGTACCAGTAATAAAATATTTTTCAGAAGAGCAAGAGAAAATTATAGAAAACCGTCATGACGAGAAGGACTTTGAGATTACATGGGAAGAATATAAATGCATGACGTTTACACACATGGTGAGTGTAAGAAGTTTAGTTATTTATGAAAATTGGGGTCTTAATTATTAATACCTGTTAATTTCCTAATTGAAATTATGCAGGTTATTAATGAAAATGTTAGGCTTGCCAATATTGTGCCAGCAGTCTTCAGAAGAGCTGTTACGACGTTAAGATGAAGGGCAAGTATATTTTACGGGTATACAAAAACAATTCCTTTAGTTGTGGAACTAGAAAAGCTTTTTGGCGTGAGCACTATAAAAAAATATAAGATTAATTTTCGATGTATTTTAGTCATTTAATTAATGGACCATAAGTATATTTATTTAGAATTACTTTTATAAATGGCCTCCAAATTATATACCACGTATCATATATAGTCCCCAGATTTTTGATTTTATACACATCACATCCTCTTGAACTTTTCTGCTAATATGTTAACGGTCTCTTTATCAATATTTTATTAAAAAATAGACAGAAATTGAACACGTTTTGATCATATGAACTTTTATTTATGGATAAAGTCGTAATTAAATATCTTTTGGAATGAAATTGTACTTCCATCGGAGATATTTTGAAAGTTATAAATTGTACTTTTATAAAAAGTATATATAGAGCCTTCAGTAATATTTTGGAGTTTTAGCTTTCCAATTAAAAACGTTTAATTAAGATTTCAACCTTACTTAAAGCTCACGTTATTTGAACATGTTCAATTTTCATTCAGTTTTTTACATAGTACTATTGTAGGGTCTGGTTGCATAATAGTGAAAAAAATCAAGGTAATCTGATATGTAAATTAAAAGTCAGATATGAACATGAGAGTAGGGTATAATTCATGGGGCCATTTGATAATGCCTACACAGGGGCCATTCAGTTTTTTATCTAGTGGGAGCACAATTGAAATTTTGTAATCACTTAAAAAGAGAAGATTAAAATTTTAAAAAAATTTAGTAGGAGCATGTGCTCGTGTGCCCTCATATTCATTCTCACTTTTCTCGGTTTTTTCTTTTTTATTCACAATTTCTATTGCAATTAGGATCGTAGCCAAGTGTGAGCAAGTGGTGCTACAACCCCAATAGATATTGTTTTTCTTTTAATTTTACCCTAAAAATTTTATCATTTTTACTACTTTGCCCCTATTGAAAATTAAAATTCTCCATGTAGCCCCACTAAAATTTTATCCTTTAGATTTTATATACTGATGTAATTTATTTAAAATATATATATGTATGTACACCCCACTGAAATTTATGTTTGTAACCAATTGCAGAAATTCTGTATTAATGCCTGATAATATGCTGTTTTTCTATATAAGTACGTAAATTCGATGATATTAGCCTAAAAATTTTACAATGAATTTTTAGGATCGATATACAATACCAAAAGATTGGCTGGTTATGGTCGTCCCATCTGTGCTTCGCTTAGATCCTAATTACTACGACGACCCATCCACCTTTAATCCATGGCGACAGAAGGTAAATTAATTAATTTTAGTTCTTAATTTATTAGCTTGGAAATTGTTAATAAAACAAGTTCTTGATTTTTTTTCCCTTCACTATTTTTATTTTTTGTTCCTACTAAATAGGGAAAGAAATTCCATGTAGGATCAAAGACATTCATGGCCTTAGGCGGAGGAAAGAGAGTGTGTGGGAGCTGACTTTGCAAAGCTTCAAATGGCCATCATTCTTCATTATTTGGTTTCAAAATATTGGTAGGGTCAAATTTCCTTTTCATAATTTCTCGTTAAATTCATAATCAGTAACAATGTTAAAATTATTTATCAAGGATTAATATTTATGTAATGGATAATTAGGAATTATTATGATCAAGTTTTTGTTTTTAAAGGGGCTACTATGAGTTTTTACTTAAAATTGTAAGGTATTAAAAAAAATTTTGGTTTTTTTTTGGGGCCGGGGGGGGGGGGGGGGGGGGGCGCTGCGCTAGTCTTGCTTCTTTCTGTCCTTGTTTATAATATGAACTTCTCCCATAGACAGAAAAAAAATAAAATATATAAAATAACACCATTTTTAGAATTAGGAATTTTTTTTTTTTTAAGTTGAGTACAAAATGCAATTGCATGACGATACAAAAGGACAAAAATAAATTTTCAAAAATTGAATGACGACATGTACTTCCACACGGTATAAAAGTTACATCGTCGCTACTTATATGTAAGTTTTATACTCTTTGATATGAATTTGGTGGACAATGATCAAAGGAGGAGAGGTCGTCCGTAAACCTAGTGTCGTATTTCCTAATGGATTACACATCAAAATCTCTGAAAAAGCTTAAGGCCAGTGTCATGTTAAGATACAGTGGCAGACAAAGGTTATTTGATTACCAAAATATGTATGAAAACAGTATGCTGAAGTTAAATTTTGTGAAAAACATGTACTAGACACACACATATATATGTGTGTGTGCTGTTATCTTTAGCTATGTCAACTATATCTATATTGATAATCTATAACTAAATTATAAAAGAGAGAGTTGTCTTTTTACATTATTTAAAAATTTGATCTCTCTATTTTATCTTTTTGTACACCTTTTTTTTTTTTTTGGTTGATGTTGTTTACTTCCTTCTTTGTATTAGTTTTTGTATTTTTACTTTTTCTCCCCAAAAATTGTGCATATTTGAAGTTGGATCATGTAAAATACTTATATTTTTCCAATTTGTCCATATGTAAAATAAATTTTTTCAAATATGCCTCAAAAAAAATTTTCTTGCAATTCTTGAAATTGTTATATTCCCTTTTAATCAATGGTTACTTGATTATGGTAAACTCTTTAGGAGACAATAAATGAATTTAGAAAAGATATTGATTTTTTAAAAAATTTAACATCTACTTATTATTCTATAAAAAAAAATTAAATTTATTCTTAAAAAATCAACACATTAAATCCACACGCGTGCAGACATGCCTAAAAACTAGTATATATAATTAGTGCTGGACTCAAATTTACTTTTTCTGATTCAACTAGATCAAAATTTAAAAAATCATGTTTAAGTAGGTTTGAAAATGTGACGACCCACCTTACGTGGCCATTACGAAACTTACTTAAACTACTTAATTTGTTTACTTATCCCATAAGACTTAAAATTTGTGGAACTTTTTTCTTTTTCCTTATAGAAATATATATCTTTCTGTAACCACAAAAGTAAGTACCGTAATAATTGTACAACTTATATATGTTAAAAAGACATCATCAAAACTAACTAATAGTTTTGGAACTTACTGTCCATATTTCATTTAATCATAATTACTTACTAATAGAAATTTAAATAAATAAATAAATAAAGCACCACCAAAATGTGTGTTATATATAAAGACAACCACAATGAACAGCAGGCTTACATAACCTCTTTTACATATTTAGGACTAGGAATAGGATTTATAATTTAGAATTTTCCAACAAAAATCACATCACTATTAAGTAGTCCCTTTTGCTCGTCAAACTGTTCAAGTGTGTTTAAATATATATATATATATATACACACACACACACATGTATATATAGCTTGAAAATATTATCGTTCAGATCACTCAAATTTCGTTTGGAAATCTACCAGTAGATTTAAGATGTGGGATAATATTGTTGTTGATCTAGGAGTCATAAGTTTTCTTGTAATATTAGGTATAAGTTACTGGGCTTATACATGGCAGAATCCCAAATGCAACGGCAAGCAACCACCTGGTTCAATGGGATTGCCCTTGCTCCGAGAACCATGGAATTCTTTACTCCTTATTCATCCAATGATATCCCACCATTCATCAAAAAGAGAATAGCCAGGAATATATACATACATACATATATATATATATATACGTATAAGTTAATATTGTAAATTTCCCTTGAGATGAAGTACTGTCTCTAACACTTTATGTGTATATATCTACGTACATACATACTTACGTGTGTGAATACTAAGTGAGTAAAAATGTATATTATATGTCACTTAATGTGCTTTTGATATTGTTGAAGTACTAGCGGTAAAGGATTATCATGAATTTTTTTTTTAATACAAGCAGCAATATTAAAAATAGAAACTAGAAAAAGACAACTCTGAGTCACCTAAAATTGAAATAAGAACAAAGAAAAATTTTAAAAGAAGACTCTCTCAATCGTCCTTTTAGATATTTTAAATGTGAATCTGAATCGTCCTCTTGGGAATTTTAATATGAGGGACTGGAAAAGTCTAGGATATTAAATGTGACTCTGACTCGTCTTCTTGAGGATTTTAATATGAGGGACTATAAAAAATGACTCTGAGTCATCTAAAACTGAAATAAGAACAAAAAAAAAAAAAAAAAAACTAGTAAAGAAGACTCTGAGTCGTCCTCTTAGGGATTTTAAATGTGACTCTGAGTTGTCCTCTTAGGGATTTTAATGCAAAAGAAAAGAAGAAGTGGCTTGTAAAAATATTGTTTCACATGAGGGGACCTGGTCCAATTTTCTGCCTTTTTAGTTATGTAACTTTTATTTGCAACCCGGTTGACGTGGATGGTTGTATTTACTTATTAATTGTGCTTATTAGTTCTTCCTATTACACCAAAATATTTTAGCTTTTTTGGAGTCAATTTATATGTGTTTCTTTTTCTTTTTCTTTTTTTAAATGAAGTGACGAGAGAAGATAATTAGCACTAAGCCTCAATACTGTTTTTTTATATGTGTATTGCACTCTACAGATATGGAGCAGTGTTTCGAACTAATATAGTTGGCCCAAAAATTATCGTATCAACAGATCCTGAAATCAACCACCACATATTTCAACAAGAAGATAAGTCTTTCGTGCTTTGTTATGCAGAGAGTTTTATGGAAATATCAGGACAAGATAGTTTTCTGGGGCAACACGGAATGCTTCATAAGTATCTTAAGAACTTGCCCCTAGAACTTGTGAAGCCCGAAAAGTTGAAGGAAAAGATGTTGCCTGAAATGGATAAAGTTGCTAGAATCCATATGCTTTCATGGGCCAATCACGGCATTGTAGATGTCAAAGAAGAAGCCTCGAATGTAAAGTATTTCTTAACTTGTTGGCTTTTTATATGAATGTTTGTGTGTATTATATCTATATCTATATATATATGTGTACGTATGTATGTACGTGGTCGTTAGGAAAGACGTGTTGCATGCATCAATATAATTCATGATTCAATTATATGTTTTGTGTGTTGTTCATGTGCGTGTTTTTGTATGCGTTCATGGGCTAGTCACGGCTTTGTAGAACTCACACTATATAAATATATGTATGTAGATATATCTGTTGCTATAATTTAACATATATGGATCGTTTTGTTTATTTGTGACCGATGACAGAGCCGGTTTATTATTTTACTAAGAGCATAAATGAAAGAATAAAAGTTGTTAAGGAGAATAATAAGTATAATCATTTTTAGTAAAGCCAAAATTAAAAAAAAATGTAAAAATTTTAGAAGTAGAGTTAAAATATTAAAAGAAAATAAAAGCTCACTGGGAGTAGAAGCGCCCACTTGTCTGTGGGTGGCTCTGCCCTAGGTTGTTCTCAAATTTTATGAACTTTTATTACTAACCTCGATTTATTAAAAAAAAAAAAAAAAAAGAGTTGTAATAACACATGCAACTCTTAACAAATAACACTTATTACATATTGATGACTCATATCAATAGATACTCATATTAATAGATGATGTCGGTTTTTGGAATAAATGGACCGAACTTGAAATTAAGATTTAGATAAAAATTGTGCGAAGGAAAAATCTTATGAAGATCGGGATTAAAATTGAAATTTTGATTTAAACTGAAAAATTTTATCTTATATATATATAATTTTTTTCCATTGTTTTTCCTTTGCATTATTCATTTTTGTAATGAATTTTAGGTCGTTTTTCTCTATATCTTTAATCACTTAGGTTTGTAATAATTTCTGCCTTTTTCACTTATATATTGTAGATGTTTACATTGACAAGTTCTTAAACATTGAGGCATGTTATTCGAATATGAAACGTTATGCTGCCAATTACTAATAAATAATATTTGTGTTTATCTATTGACATAAAACATATTAACATTCTTTTATGGCATGCAAATGGTATTTGAATATTTTGCTAAGAAACTCATTAATTACGATGAAACAAAGGCTTCAAAGAAACTCAAGGACAACTACAATGCATTTCTAGATGGACTTATATCGTTTCCTTTAAACATCCCTGGAACTGCTTATCATGTATGTATACAAGTATGTACTAATTAATTAAAACATTTTAACAAAATAAATTTTCTTTCTTAGTGCTACAAATATTTTTAATTTTGGACGGCCAACGGAGAAACAGTAAACAAATAACAACGTAAACTAAATTAACATAAACTAATAAAATCAAAGAAAACTAACAATAACAGAAACGTTTTTTTTTTTTTTTTTGTTTAAAGTAAAATAAAACAAAGGCAAAAATATATAAAAGAAAAAAAATAAAAGAAAATTTTATGTACCTCTTTCGGCTTAAAATCTACTGATCAATCTTGCTTAAGGCACCTCCCCGACAACAGTGCCAAAATTTGTTTACGCCCAAACTATGTCGAATAAAGCGGTCAATTGTAGCATGGATTGGGCGATCGTATCCACGAGTAGGTGATAGAAACAAACAAGAAAAGATTAACGAAACAAAAGCGTTAGAGAAATAAGCAATCAAACAAAAAAAAAAGAAGTATTTTTGTGATTTTGAAAAAAATTGAAAAACAACGCAAGTTAAAATGGAGAAAATTCAATAATCAAAAGTGGTAAGATATCGAGAATCCTCTATATGTTTCATTTACCTGTTTGGATTTTGATTCATAAAATGACTTAATTGAAAATTTCACATCCTAAACAATAAATCGGAAAATAAAGATTTGAAGAACTTGCGAATTAAAATGTATTTGAGTAAATAAAATTCTCACGTTAAAAACTAACAAAAATTATCTTATAAGAAATCCAAAAGCGACTATATATCATAGGTAATATTGTAGTAAAAGACTACTTATAAAATAATGGTATCAATATATTATATCATATAACAATTACATAAAAAGAGCTTGATTAAATTTATATAAAAATTGACAATAAAATATATTGATATGAGAAAGAAATAAGATGAAAGAAAATTATTTACTCAAATGTATAAACCATACAAACCATTAGAGGATCAAAACAAACAAGCTCACTACACATCAAGGATCATCTCTAACCTCACTAAAGAACTCTAGCCTAGCTTGCAAAGCATTATCACAAAATTCTAGAGAGAAAATATGATAATAAAAGCTAGTCAAAAATGAAAGAAAAAATGTCTCCGTTTGGTTCATCAGTTTGAGTTGGAAATTTTAAATTTCAATAGTAATTTCTGTTGACTTTTCAGAAAAGACAAAAAACTTTTTCAGAAAAAGATAAAAACCGATATGAAAAATTTGAGTTGAAATGATGAACCAAACGGGAGCTTAACTTAGGTTAAAAATTTAACACCCCAACACACTACGCAAAACCTCTCTTAACAGAGTTTTTGACGGATGCCATCAGCTACAAAATAAAAAGAAAAATAAAATAAATAATTAAAAACATTTCCAAATTGATTAGAATTTACAATGACAGTATTCGGTGGAATAAAAGATGATTTTAAGGGAGAATTCCAACAGTTAGAAACGGTGCCTTCAGCAAGGGGAATCCCATGAGTTTGGGACATGTGGCGCGAAATCATGGGCGGAGAGGAAACAAATGCTGGTAGCTGGGACCCATTAGAATGCGTGGCGATCAGGGAGTGGAGAAGCAACTGACGCGGGGGACAGCTGAGGCCCACGGTCTGCTGCTGGCCTCTGCTGCGCACGTGGAAAGCTCGAAAACTAGCCCCTGGATTGGCTGGATGCGCGCACGGAGACAATGGCCTGGAGAGTTGGAAAACCGGATGACAAGCGCGGGGGCCCACGCGAGCTGTTGGCTATTCTGAAGGTGGCACATGGTGGAATCTGCTGAGCTGCACGGCTTGGCTGGCTCCGCTTAGCTACCGTGGCTCAGGCGACTAATGGGCTGAGATCACTCATGAGCTTTTTGACGATCTTGATTGTAATTTTGGCCCATATGTATTTTTTTCCTACGAAATAAGATAAATTAAATTAAAGCAAAATATTTCCAAATTAAAATTTTTATGATTAATTTCATAAAAATATTTAATTAAAACATAATTTATTTGATAATTATGTACACCAAAAGTGCATTTTTGTGCACTTATCATGAGTGTGGGAAGATTAGTTATTTATGAAAATTAGCTTTAGTTTGGGGTCTTAATTATTAATACCTTTTAATTTCATAATTGGAATTATGCAGGCTGTTAATGATACAATCGGGCTCGCTAATATTGTGCCAGCAATCTTCAGAAGAGCTATAAATGATGTTAAGATGAAGGGCAAGCATGTTTTACAAGTAGACAAAAACAATTCCTTTAGTTGTGGAACTAGAAAATCTTTTTGGCGTAAGCGCTATAAAAAAAATTAAGATTAATTTTCAATGTATTTTAGTCATTTACTGGACCAAAAGTATAATTTATTTTGAACTACTTTTATAAATGGCCCCCAAACTATATACCACGTATCATATATAGTCCCCAGTTTTTGATTTTACACACATCACAATCTCATAAACTTTCTGCTATTATACCAATGGTTTCTTTGTCAACATCTTGTTAAAAAAAAAAAAAGACATAAATTGAACAAATTTAAACCATATGAGCTTTTATTTATAGATAAAGTTGTATTTAAACATCTTTTGGAACGAAATTGTACTTCCATCAGAGATAATTTGAAAGTTATAAACTGTACTTTCATTAAAAGTACATATAGAGCCTTTGGCGATATTTTGGAGTTTTATAAGCTTCCTAATTAAAAAATATTTAATTAAGATTTTAGCCTTATTTAAAGCTCACGTTGTCTAAACGTGTTCAATTTTCATTCAGTTTTTGAGAAAATACTGACGTAGGGGCCAGTTGCGTAATAGTGAAAAAAATAAAGATAGTTTGATGTGTAAAATTAAAAATCAGGAATAAACATAAGAGTAGGGTATAATTCATGTGGCTATTTGATAATACCTACGTTGGGGCCATTCATTTTTTTTATTTAGTGAGGGCACAATTGAAATTTTGTAATCACTTAAAAGGAGAAGATTAAAATTTCATATTCATTCTAACTTTCCTCCGATATTTCTCTTTTATTCACAGTTTCTATGGCAACTTGGGTCATAGCCAACTGTGGACAAGTGGTGTAACAACCCCAACTGATATTATTTTTCTTTAATTTTACCCTAAAAAATTTACTGCTTTTACTACTATGCCCTTACTGAAAATTAAAAATCTCGATGTAGTCCCTACTAAAATTTTATCCTTTAGTTTTTATATACTGATGTAATTTATTTAAAAAATATATATGTACACTCCACTGAAATATATGTTATTTGTAACCAATTGTAGAAATTATGTATTAATACTTGATAATATGCTGTTTTTCTATATAAGTTCATAAATTCGATGATATTAACCTAAAAATTTAATAATGAATTTTTCAGGATATACAATACCAAAAGATTGGCTGGTTATGGTCGTTCCATCTCTGCTTCGATTCACTTAGATCCTAATTACTATGACTACCCATTCACCTTTAATCCATGGCGATGGAAGGTAAATTAATTAATTTTAGTTCTTGATCTATTAGCTTGGAAATTGTTAATAAGACAAGTTCTTGATTTTTTCCCCCTCTCTATTTTTATTTTTTGTTCCTACAAAATAGGGAAAGAAATTGCATGGAGGATCAAAGACATTCATGGCCTTTGGCGGAGGAATAAGAGTTTGTGTGGGAGCTGACTTTGCAAAGCTTCAAATGGCCATCATTCTGCATTATTTGGTTTCAAAATATAGGTAGGGTCAAATTTCCTTTTCATAATTTCTCGTTTAATTCATAATAAGTGACGATGTGAAATTATTTGTCAAGGTGTAATAATTATGTAATGGATGATTAGGAATTATTATGATCAATTTTTTACTTTTAAAGGACTCAAAATTATAAGGTATTAAAGAAAAAAGAAAAGAAAATTTGGAGAGGGGAGGGCGTTGGTCCTTGCTTCTTTCTGTCCTTGTTCATAATATGAACTTCTCCCATAGACCAAAAAAAATTTTTAAATAAATAAAATAACACCATTATTAGAATTAGGGATTTTTTTTTTTTAGAGTGTAAGATGCAATTGTGTGATTAGTTCAGAGAATCGATACAAAAGGACAAAAATGAAATTTCAAAAATTGAATAAAGACATGTATCTCCATTTAGTATAAAAGTTATATGGTCACTAGTTGTATTTAAGTTTTATACTCTTTGATATGAATCAGGTGGACAATAATCAGAGGGGACGTCGTCCGTAAACCTGGTGTTGTATTTCCTAATGGATTACACATCAAAATCTCTGAAAAAGCTTAAGGCCAGCGTCATATTAAGATATGGTGGCAGACAATGGTTATTTGATTACCAATAATATGTATGAGAACGGTATGCTGAAGTTAAATTTTGTGAAAAACATGTACTAGACAGACACATACATATATATATGTGTGTGCGCGCCCATGCTGTTATCTTTAGCTATATCAACTATATCTATATATATGATCTATAACTAAATTATAAAAGAGAGAATTGTTTTTTTACATTATTTAAAAATTTGATCTCCTTTTTTTTTTTTTTTTTTGATGTACGAGACAATGGTTATTTGATTTCCAATAATATGTATGAAAACAGTATGCTGAAGTTAAATTTTGTGAAAAACGTGTACTAGACACACACATACATACATATATATATATATATATATATGTGCGCGCGCGCGCCCACGCTGTTATCTTTAGCTATATCAACTATATCTATATGTATAATCTATAACTAAATTATAAAAGAGAGAATTGTCTTTTTACATTATTTAAAAATTTTATCTCTATTTTGTCTTTTTGTACACTTTTTTTTTTTTTAATGTTGTTTACTTCCTTCTTTGTATTAGTTTTTGTATTTTTACTTTTTCTCCCCGAAAATTGTACGTATTTGAAGTTGGCTCATGTAAAATACTTTTTTTTGTTTTTTTCCAATTTGCCCACATGTAAAATAATTTTTTTAAAATATGCCTCAAAAAAAAATTTCTTACAATTCTTACAATTCTTATATTCCCTTTTAATCAATGGTTACTTGATTCTGTTAAATTCCTTAGGAGACAATAAATGAATTTAGAAAAGATATTGATGTTTTGAAAAATTTGACATCTACTTAATATTTTATAGAACAAACACTACTAGAAAATGTGGATTCCACGACGGAGCTTCTACGACCGTTTTTAAAAAACCGTCGTGAAAAATACAGCAAAAACACGGAGCGGAACAGAATTTCCGAAAACCGTCGTGGAAGCCGAAGCTTCCACGACGGTTATAAAAAACCGTCGTGGAATAGCATGCTTCCACAACGGTTTTTAATAACCGTCGTCGAAGCTTGCAAAATGCAAAAAAAAAAAAAAAAAAAAAAAAAAAAAAAAAAAATTTTAACTTTCCACGACGGTCTTTTGACCGTCGTGGAAGCTTCGGATACCACGACGGTCAAAAGACCGTCGTGGTAGGTAAAAATTTTTTTTTTTTTGTTTTTTACCTTCCACGACGGTCTTTTGACCGTCGTGGAAGCTTCGGATACCACGACGGTCAAAAGACCGTCGTGGTAGGTAAAAAAATTTTTTTTTTTACCTTCCACGACGGTCTTTTGACCGTCGTGGAATCCGAAGCTTCCACAACAGTCAAAAACCGTCGTGGAAAGTTTTTTTTTTTTTTTTGCAAGCTTCCACGACGGTTATTAAAAACCGTCGTGGAAGCATGCTCTTCCACGACGGTTTTTTATAACCGTCGTGGAAGCTTCGGCTTCCACAACGGTTTTTTAAAAACGGTCGTGGAATGGTCTTTTTTCGTAAATTTTTTTTATTTTTTTATTTTTGGACTCTACCACGACGGTTTTCGACGAAAACCGTCGTGGTAGGTGAACATACCACGACGGTTTTCTCCAAAAACCGTCGTGGTAGGTACTAAGCGGGAATTTTGAAAATTTTTGAATTAAATTTAATTTTTTGGAGCGTGTATTAAAACCCAAAAAAATACCATTTTTCCCACCCCATTACATTCCGAGCCTTTTTCCTCCTCTTCTATTTTACCTCTCAAATTTTTCTCTTGGCTCCATTCTCCGATGGCCTCCTCCATCACTCATGTGGCCTCCACCATTCTCCGACGGGTCCACCAAGGAACTCACGCGGCTTTCCCTATTTCTCTCGCCACACTCCGCCCGTACCCACGCTCGACAAGCCGGTAAGTTGTAATATATATTGCTTGGGTAATACACGGATTTGGAAATTTTTCATCCAAAATGTTAATTTTGTTGATTGTGGTTGTTGATAAAATGTTCCGTCCAAAATGTTAATTTTGTAGATTGTTGAGTTGGGAATATTCCATCTAAAATGGCCAAAATCCGTCCCCTAAATTTTCGATGATTGTTCATTGCGATTGTGTTTTAGATTTGAATTAACTTGGTTGGGTAAGGCACGGATTTAAGAATTTTCCGGAAAAAAGTGTTGATTTTGTGATTTAAATGTTTTTGAGAAAATAAAACGAATTCGTAAATTTTTTTTTTTCATTGTTACCTACCACGACGGTCAAAAAACCGTCGTGGTAGGGGGTCCTACCACGACGGTTTCTCAAGGAAACCGTCGTGGAAGATTTCCTTATCACGACGGTTTTTTGCGTAGAACCGTCGTGGTATGTTCTTAAATGTCCATATTTAAGCCCTATTTTTGCCTATTCCACGACGGTTTTTTAACCGTCGTGGAATCTAAAAACATTCCACGACTCTGGATTCCACGACGGTTAGAAAACCGTCGTGGAAATATTACCACGACGGTTAAAAACCGTCGTGATATCCACATTTTATAGTAGTGAAAATCAAACTTATTTTTTAAAAAATCAACACATTAAATCCGCACGTGTGAACGTGCCTGAAAACTAGTTTATATAGTTGGCGTTGGACTCAAATTTACATTTTCTAATTCAACTAGATTAAAGTTTAGAAAATCATGTTTAAGTTGGTTTGAAAATGTAACGACCCGCCTTACGTGACCATTACTAAACTTAATTAAACTACTTAATTTACTTACTTATCTCATAAGATTAAAAATATGCAGAACTTTTTTTTCCCTTATAAAAAAAATATATCTTTTTGCAATTACCATAATAGTAATTACCATAATAATTGTACAACTTATATATGTTAAAAAGACATTATCAAAACTAATTGATAGCTTTAGAACTTATTGTCCATATTTGATTAGTAATAATTACTTACTAATAGAAATTTAATTAGCATATTAAAAATACTTAAATGGTATAAACTGTATAACACTTATATTGAAATATGTTGTTCAAAATACAAAAATAACTGTGCAATGGTATCTATGACCACCCTTTACACATGCTCCGTAGCCTGCTCAGTCCATCTTTTAAACTGTGGGTTTCTTGTCTATAATATGACCATTTTATAATGAGCTTTCGCTCAGTAAATACAAATATATCATTGTAAAATAATTAAAAACATATCACAAAACATGTATGATCCATTTATACTCGATTGTGAATTGTCCATTATTATTTATTATGGATTTTCTTATCTTGTCATGTCTATGGGCCTGATGTATGTACCGAATGCACATGATCGTCAGGTTGTGAGAGTTCACAAGGTCCCCAAAAGTACCGATATCATAGATTGGACTTGCATCAAATCAACTGAAATTAACTGAATTGATCCTCCTCTTATGGATGGTTGGTATAACACCCTTCACTTGTCTTGTCTTAGTCTTGTTAATTATTTTATGGTGAGTATGCAGTATGTCATACCTCAATATGAAACCTTGCAGCTATAAAACTGAGACATGTATCATGATAGCTTTAAAACATGTAAGTCATGGCCTCAAGCATGGAAGTATGCAATATGTTATACTTCATCATAAATCTTAAACATAGAACTTGGACATATCATCATGGAACAATCTTCATAAAACATGTGTTTTAAACACATATCATAAAGCATGTATTTAAAACACGGCTTAAAGACTTGCATTTCTTAAAACATATTGTTCATAAAACAGTTCAAAACTTGCATTGAATAAAACCATTCAAAATTGGCATCTTATAAAACTGTTCAAACGTACATAACATTAAACATATATAAAGTACATTTCATAAAAACATTTAAGATTGAAAATCGTAGTTTTCATACTGTAGGTGAAGTTTGTACTTATCTGTTTTTATGTCATGGTATTTTTCTCGTCTTGATCTTTTAGTGAAATAATAGGTCCACATCCTATTTTAAACACACATAATGAGTGTAAGTATTTAATTTAGCTAATTAAATTTCTACATTAAAATTTAATTAGCTATTTATCTATCTTAAATGATTGATCAAATAATCAGATTGTCTGGTCTAAGAGCATTGGGCCTTTAAGCCCATTTGACTATTGAAATTTGACTATTGAAATCTATATATAAAAATCTAATGTTAAGCATTGACCAATATCTTTTAGGACTCTTGAGCTAAAACCGAGCTCTTGGTCCTGTTTCAATTGATAACTAGATGACTGATTATCCTGATTTCTGTGATATCTTTTTCCAAAATTGATTTCAACAATTTGATACCATTAAATGTGAAGATCGATTTATCTTACAATCCTAAAGATAAGGGCTTTTATAGATTTTCATGTCATAAAACTTTGTGATAAAATGCTATATAAAGTATTCTATAAATACTATGCTTTGCTCAAAATCAAATGCACGTTATGAGAGTCATTTAAAATTCTACTTAATATGAATACATTTTCTGTAAAAAGATTTCTTCACGAATCTTATAGATCTTAGATAGATCTTTAACTTTCGTGTTGTAACTAAAAACTTATTAAATATTTGATATAATCATTTGCTTAAATTTCATAACTGTAAAGTGTAAATTATGAAAAATTCACTATTGTGAATTTATTCCGTAAATCACATAAAATTGTCTCATAATTTCACTTCTAGAAACTTCTTCATGCATAAAACTTGTAGGTCTCATCAATATCTAAATCTTTAATCCTTGATTTAAAGCCTAATTCAAAATCTAAAGTGCTGATTTTTGGGAATACCAAAGCTTGGAAAATTTTGTAATTAGGAATTTTCCTATTTTCCAGCAATTCATAAAATCGTCATGTAACTGTACTTTAAAGACATTTTCAGAAAATATCCTCTTCATTAAACATATTTAAAATTCATAGATCTTAAACTTTTTAGCTTTGGTCAAAACTTGGTTTGACTTATATCTTACACTTTTCTTTGAAAAACTGAGACAAAACTATTTTATTTTCGGTTTGGGATCAATTTTGTAAATCCATATAAAACAGTACCTTAAAAGTATATTTGGTAAAAGTCATTTTCACAAAACTTTTAGATCTCCTCAAGATCTAAAAATTTCATGTTTTGACCAAAAGATATTTTGGTCTCTAACTTGTTCACTTGTATAAACACCCGTGATTAAATACTTATTCAAGGACCATTGTTCCAGTTTTGCTTGCTTTTACAAATTGGCCCAAAACTCAATTTTAACCTCATTTTTAGACAAAACAATCTTCATAAACTTTTAGATCTCATCAAGATTTAAAACTTTATTGTTTTGATTTAAATCTAGTTCGGCCTCTTAGATACTCTTTTTTTGGTCAAAACCTGTGGGTAAGAGATCCTGTTATCAGGAGATCTCATTTATCAAGGTAGTTTTTAAATTATCCTAGACTTCTACTCTCGAGACATTTTTGGACAAAATGATCTGCATCAAACTTTTATATTTTTATGAGATCTAAAACTTTAACGATTTGAGAAAAAGCTAACTCAGCCTCTAAGATCCTTGTTTGGACTAAAATCCGTAGCTGGGCAGGTTTACTCCAGTTTTTGTCCAGTTTTGAAAAATAGCTTTAAAAGTGGTCTTAAAGTCTGAATTTGATCATCTCTATTTGAGAAAGAATTGTTCATACCTTCTAGATCTAGAACTGTACAGTTGATTATGAAAGCTAAAAACATCGTTTACATGGACGTTGGAGCATAAAACCGTGACTAAAAATTTGGACTAGTTTTGAAACGGTTGTTACTTGGTTTAGACAACTCCAAACGTGTTTCTAAGGCATGAGCATAACCAAAAATCATTTTGAACTTAATCATACCTTAGCTCTAAATCCATTGAACATGAAAAATTAATAACAAAAATATAAAACTTATTACAACCCAATAACAAATTCCTATACATTGGTTCTAAGCATAAATTAGTGCTTGAAACTAAGAGGATGAGTTTAGGAGATATCACCTCAAATTATCCTCTAGCATTTAGTGTGTGGGAGGTGCTGGAGTTTTGAGAGTGTGAGGGGTGAGAGAGGGACGTTTTATGCTGAGAAAAGAGAGAGAAAAGGCTAATTGCACTTACTTTTTCTCAACTCACTTAAGCCAAGTTAAACTTAGTTAAATGGCATGAGATTGGTTGATTTCCTTCAGCTAAGGATCTAGAATTCTCAGCTGAAAAGTGGCTGAAAATTGTGCCACAAAGGCATGTAAATCTAAGAACTACTCATGACATCACTTAAAAATTTTTACCTCAAAATTTTGACACCTATTCCTTGATTTAAGGAAGGATGTCTCTTGGCTTTGTTGGCCTTCTAAAAACCCACGGTGGGTTGGCTGCTGTTAATGAACTGAAAATGTAGCTCAGTACTTGTTTTTTAGTTAAACTTTATCGTGAAACATTTTCAGCAGTATTTTTGGACAGTGTAAAGTATCCTTTTTTGCTCTAATCCACGAACAACTGATATATTCATATTCTAATTGTTCTATATGGTCCATAATTGTACTTAGGTCATTGTAATGTCATAAGACACTATTTGATTGTCTGAAATCGTAGTCCGAGTTAAGTTGTTACTCTTTATAGGAAATTTTCAAAAAACTAATATTTTTATATCCTAGCAATATTGTAGAGTCCGTGAATACTCTTAATTCCTTAATTGGCCATAATTCAATATCTGACTACTTGAAATTAAAATCTGAGTCAAAATCATACAGTATGGAAACTTTTCCCGAAAAGGGTTGTAATCGACCCAAAATGCTTATCTGAGGTTCCTTATATTGAAGAAGATTATCTCATAGCCTTGTTCTATCAAAACTCTAATTATCCCTGTATTGCACTAAAATTGACGGTACAGGAATTATATTGCATGTGCTAAGGATTTTCCTTATTTGGTTGTTCTGATTGTTTCCATACTTGTATTCTTAAGCTTATTCATATGGTCCTTATAATTAGTGTAAATTAACATATTGTTTTCGCTCAGTACCTTAATTTAACACTCACATAGTGGAAATTTATACTGTGTGACTTATGAACTATATTGAACATTCCCATAAATTCGGTGTCGAATTTAATGAATATGGAAACATTTATGCTTATTCGTATGATTAAAGTTTCCTGATTGAAAGTTAATTTGATAGCATATTTACAGTACCAAATTGCATTGTCTATGCTAAATCGACATAAAATATTGGAATTATGAAATTTTGAATTTAGTATCACAAAATTCATTTTTCCATCAAACATGATTTTACGAGGAAAATTTTGGACATAATCCCATTTTATGAGGAAAATTCATGGATTTCAATAAAAAATGCCCATTAAGTGCGAATATTGATATGTAATAAAATACTAAAATATAACGAGTAATGCTAGGGATATCAACTTTAATCTAAATTTTTGAGTAATAACTCCTGTATCATATATTTATTGGTAAATGTAATTAATTGATGTGACAATGTTTTAAACACTTATCAATATGAATATATCACATAAGTTAAAACTCAAAAGTTAGGATTAAAATTAGTGTTTCTAACATTTTTCAACAACAATTAGTACTAATAAATTGGAGGTTGTGAAAATACCAATTATTCTGTTATTTGTACAAACAAGCTATTAATGGAGAAAAGGAAATGTATATAGCTTTTCACAGGAGTGAACAGAGAGACAAGAGGCAAAAACACATGGGATTAGGTCCCACCAAACCCAGAAAATTAAAAAAAAAAAAGTGAAAGAAATTAAGGAAAGAAAAACGACAAGGATATGAGCTTTACTTCCTGGAAGGCATGCAATTGACACAGGATAAAGGCTAGGAAGAAGACTAGCATGTTGACTCCACAACCTAAAAACAAGTCCTCTGAGCCTTTTTGTAACGACCCGCCTAGCGCAGGCCGTTACCTTACTTACCTACTTACTTACATACTTATATACTAGACCAAAACACAGCGAAATTTTTTTTTATACATAAATTAAAAACGTGCAACTCACAAAACATGTCTTAATTACACATAATTACATAATATGAGTACTAGAATTTTTCAAAACGCGTAGCGGCTTAGTATCCCACGATTTCACAGTGCCCTCGCCACACTCGGCCATCTTGCATCATGCATTGCTGACAGGCTGCTTACCTACAGCATAGACGTAAGACAGTGAGCTTTCGCTCAGCAAGTACAACTGTCTCGTCCGCATCATACACAATACCATATCGTATACAATTCTAACTTAACATACATAGCAACACATAACAATTCATAACATCATTCATAACGGCATAACCTAACAATGCATATCATATGCATGGTCTAGTTATGCTCATTTTTACTTTACTTTCTTATTCTTATCTTTCTTTGGGGCCCTTACCTTAGTGTTCGTACCCGGCGCGTAACTATGGAGTGGTTGGGACGGCCAGCCCAGTCCAACTCAAACCATAGTCCTACCCGACCTCGGACGGGTGGTACAACACTGGCAAGCTCGCTTGCCTTCTTTTCTTTAACTCATTCTTGAGTTTATTAGTCATATATGAATTTAGTGAGCATGCATCGTGATGTCACATAATCCTAACTCATGCTTAGCATTAAAATCAGGCTTAACATGCTTTCTGTTAATCAACATTTAACATGGCATACTAACACATATAGCATGGTAATTAGCATATTGCAAAGCATCACATAGCATACAGTTGCATACACCCTTAGCATACATTTAACATACTTTGACAAGTATCAACTAAACCCTATGCTGTAGGTGGAGTTGTACTTACCTCTCTTGCTATGTCCAACTGGGCGCTGTCCTTCTTCGGAGCACCACTGCAAGCCTTCTCCTGCTTGAGCAAGGACATAGGTGAGATTCTGTTTCTTGTTATAGAATGTTGGTGCCCTAACCAACATGCCTACTAAAATCTAGTTGTATGTCCCCGACTTGATATCTGACTTGGTCTAGTTAGTCCTCTTACTGATTGGGAGTAATTCGAACCTTGACTATTCCCTTAAGAGGCTACGTTGATAACCTCTTGGGTAGATCCTTGATCTACTGTTGGGTTTTCTTGAAAACCTTGGGCCTTACTCTTACATTATGGCTTAATGGGTTAATTTCCTTAACCCACTTTTCTTGGCCCATTACTAAACTATTGGTCTACCTTAGGGTTACGTTGGATAACCCTTAAGGTTACCTTCTACCAATTGTTGGGTCAACCAAGGTTAACATTTGGTCAACTACTGGTCAACCCTTGTCAACTCTGGGCTTTTGGGGCTGAGCCCGGTAACTCGGATACTATTTCTGGTTACGGCCCGTAATCGGCTTGATTACCAATTTTACCTTAAAAATCCATTTTCTTATCTTAAATTTCTATTTTCTTACCTTTTTACACTTTTGAAAGATTTAACTTTAAAATCCTTTAAACTCTTAGTAAAAATTCCGATCTTTGAAACCAATCTTAATAAAGATCGTTTAGGGTCGAAAACTGCCTTTGGAACAGTTTTCATGGTTAAAACAACGGTTTAAAAACACTTTACAGTTTTTAGAAAACATTTGTAAAAACTAAGGTGCAGGAATTTTCGGTTCCCTTACGCACCCTTCAGAAAACAGTCTCAGTTTAAAAATCCGTTCAGAATCTGAAAAACTTGTCTTCACAAAAGTTGTAGCTCTCGAAAAATTCTAAAACTTCTGTGTTTTGCAAAAAATCCAGTTCCGCTTCTTTTCACGTCAGTTTTTGTTTGAAACTGGCTGACCCTGAAAATTGGGTCTGGGAAATCAGCCACGGGTTTCACTAAAAACAAAGGCCATTGGAGCCTCATTTTGAGATTCTGTCTATAATGCCCTCTAGGAAAAATCATTCCGAGCAACTTTCGTGTTTCGAGTTTTACCCAGTTCGGCCTCTAAAGGCCTTAAATTTTCACTTTTCTGAAACTGGCCAGATTCGAATCCGAATTGGCAGTTTTGGGGATTATGTCCGGTTTACGTCCTATTTCGCGAATCTATCTCGACCGACCACTTCGGGAGCCTACAAGCCAAGTACACAGCGTTTCTAGTGTCCCATTTGAACCCATTAGCTGTCTCCATATAGTCCATGTAAACCAATTTCTAAAGCCATGAAACCTAGGTTTGCACTTGGTTCTAACCTTGCATCCATCACACATAAACATCAAAATTTGCTCCCTAAACTAACATGCATCAAGGCTGCCTAAGGGCAGATTTTCGGCCACACTAGGGGACATACAACCCTACTCTTTTAGCATGAAAAAAATCAATCACAAACAAGCACAAACATAGCAAGATTTCAAGCCATACACACCCTAGATCCACAAATCAAGCACACACCACAACTAGGGCATAAAAATTGGAAATGGACTTAAGTCCTTACAACCCAATTGAATCACAATTTAAACTTCAAATTTGAACTCAAAATTAAAGAGTTAGGGTTCAAGGGTTTACCTAGACCAAAGCCAAATTTGGTCAAAAAAATTTCTCCTCCTCCCCTTGCTCCTTGACCCACGGCCACATTTGGATTTGGGACCCAAGAAAAATTTTCGGTTGGCTCTTGGTTGCTCCTCCTAAAGCCGAACTCCTCTTGAGAAAAAGCCCTCAAAAAATTTCCAAATTTCCTCTCCCTTTCTCTTCCTTACCCACTCGGCCACCACCCTAGAAAACCCACAAAATTTTTCAAACTCTTCCTAGCTTCCTCCTAGCTCAAATCCACTCTCCTAGAAACAAAAGCCCTCAACCAATTTTTGGTTTTCACTCCTCCCTCTCTCAATTTCTTGGTTGGCAAATTTTCCAAGAGAAAATGGCAAGAGTTTCCCCTATTTTCTTCAATAAAATGAATAGGATGAAAATGAGGGTATTTATAGAAGTTTTGGGAACTTTGGTTAATTGTAATTTGGCCCCAAAAATTTTGTTATTTCCTTGAGAAACCCCATGAGGTGGCCGGCCAACATGTGGTGTAGAAGCCTTCAACATTTTCCAAGTTTAAATTAATGATTAATGATGTCATTAAGGGAAAGTTAGATGACATCACCCATTAACAAGCCTTGTTTGGCTTTTTGTCTCCCAAAAATCCATTTTTTGTGCTATATAGATAATTCTAATACTGTGTTTCACTAATTCACAGTATTTTTTCTATACTGTACCGAAGTACAAAATTTTATCTGCGGGAATTTTGGACCGTAAAATTTTTTTCTCAATTTTCCGAGTCCTTTTTTCCCTTAATCTTTACTTAGTGTGCTTGATTTTCTAGGGATATCTTAAGGCCTATTCTTGCTATCTAGTTCACAAAACATTTATCTCAACACTCTTCCTTACTGCTTTTCGACATCTCGTAAAGTCAACCCTTTGACTTTTGTCAGTCAAACTTTGACTTTTTCGGTCAAAGTTGACTTTCGTAAAATCGTGGACTGTTTCGGCCTTTTCGACTTGAAAGGTCCGTTTTCGAGCTTAGAAATCAATTTTGAGTATTCTCGACCCATTAAAATTCATAAAATCTTTCAAAAACCCTAAACCTAGCTTTTTCATATAACCTTCACAATGTAAAAATTTTATTCCTTAAAAGGGAATATGGACATTGAAAATTCAGTTATTACAATCTACCCCCCTTAAAAATTTTCGTCCTCGAAAATTAGAATAATTCGGAGTAGTTCTTTCTCATTTTTTCCTCTAATTCCCAAGTTGCTTCTTCAACCTTGTGGTTTTGCCATAAGACCTTAACTAAAAGAATGGTCTTGTTCCTTAAAACCTTCTCTTCCCTATCCAGTATTCGAACGGGCTTCTCCTCGTACGTCAAATCGGTTTGAACTTCAACCGGTTCCTGACTAAGGATATGGGAAGGGTCTGGCACATACTTTTTCAGCATCGACATGTGGAAGACATTGTGCATCGATGCTAACTCTGGCGGTAGGGCGAGCTTATAGGCTACTTTGCCAACCATTTCGAGGATCTCGAATGGTCCGGTGTACCTTGGGCTAAGCTTCCCTTTCTTACCAAAACGCATTACTCCCTTCATAGGAGCAATCTTGATAAACACCGCATCTCCGACTTGGAACTCCAGCGGTCTTCTACGCTTATCGGCATAACTTTTCTGGCGGCTGAAAGCTATGTCGAGCCTCTGCTTAATCCTCTTAATATCCTCAGAGGTCTTATTAATGAAGTCGGTGGTTTGGAGCTGTTTCTGCCCAACTTCCTGCCAATGGATTGGTGATCGACATTTTCT
This sequence comes from Ficus microcarpa, assembly GCA_025413485.1. Classification (NCBI taxonomy): domain Eukaryota; kingdom Viridiplantae; phylum Streptophyta; class Magnoliopsida; order Rosales; family Moraceae; genus Ficus; species Ficus microcarpa. The sequence continues at coordinate 21,116,112 of CM046383.1, forward strand.
CCCGTACAGTGCTTCAAATGGAGCCATTCCAATCGAAGCATGGTAACTGTTGTTGTACGAAAATTCGATCAATGGCAGCTTCTGATCCCAATTTCCTCCGAAATCCAGGACACATGACCTAAGCATGTCTTCCAACGTTTGGATGGTTCTCTCCGATTGGCCATCGGTTTGGGGGTGAAATGCTGTACTGAACTTCAGTTTCGACCCCATGGCAGCATGAACACTCATCCAAAATTGTGAAGTGAAGCGTCCATCGCGATCTGAGATGATCGATCTCGGCACTCCATGCAGCCTGACGATCTGAGCCACGTAGATTTCTGCCAACTTTTCCACTGAAAACGTGGCTTTTATCGCAATAAACTGAGCTGATTTGGTCAATCTGTCCACAATGACCCAAATCGTGTCGTTCCCATTTGACGTCCTGGGTAGTCCTACTACGAAATCCATAGTAGTTTGCTCCCATTTCCACTCTGGAAGCTCTATTTTCTGCAAATCTCCCCTAGGATGTCGGTGTTCGGCCTTAACTTTCTGACAAGTTAGGCACTTTGACACAAAATCCGCCACTTCATTCTTCATATTTGGCCACCAATAGTTCTCTTCGGAGGTCTTGGTACATCTTGGTCGCTCCCGGATGTACCGAATATGGTGTCTTATGGACTTCAGACATTATCTGATCCTTCAAAGTTTCCACGTTAGGAACGTAAATCCTATCCTTGAAGTAGACAATGCCATCAGCAGAAGTCCTAAACTCCTTACCCTTGGTGCTAAAAAGTTGCATTTTCAGCAGAAAGGGATCTTTTTCTTGGTGCTTCTTGATGGAATCCAGCAGATCGGACTGAAGAGTCAGTGCAGACAATCTTCCGGTCAACATTTCCAACTTAAACTCAGAAATCTCCCTCTGTAGAGGCTTAGGAAAGGCTTCAATCGACATCAGCATGCCCACTGATTTCCTACTCAGAGCATCAGCCACCCGGTTTGCCTTACCAGGGTGGTAAAGGATCTCACAATCGTAGTCCTTTACGAGCTCCAGCCATCTACGTTGCCTCATATTTAGCTCCTTCTGAGTGAAAATATATTTGAGACTCTGATGATCGGTGTAGATTGCACATTTGTTCCCATACAAATAGTGCCTCCAAATCTTGAGCGCGAAAACTACCGCTGCTAGCTCCAAATCATGTGTAGGATAATTCCTTTCGTGATTCTTCAGTTGTCGTGATGCGTAGGCCACCACCTTTCCATTCTGCATCAGGACTGCTCCTAACCCATTTTTAGAAGCATCACTGTAGATCACGAAGTCTCCCGCATCAACGTCAGGAATTATCAACACTAGTGCGCTTGTCAGCTTTCCTCTTGAGCTCTTGGAAATTTTCCTCGCACTTTGGAGTCCATTCAAATTTCTTCTCCTTCCGGCTGAGAGCTGTTAGTGGTGCAGCGATCTTGGAGAATCCTTCGACAAATCGTCGATAGTATCCAGCCAATCCAAGAAAACTCCGTATCTCCGTAACGTTCTTGGGTGCTGACCACGAACTAACTGCTTCTACTTTCGCCGGGTCCACAGAAATTCCTTCCTTCGACACCACATGCCCCAAGAAATGTACCTTTCTCCAGCCAAAATTCACATTTCGTGAACTTGGCGTATAGCTGATTCTGCCTCAACGTCTCCATTGCCAATCTTAGATGCTGTTCATGTTCCTCCTTGGACTTGAATAAATTAGTATATCGTCAATGAAGACGATAACGAACTTATCCAAATAGTCCTTGAACACTCTGTTCATGAGGTCCATAAAAGCAGCTGGGGCATTGGTTAATCCAAACGGCATCACTAAAAACTCGTAGTGCCCGTAGCGCGTTCGGAACGCCGTCTTGGAGATATCTGCCTCCTTAATCCTGAGCTGATGGTAACCTGAGCGCAAGTCGATCTTGGAAAACACGACTGTTCCTCTAAGTTGATCGAACAGATCATCAATCCTCGGGAGAGGGTACTTGTTCTTGATCGTAATCTTGTTCAGCTCGCGATAGTCGATACACATCCGTAGCGACCCATCCTTCTTTCTTCACAAACAAGACAGGCGCTCCCCACGGAGAGTGACTCTGTCGGAATAAATCCCTTGTCGAGCAGCTCTTGTAACTATACTTGGAGCTCTCTTAGCTCAGCGGGTGCCATACGGTAGGGCGCTTTCGAAATAGGTGCAACTCCAGGCAGCAATTCAATCTCGAACGAAATCTCCCGTTCTGGTGGGAAGTCCGGGTAAGTCTTTCGGGAATACATCCACATATTCCCTCACAATGGGGACATCTTCCGGTTCTAACTCCACTTCTCGATCCTTGTCCACCATGTTAGCTAAATATCCTTGGCAACCATTAGCTAACATTTTCAAAGCCCTCATGGCCGAAACAAATCTGGTGGTCGAGCTTCGGGGTTGTCCGCAAAAACTAAATTCCTCTTCACCATAGGGACTGAACGTTACGCACTGCTTCCGACAGTCGATCTTCGCGTTATACTTCCCCAAAAAGTCCATCCCTAAGATCCCATCGAAATCATGGAGCTTGATTGCGATGAGATCTACAAATAATTCTCTGCCGCAAATAATTATGAGAGCATTTCGGATCCAAAAGTCGGACCACAAAATCTCACCAGATGGCAAAGAAGTTTTGAGGGCTGCTCTAATTTATCCACACCTCTTCCTAATTTCTGGGCGAACTCCAATGATACAAACGAATGAGTGGCTCCAGAATCAAACAGCACAATTGCATCAAGAGTGGAGATAGAAATCTGACCTGTCACCACGTGTGACGCTCCTGCCTCAGCATCTCCCCTGGTGTATGCATAGATCCTGGCTTGTGGTTCGGGAGCCTTCCAATCTGCCTTGATTGATTGAGGGTCCTTCCAGTCTGGCCTGGACAGCATGCAGCTGGTGAGTGTTTGCACTCCGGTTGGGGTATGGAGGGTTCTGGTTCTGAGTGTTCTGAGGGCAGCTTCTAGCATAGTGCCCTTCCTTGCCACACACGTAGCAGGCATTTGATCCCATCCGGCACACTCTAGGATGTTTCTGACCACACTTTTGCACAAGGGGGATAACTGGCGCCGTTCCCTTCATTGCCCCGGTTATTCTTCTTCTGCGGAAAATTCTTCTGCTGACCCTGGCCCGAGAAATTCCCTTTTCTCTTGTTCCGCCCAAATTGTTTGGAACCTTGGGCAGGGTTGCTCGATTGGCCTTTCTGAGAGGTCTCCGAGCCTTGACGGGGCTGTGTGGGCTTCGCTGCCGCTTTCTCCTCTCTCTTTGCCTTGAAGATCTGGGCTCTCGCCTCCTTGTCCTTGGTTGATCCAGTACTCAGCCCTTATCGCCCGACTAATGCAGTCAGACACCAAGGTAGGCGGGCTACTGCCGGTGCTCACCTGCTTAGCTATGTCGGTCCGGAACATCTTCATCAGCCTCCGCACCTTCTCTTTTTCGTTCGGCACCAAGTCCGGACATAGCCGAACTAACTGCTCAAACTTCTTTACGGCCTCCATGACCGTCATCGACCCCTGTCAGAAATTGGTGAACTCGTCCTGCTGGACCGCGAGAATCTCCTTAGTTGTAGTACATCGTCCGAAACTCTGTCACGAACTCTTGCCAGTTCATCGTCGTGACATCTCGGCGCATCTGCACCGTCATCCACCAGTGCCTTGCATCCTTTTTGAGGGCAAAGGATGCACAGAGAACCTTCTCCTGTTCTGGTCAGCCTCATGAAATCCAATATGACTTGGATATCAATCAGCCAGTTGTCGGCAGCGATCGGGTCTGTCGTGCCTTCGAACTCAGGCGCCTTCATCCGCCTGAATCGTTCGTATAGTAAATCCTCTCTGATTGGCGGCAGGTTCGGTTGCACTTCTGGTGCCATGGGAACTTTAACATTTGGAGGAACTTGTGGTTGAACCTCCGGTCGAACTTCTGGTTGGGCTGCTGGTGTCGATGGCACCACGGGTGGTACTATTGGCGGTACCTGTTGAGCTTGGGGTGGGACCTCGTTAACTCGTGGTCCTCGGTTCAGTTGAGCTACCTGAGCTCGTAACTCTCTCGTCTCTTACTACGCTTCTAGCAGCTGTCGTTGTAGATCGGCTACAACGGTGGCGAGATTTGGCTCTGGCGGGTTTAGATGGTATCGTTCTTCTTGGACGAACCATCTTCTAATTCCTATCATAAGAAAAGATATCATCATGTCATTAATATCTTTTCTTTCATGCATAACTTATCTCATCATAACTTAACACATCAATTGTCACATCATAAAATCATGCCATAGTATAAACATAACCATCACAGCATCATTGTATCACACTAGATACGTATCATACATAACATACTTTCATAATAAACATGCTCATGTCATAATATGCCGTATCTGCACGGCCTCTTTGTACACTTTCAAAAGTACATGGCTTCACCTGACATATAAGTACATACTCTGTACATGGTAATTTACAATACTGTAATTACAAATAACTTTCATTACACTGTACATACATCTTTATATACATGGTCAAAAATACATGATGGAAGTGTCTATCACTTTACCATCGAGCCGTATAAACATGGCCAAAAATGTGACGGGAGTGTTATCCACTCTACCGTCGTATATACATGGTCAAAAAGAATGGGATGGAAGTGTCTAACACTTTCCATCGTACAATATATATGCCCGGTAAAAAAGGTGATGGAAGTGTCTACCACTTTCCATCGTACAATAGCCAGGGCTGGGATGGAAGCGTCTAACACTTTCCATCCGATACATACGGTCCTAGGTCAAAAATACATACAAACGCTCTCAAACTACTAAACGACCTCGAGCGTATATATCGAGACGTCGGAGTCGGCGTCGATATCTGGGTCCCAATCCCCGTCATGGAATAGGACCTCCTCAGGGTCGTCCTCGAACTCCTCATCGTCACTGATGACTACAACCTCGTCGTCATCAATCTCGATAATCTCGACGCCCGGCCCTACGGGCTCCGCCTCGACCTCCTCATCCTCGTCGTCGTTGAGGATGATAACGACAGGAGGGTTCTCGGGTAGGTCTATCACCTCCACAACATCATCGCCGTCGTCGTCGTCCATGTAGTCCTCGTCCCCTATGTGCTCCTCAACCTCTACATGACCCTCGGCCTCCGCCTCCGGAATTTGCCTGGCTGCTAGGGACGGCGGGAATCAGGGTCCTCGGGAAATATAGGACCCGGCTCATAAATAGGACTACCCTGACCCGCGTCGTCAACTGGCATCTGATACGGGTCCACATATGCGTCAGCCTGCGCCATATGAGCGATGACCTCCGCCTCCATAATGGACTCCGCCATGTCCTCAATCGTCCGTCCAGGCGAGGGCTCTATGACATAGTGTCGGATCGGAGGTGGAACTCCGTTCCGTAGCGTAGCACTAGTGCCTCTGAAGCTGGGGCTGTGGATATGGTAAGTCCTGAGGGATGTGGGGCAGCATGGCCTCCCGGAAACGCTGACAGTAATGGCAGCATCGACTCCTGGGATAGGCATGCCAATCGGCAGCCAAACTCTGGTAGCGTCGGTGGTGCATATCCCGGTAGATCTCGGGATCTCGATACGGTGCGTCGCCTCTGTGTCCCTCAGTAGGAACCGGCCCATACCGTGCTAATACCAGCGTGCGAAAATGTGCCCATGTCCTACTGGGCATCTGACGCTCTCTGTCCATCATCCACCATAATCGGGCGTCGGCAATGAGACACCGGCTCGCCAACAAAACTCGCAGACGGTCCCCGATATGGCAAGTGCGGAAAATCGTCTCCATATCGTACACCCAGGCCACTATCGGAACTGACTGTCCTGTGCTGTCGTATAGCAGGGGTCGTGATCCGTAAAACGCCTCGGCTGTCTCGCGATCGGCGTCAACCAAGTCCGGATCCATATCTCGCGTCTATCATAACATAATCTCATAAATAAATAATTGCGCGTAAACATAAAATAAAAATTTAACTTACAATGATGGCGGCGATGGCTGGCAGACTGTGAAATCTTATCGCAGGGAACCGCTCTGATACCAACTCTGTAACGACCCGCCTAGCACAGGCCGTTACCTTGCTTACGTACTTACTTACTTACTTATACACTAGACCAAAACACAGCGGAAATTTTTTTTTTATATACATAAATTAAAAATGTGCAACTCACAAAACATGTCTTAATTAACATATTACATAATATCGAGTACTTAAATTTCTTTTTTCCAAAACGCGTAGCGGCTAAGTATCCCACGATTTCACAGTGCGCCTCGCCACGCTTCGCCATCTTGCATCATGCATTGCTGACAGGCTGCTTACCTACAGCATAGACGTAAGACAGTGAGCTTTCGCTCAGCAAGTACAACTGTCTCGTCCGCATCATACACAAACCATATCGTATACAATTCTAACTTAACATACATAGCAACACATAACAATTCATAACATCATTCATAACAGCATAACCTAACAATGCCTATTATATGCATGGTCCAGTTATGTTCATTTTTACTTTCCTTTCTTATTCTTATCTTTCTTTGGGGCCCTTACCTTAGTGTTCGTACCCGACGCGCAATTATGGAATGGTTGGGACGGCCAGCCCAGTCCAACTCAAACCATAGTCCTACCCGACCTCGGACGGGTGGTACGACACTGGCAAGCTCACTTGCCTTCTTTTCTTTTCTTATCTTTTCTTTATCTCATTCTTGAGTTTATTAGTCTTATAGAGATTAGTGAGCATGCATCGTGATGTCACATAATCCTAACTTATACTAGCATTCACATCATGCTTAACAGGCTTTCTGTTAATCAACATTTAACATAGCATACTAACACATATAGCATGGCAATTAGCATATTGCAAAGCATCACATAGCATACAGTTGCATACACCCTTAGCATACATCTAACATACTTTGGCAAGTATCAACTAAAGCCTATGCTGTAGAGCGGAGTTGTACTTACCTCTCTCTTGCTATGTCCTTTCTAACTGGGCGCTGTCCTTCCTTTGGAGCACCAGCTGCAGGCCGTTCACCTGCTTGAATAAGGACATAGGTGAGAATTCTGTTTCAGTTGTAGAATGTTGGTGCCCTAACCAACATGCCTACTAAAACCTAGTTGTATGTCCCCGTCTGATATCTGACTTGGTCCAATTAGGCCTTTTACTGTTTGGGAATAATTTGAACTTGATTATCCCCTTAAGAGGCTACGTTGGATAACCTCTTGGGTAGATCCTTGATCTACTATTGGATTTCTTTAAAACTTTGGGCTTTAACCTCTCATTATAGCTTATTGGGTTAATCTCCTTAACCCACTTTTCTTGGCCCATTACTATACTATTGGTCTACCTTAGGGTTACGTTGGATAACCCTTAAGGTTACCTTTTACCAATTATTGGGTCAACCAAAGTTAACATTTGGTCAACTATTGGTCAACCCTTGTCAATTCTGGGCTTTGGGGCTAAGCCCGACAACTCGGGTACTATTCCCGGTTATGGCCCGTAATCGGCTTGTTTACTCATTTTTAACTATAAAACCCATTTTCCTATCTTAAACTTTCCATTTTCCTTATCTTTTTTTTTTTTTTTGTACTTTGATTGATTTAACTTAAAAATCCTTAAAACTTTTTATAAAACTTCGATCTTTAAAACAACTCTTTACAAAAGTCGTTTAGGGTCGGAAACTGCCTTTGGAACAGTCTTCGTGCTTAAAACAACGGTTTAAAAACACTTTACAGTTTTTAGAAAACATTTGTAAAAACTAAGGTGCAGGAATTTTCGGTTCTCCTGCACACCCTTCAGAAAACAGTCCCAGTTTAAAATTTTGTTCGAAATCTAAAAAACTTGTCTACATGAAAGTTGTAGCTCTCGAAAATGCTAAAACTTTTATGTTTTACGAAAAATCCAGTTCTGCCTATTTTCGCGTCAGTTTTTGTTTGAAAATGGCTGACCCTAGAAAACTGGGTCTGGGGGTTCAGCCACGGGTTTTACTAAAAACGGAGGCCATTGGAGGCTCATTTTGAGATTCTGTCTAAGTTACTTTCTAGGAAAAATCATTCCGAGCAACTTTCGTGTTTTGAGTTTTATCCCGTTCGGCCTCTAAAGGCCTTAAAATTTCACTTTCCCGAAACTGGCCAGATTCGAATCGAATTTGGCAGTTTTGGGGATTACGTCCGGTTTACGTCCTATTTCACGAATCTATCTCGACCGACCACTTCGGGAGCCTACGAGCCAAGCACACAGCATTTATAGCGTCCCATTTAAACCCATTAGCCGTCCCATATAGTCCATGCAACCCAAATCCAAAAGCCATAAACCTAGGGTTACCTTGGTTCTAACATTTGCATACCTCACATTCAAGCATCCAAAATTCAATCCTAAACTATCATGCATCTAGGGCTGCTAAAGGCAGATTTTCGGCCACACTAGGGGACATACAACTTTAGTCTTCTAGCATGAAAAAAAAATCAATCACAATCAAACATAAATCAAGCAAGAATCAAGCCATTCAAACCCTAGATCTACCAGTCAAGCATACACCATAACTAGGGCATAAAAATGGGAAATGGACTTAAGTCCTTACAACCGTATTGAATCTCAAATTAAACTTCAAATTGAGCTTAAAATTTAAAGAGTTAGGGTTTCAAGGGTTTACCTAGACCAAAGCCAAGTTTGGTCAAAAATTTCTCCTTCTCCTCCCTTGCTCCTAGACCCACGGCCACACTAGGATTTGGGACCCAAGAAAATTTTCGGTTGGCTCTTGATTGCTCCTCCTAAAGCCGAGCTCCTCTTGACAAAAAGCCCCAAAAAATTTCCAACTTTCCTCTCCTCTTTCTCCTTCCTTACACTCGGCCACCACCCAAGGAAAACCCACAAAATTTCCAAACTTGCTCTAGCTTTTTTCCTAACTCAAATTCACACTCCCATGAGTAAAAGCCCTCAACCAATTTTTGTTTTTACTCCTCCCTCTATCAATTTCTTGGCTGCCGAATTTTCCAAGAGAAAATGGCAAGAGTTTCCCCTATTTTCTTTAATAAAATGAATAGGATGAAAAGGAGGGGTATTTATAGAAGTTTTGGAAGCTTTGGTTAATTGTAATTTGGCCCCAAAAATTTTGCTATTTCCTTGAGAAACCCCATGAGGTGGCCGGCCAACATGTGGTGTAGAAGCCTCCAACATTTTCCAAGTTTAAATTAATGATTAATGATGTCATTAAGGGAAAGTTAGATGACATCACCCCTTAATAAGCGTTGTTTGGCTTTTTGTCTCCCAAAAATCCATTTTTTGTGCTACATAGATAATTCTAATACTGTGTTTCACTAATTCACAGTATTTTTTCTATACTGTACCGAAGTACAAAATTTTATCTGTGGGAATTTTGGACCGTAAAATTTTTTTCTCAATTTTTCGAGTCATTTTTGCCCTTAATCTTTACTTAGTGTGCTTGATTTTCTAGGGATATCTTAAGGCCTATTCTTGCTATCTAGTTCACAAAACATTTATCTTAGCACTCTTCCTTACTACTTTTCGACATCTCGTAAAGTCAACCCTTTGACTTTTGTCAGTCAAACTTTGATTTTTTCAGTCAAAGTTGACTTTCGTAAAATCGTGCACTGTTTCGGCCTTTTCGACTTGAAAGGTCCATTTTCGAGCTTAGAAATCAATTTTGAGTCTTCTCGACCCATTAAAATTCATAAACCGAGCTTTTTCATATATACCTTCACAATGTAAAAATTTTATTCCTTAAAAGGGAATATGGACATTGAAAATTCAGTTATTACAATTTTCATACTAGGCCTCCCAAAACCCTTGTTATTATATTCTCCATTTTTTTTTTAATCAAATGAGATCTAATTTGGGATCAAATTTTGTTTAACATGGCCTTTGAAATTAGAAAAAATTTTTGAGAAAATTTAAAAATTTCAAATAGAAAAATGACCGGGGAAAAGTCCTCTTTGCTAAAATATTAGGACATGGAGCCTCAGTTTTTGATAAATGATCATTGAAATTGAAATTCCACCAAAAACAGTCATGAAATGATCATATATTTAATAATAGTTTTCCCCAGCAAAAAAAATTTTGTACCATTTTTTTAAACACTTCTCGATAGTTTTTAAGAAAATCATCATCGAAATGACTAAAATATCGAGAGAGAGAAAATTTCGACCATATGGTGCTTTCATCTAAGTACTTTTGAGGGGAACACGTGAACAACATAATTTTTTGAGTGAGTTATTGGTCATTTTAAGAGTAATATGTAACGCCCCACCTAGCGTAGGCTGTTACCCTTGCGTACATACATTCATTCATATATAAACTTACTTAGTTTGGAAAACACAGCGGATTTTTTTTTTTTTTATATAATACACAAAACTATGTACATAACTTAAAATACTGTTTCTGTACATAATATACTAATTATTTTTTATAAAAAAGTATCTTGTCTTATATAAGTGTATACCACACAAAATGCGTAGCGGCTCCATATACCACGATTTTACATTGCTTGACCCGCTACTCCCCACTGCATCATCATTAGCTGACAGGCGACTTACCTACAGCACAAACTTAAAACAATGAGCTTGAGGCCCAGTAAGTACAACTCCTAGGCCGTAAAACAAATAACAACAATAAAACATTAACACACAATAACTTAACATCACATACATACATGACATACTTACATAACATACATACATACATAGCATACATACATAACATACATACATACATATACATAGCATACATACATATATAGCATACATACATAACATACATACATACATAGCGTACATATAACACTTAGCATGCATAGGTCATTTTATGCTTCATTATATTTCTTTATATCTTATGGGCCCTTAGTCTACGTGTTCGAATCCGGCGCGCGACCATGAATTGTCTGGGGCGGCCAAACCAAATCCAGTTCAATCCACAGTCCGACCCGACCTGACGCGGGTGGATCGACATGGCTCTTATCTTCTTACTCAATCTTGTTTACGTGTGAACATACACTTGGATGTCATCTTTCTACTTAGCTTCTTGCTTATCCTTACTTAGCATTTTTCATGTTGCATTCATGAATACATAGCACATCACACAAAGCACATCATCGAGTCTAATAGTCTAATCCTATTAGCTTGTGCTGTAGACGGTGTTGTACTTACCGTCTGTACTTAGTTGTTACGCAGATCCTTATCCAGTCTCTGCCGCAGAACTCCTCCTGCTTGATGGAAAGTTGTGCATCAGTCTTCAAATCCATCTCTATTGTATGTTGGTACTAACCAACATTTTTACGGGTTTTCGGCTATATGTCCCCCTAACGTAGAGCCTCTTGTAACCCTTAGGGTTATTTTGAAAAATCGTGTTGTATACTGAGCCCATTTAGAAAACATCGGGTTAGGTCGAACACCTACCCTTGGGCTCGTATAACACTTGTTTTCTTGTTGGTCAACCGAAGTTAACCTTTTAGTGAGCTAAAGTCAACCCTGTCGGGTCAACTCTGGGCTTTGGGGCGGAGCCCGGTAGCTCGGGTGCTGAATCCCGGCTACCTTACGTTCTAAAATTTTCTTTCAAAACTTAGCTTAAAAACCCTTTTCTTTGAAAACTTGACTTGAAATTCCTTTTTATAAGACTTAGCCTAAAACTCATCTTTCTTAACTTGTCTTCTTAAAACTTTCGTGAATCCTGGCCAAATTTTTCATAAAATGGTCGAGGGTCGGAAACTGCTTTTGGGACAGTTTCCGTGCTTAAAATAACGTGTTATGTTCGAAAAATAATTTTCTTAAGTTGGTTCTACAAAATTCGTGCACAGGACTTTATTGAGTCCTGCACCGTTTTCAGATTTTAACTTATAATTAAAAATCCATTTAGAGTTTGAAAAAGCTTTCTTCACGAAAGTTCTAGCCCTCGAGGAGTTCTAAAACTTTTGTGTTTTACACATTTTCTAATTCCTTACCGTTTGGTGTCAGTTTTAAATCAAAACTGAACTTAACACAAAAACTGGGTCTTTGGACCCGCCTACGGTTTTTCGTGTAAAAATAGGCCTTTGGAGCCTTATTTTGGCAAAGTGCCGGCGTATCCCCCTAGGAAACACCCTAGTCTACAACTTTCGTGTTTTACGTTTTGGCCAATTCGGCCTCTATCAGCCAACTGGGATGTTTTCCTGAGACTGCTCCCAGGGAACCCGAGAGACAGTTTCGGTTTTTAGGTTCATTTGTTACGGCCTAAGACGTTGGTTCTAGCTCGACCGCCCACTGCGGGAGTTAGGTTCATGGCATGCAGCGCATCTAGCGTTCTCTCTCGGCTAACTAAGCCAACTCACGTGCTCGTGCAACCCGCCAAACCGAGCCTAGATTGCCTAGGGGCTGCACGGTTCCACTAACCAAACATGCAACATAAAATTTTCTAGCAACCTAGCATCATAAATCCGAGCCATTCATGCACCATTAAATCTGACCTAAATGGGGACAATAGCCTACTACACCCTAGCATGCATTCTAACAAGAATCAAGCATAAACCGAGCATAAAAATTTCATGCACACACACACAAACACTCGGCTGCACACATGCACACACACACGGCCACACAAGCATCATAGGGCAGCAAATTAAAATCATGCACGGGCTTATGCCCTTACAACTTTTTGGCATGCAAAACACATAAATCAAAGCTTTAAAAACCGAATTAAAACTTGAGAAAACAATTTAGGGTTTTACCTCAAAGGTGGGTGTTTCGGCCCTTGGGGTTTGGAGTTGCCGAAATGGCTCCTAAGCTCCCCCTTGGTTCTCCTTTGGTTTGGCTGACCACTAGGTGCACCAAGCACCAAAATTTTGGTTCCCTTGGCTGCTCCTTACTTACCTCGGCCACACAAGAACAAATGGCCCAAACTGAAAAATTTTTTCCCCTTTCTTCCTCACAAACCCGAGGCTGCACTAGAGGCTAAATCAAGCCTCAAAACACTCACTCAACTCACTCTCTTGGCTAGCCACACCACCCAAACCCTTAGCTCACCTTTTTCCCTCAAATTTTTAGCCTCTAACCCACGGTTTCCCTGCACCAAAACACTCGGCCAAGGCTGATTTTGGCTGCCAAAAATTTTTTTTCTTTCTCTCCCACTCGGTTCCTAGTCTACCCGAAGTTGGAAAATGGTGGTTTGGGCTTAAAAATTTCTGATCTCCCTTTCTCCCTCTCTCTCGGCTTCCTTTGTGCAGAAAATTTGCAAGAGGTTCACTAGGATTTTGAATAAAATGAATAGAGAGGTGAGCTATTTATAGAGCTCTTGGAAACTTTGAGAAATCCAATTTTTGACCCCAAAATTTTTAAATTTTCTGATTTGGGGTAGCTAGGTGGCCGGCCATGGAAGCTTGTGGGAGACAACAAGGATTGAGTTGTCAAGGGGGGTATGTGTCACTTGTTAATTGGGCCACCACACCAATGGATAAGAACAAAGGGTTGTTCTAGACTTTTCTTGAACAAAAACTGAGTTTTTGACTGAAAATCGTGAAACGTCGAGTTCAAAAATTTAAATTCCCATACTGTAAATATTATTTTACAGTTTTTGGATTTTTGACGTGCCGTCGGAAAATCGGGTCGAAAAATCTTTTTCTCGTTTTCTCAAACCCTTTTTGCCCTATGAGCTTAATAAAATCGCCTGATTTGTAAAACGAATAACCGAAGTCTCATTTTCATTATCTGTTAATAAAAATGAGTTTCTGCGATATTTCTCGTGAAAAACTGATCTTAAAATTCATGATTCTTAATTTCGACCATTTTGGTCAAACGTTGACTTTTCGGGTCAACGGTTGACTTTTCGGTCAAAATTTTGACTTTTCATAAAATGATCAGTTTTCACTCATTATCGTCCGAAATATCAGTTTTAAGCCTTTTTGAGCTATAAAAACTCACAAAACACACATGAAAGTTCTGGACTGAACTTTACTCATAAAATTACATAGCTACACATGTATTAATTCTCTGCAAGAATTAGCAACATGGAAACCAGATATTACATAATATATAGGATTATGCTTTTAAAAATACAATGCTGAGTTAATCTTGGTTTTTTAAGTTGATGCTCAAAAGGAAATCATTTTTTGGGATAAATAAGGGTAGAAATGTCATTTTGCAATCCTAGATCCGCAACAAAACATTTTTGGAAGGAGATGGGGGTATTTTTGACATTTTGAAAATATTAAATGTCAAGCTACACTTTTCCCTTATGGTTGTCTCTCTGCATTTTGTTAAAAAAATCAAGGGGTGTTGACTTAATATGTTTCAGTCAAGTTGATATCCCTATAATTTAAGCAAAAATCATAAAATATTAGTATAGTTTTCCCTAAAAAAAAATAAAGATAATCTTCAAGTCATTAATCAAAATTATAAATATTGAAATAAAATGACTAAAATACCCAACGATTTTCGTATGTGATCTCAATCATTGTCCATCTCAATCATCGACATGGATGATAATTGAGACAAGGGGCAGGAGCACATGGATATGTCCCACCAGACCTGGAAAGGAAGAGGTAAAGGGGGCAAAAAAAAAAAAAAAAGAAATGAAAGAAAAGTGACAATACATGAGCTTTACTGGAAGGTGTGAAAATGCTACGGCAAAAGCCAAGGAGAAGAATCTTGACTTCACAATACAAAATCAGTCCTCTAATCTTTTCGATACCACGCCACTCCCTTGTTTTTCTTCTGTTTTATGCACAGACACCCCTAAAATTTTCAAATTTGATAATTTAATCCCTAAAAACTTGTTTTCTTGGAAATCAATCCGTGAGCTTATAATTTTTGGTTTTTTCAAACCTTCCTACTCAAATCCATTAAAATTTGTAGGTGACTTGCACTTTATTTCCCAAGAAGGGCATTGATGTCATTTCCACTTAATTTTAACACACATTTCTTGAAAATTTGAACATAAACTTTTAAAAGAAATTTGCATAGAAATTAGATAAAATGACTAGCAATGCCCTTATTGGGCTACAATTTACAAGTCATGTGCAAAAAAACCGTCCAAATTTTAATGTACTTGAGAAATAAGGATTGATAGTGTCAAAAATTATAAGTTCGGGAGTTGATTGTAATGAAAAAAGGTTAATGACTAAATTGTTAAATTTGAAAAATTCAGGGTTGGCGGAACAAAATAGCCTAAAATCTGAGTTTTCTAAAAATAAAAGAAAGAAAAAAAAAAAAAAAGAAGAAGAAGAAGATGTAGATTTAAAATAAAATGTAAAAAAAAAAAAAAAAGAAAGAAAAAAAAAACCTCCACAACGCCAAAACAAAACACTTTGCCTTTATAGGCTTTAAGCCAACTAAAGTAATGATATAAATGGCACGCTTGTACATTGTATATATTGTATGAACAGCCATCAATGACCATATTGTTAAAAAAATTGAACAAGTCACTATATATATAATTTCACAGAAACTAAAATCTAAATTACTTGAAAATTTTGTTATAAATTTATGACCAAGTACTGGAATGAAATGTCTAAATACCCTCTTGGACATTTCTCTAGCTTTTCGCAGGAGTGAAAAAAAAAAAAAAAAAAAAAAAAAAAAAAAAAAAAAAAAGTAGACAACCCGTCAAACAAGAGAAGAAATAAACGAAAAAGGAAAAGGAAAGAAAAGAATAAAGATCATATGTGAGCTTTCGTGGAAGGCATGCGAATGCTAGGGAAAAGACTAGCATGTTGACTTCACAATACAAAAACTAGTCTCCTGAGCTATTTTTATACTACGCCTCTTAATGTATCCTTTAAATTAATATATATATTTTATTTTAAGAATAAATATAAATAATTTTTATAATTATCATAAACTATATATTTTAACAAGTAAATATATAATTGTGGATATTATGAAGAGCATATATTAAGATATTCATACAACATTTCGTATAGATATTGAATTTCTGATTGGTACAGAAAAAGCGACAATGCACTCAAATTCATGTATGACATACGAATTCTATTACCTTCATCTCAAGCAACAATATACAATTCTTTCCAACTTCATATTAGCAAATTAAAAAAAAAATCTTTCCAACTTGTTCTTACATTAGTGCCCTCACATAGCTATCATTTACTAAATGTGAATATACCTGTAGACCTTTACGAAAGTGCAAATTTACACTTTCACCCGGAAGGAATTATTTTTAAGAGAAATTTAGTTCTTCTCCCCTGAATTTTGAGCCCCCGTAATAAAATGTCTCAAATTTTTAATTTATATCCTCTATTCTCCCAAACTTTAAAACGTTTGTGAATTTTCCTTTCTATTACTTTAGGTAAAGGAAATTGAGGATAAATCTCATGTTTGCCCTCTAAATTTTGGACCCTATAACAAAATGTCCCATGAAATTTGAAACATTAGTAAATTTTTCCCTTTTGTTATTTTTGTTAACGGAATTCCCAACGTGTCAAAGGAAAATCAAAATTAAAAGTACAATTTTGTAAAAACATAAATTAAACTTATAAAAATTCTCCTGGAAAATGAAAAAAAAAAAAAAAAGCCCTCTATATTATAAGAAGTTGAATATAGATAATGTAACGACCCGCCTAGCACGGACCGTTACCTTACTTATCTACTTACTTATCTTTCCTCTCGTACTTACTTAAGTACTTAATGAAAAACAGCGGAAATTTTTTTTTTATACATATAATTTTTCGAAACGCGTAGCGGTTTCCATTCCCCACATTTCACAGCGCCCGGCCACGCTCCTCCATCTTGTATCATCAAATGCTGGCAGGTAGCTTACCTACAGTATAAACTTAAAACAATGAGCTTTCACTCAGCAAGTATAACTCCTACACCGCAACACATAAACTATTTACATCATAACTTAGCTACATCATAACATGTCATCATAACACTTAACATAACCTTACATAGCATATGCATGAACCAATTATGTTCATATTATGCTTTCTTATTTCCTTCTCAACTTGCTTTCTTACTTTACTTACTATGGGACCCTTACTTGAGTGTACGTGCCCGGCGCGCAACTATGGAGTGGTTGGGGCGGCCAGTCTAAGTCCAACTCAATCCATAGTCCAACCCGACCTCGAACGGGTGGCACGACACAGACAAGCTTGCTTGCCGTCTTGCTTACTGATCATCTTGTCATGTCATACTTGTTCTTGTCATTCTCATTAGAATTAGTGAGCATGCATCGTGATGACACTTATTCTTACTTCGTACTCATATCACATTCTTAACTTAGCATGTATTCATACATACCATAACATGTTTCATAACATAAGCATAGATCATGTTTTGACATGCTCCGTAGCATATCAAATAGCACTTAGCATAACAACACATCAATAGCACATAGCACATCAACCATACTTAGGTAAGAACACCCTAATAGCCTATGCTGTAGGCAGCGTTGTACTTACTGGTCTATGTCCGATGCTAAGCTGCTCCGCTTCTGGGTTCAGCTGCAGGGTACTTCCTGCTTAATTGAAGGACATAGGTAAGGTCTCTAATCTTGACTATAATATGTTGGTTTTCAACCAACATTCATGCAATGCTTTGGTTATATGTCCCCCTAACTATAACTCATAGACTATCTTTTGTGTGGTTACACTGCATAACCTTATCACTTTGGGTTATACTTAATAACCCCATCGTACACTTACCATGTCTAGTAGGTTACGTTGGATAACCTTTTCTGCTAAACCCTTATGCAACTTACAAGGTTAGATCATCTTCTAACCTTGGCTCACAACTTAACTTAACCCCTTACTAGGTTAACCAATGTCAACTTCTAAGGTTACTAAGGTCAACCCTCTTCGGGTCAATCTCGGGCTTTGGGGCTAAGCCCAGTAACTCGGGTGTGATTCCCGATTACTTGTCGTAACTAATTATCTTGCAAACCTTGAACTTGAGAACCTTAACTCTATTTTAGTTTATGAAAGAGTTTGGCAATTAAGCCCAACTTCCCTTAAATTCTTATAAAAATCCTTGAATCATGAAACATGATTTTATAAAATGTTTGAGGGTTGGAAACTGCCTTTGGAACAGTTCCCATATTCAAAACAGTGTTTTGGAGAAGGAAAACAGTTTTCCTAAACTGGTTCTAGAAAATCCTGTGCAGGAATTTCTTGCTCCCTACACGGTTTTCAGAAATCAACTTATATTTAAAAATCCAGATTAAATTTGAAAAACTTGTCTTCACGAAAGTTCTAGCTCTCGAAGAGTTCTAAAACTTTCATGTTTTACAAAAAATCTGATTCTGCCTAGATTCGTACCAGTTTTACTTTGAATCCGGCTGGTCGTGAAAACTGGGTCTGGAAGGACCAGCCTTGGTTTTTCGTAAAAACGGAGGCCTTTGGAACCTCATTTTGAGAAACGGTCCGCTATGCCCCCTAGGAAAAACCCTGTTCTACAACTTTCATTTTTTACGTTTTAGCCCATTCGGCCTCTAAAGGCCTGCAATTACCACTTTTTTGAAACTGTCTAGTTCGGAACCCGAACTGGCAGCTTTGTTTGCTTAACTCGGTTTACGTCCTAATTCGCGGGTTCTACCTCGACCACCCACTGCGGGAGCTTACTTACAAAGCATGCAGCGTTTCTAACATCCCGCATGTTTCAACATGCTAGCCCAACGTACCCCTGCAGCCCTATGAAACCGGTTGCACTAACCTTGGCTGCATGGTTCTAATCCTAGCATACATCAATCCATTCATGCCACACAAAGTAATACCATTCCATCTAGCACCCTAACATACATTCACATGCTCATTCACATCATTGGGGACATATAACCATAATCTAGCATGCAACCTAGCACATAGAACTCATAGC
Source organism: Ficus microcarpa (assembly GCA_025413485.1). Classification (NCBI taxonomy): domain Eukaryota; kingdom Viridiplantae; phylum Streptophyta; class Magnoliopsida; order Rosales; family Moraceae; genus Ficus; species Ficus microcarpa. The sequence goes on from CM046383.1 coordinate 21,134,931, forward strand.
ATCTCAAGCATGAAATTTAAACCAAACCACCCTTAAGCTACCTAATCAAGCACCATAAACTAGCTAAGAGCACAAAATAAAATTGTGAGCTTATGCTCTTACAAACCATACTTGAAATACATTTAAACTTTACTTTAAAAGGTTAAATGAAAATAGGTTTAGGGTTTTCAAAAATACCTTGAGTCTCTCAAGGATTGGCTTTAGGGTTTGAACCAAAATCACACCCTATCTCTCTCTTGCTCCTAGGACCGGTTCCACACCCCAAGGTGGCTCCAAATCTTGGCTTTTTGACCTCTAATTGTCCTCTACCTTATGCTCAGCTACACCAAGATTTTTGTACCAAAAAATCTGAAATTTTCTTCCTCTTTTTCCCACTAAACTCGTGGCTATCCCAAGGGAGAAATTGGGTTCCAAAACTTGTTCTAAACTTGGTTTTGGTTGCTTGAATCAAACCCGAATTCTTTCCCTAACCTTTTCCCTCAAAAATCTGATTTTCTCTCTTGCTTTCACTACTCCTCTAACCCACGGCCACAGCCTAGGATGGGCTGGAAAAATTTTTCTAGCTCTCCCTAATGGTTCCTAGAGCAAACCGAAGTAAAACCGCAAGATTGGTTCAAGAAATTTTTTTGTTTTTCTTCTTCACTCTCCCTTTCTCTCTCTCGGATTTGGGCTGCAGAAAAATGGCCAGAGGTTGGCTGGAATTTCTGAATTAAATGGGTAAATGGCACCCCTATTTATAGGCCAAAGTTAAACTTTCAAAAATTAGATTTTTGACCCCAAAACTTTAAAAATTCACACTTTTTGGGTGTGAGGTGGCCGGCCAAGCCTTGTAGAACAAGGGAAGATGACATCATTACTTACATCATCAATTTTAAAATTTGCACTTTTGCCCCAAAAGTGAAAATCCTTGTATTTTCACCCCTTAGGTGCCCGGTTGTTTTACTTGGTGATCAAGCCAAAATTTTCTAGAACAAGACACTTGTCTTGCATGGATTTGTTCTCAAAATATTTATGAGGTCATAATTCAAAATGGTGATGATGTCATAATTAAAAAGCCTTGTTTGGCTACTTTTTGTAAAAGCAGTCTAATTTTAAACTGAACACAGATAAATCCAATACTGTGTTGCACTAATACACAGTACTGATATTTTATACTGCCGTAAAAATTTTATCTGTGAAAAATTGGACTGGAAAAATTTTTTCTTATTTTCCCGAGTCCTTTTGCCCTGTGCCCTAACTTAGCGTGCTTGATTTTTCTATGGTGGTTTTAGTTCTTATTTATGCTATCTTACCCGTAAAAATGGATTTTTGCAGTATTTCTTCCATACTGCGTCTCACAAAATTACACAGTCATCCTGTTGACTATTCCGGTCAAACTTTGACTTTCCCGGGTCAAAGTTGACTTTTTCGGTCAAACCTTTGACCGACATAGAATCATGCAAATTTCATCCCTTTTAATCCGAAAAGGCTATTTTCTAATCTAAACCATCATCTTTGAGTCTTATAAAACTATAAGAACTCATCACTCATAATAAAGTTCTAAATCGAACTTTTTCATAAAATGCTCTTATGGCATTCATTCAAGCCCTCTAAAAAGGAAATAGTAACATGGAAAAAAAAATCAAGTATTACAGATAAAACTTTTTGAACCATTAAAAAAAAAAGAAAAAAATGCCTGTAAAAATTGTTGGGGACCACTGAAAATCACTACTTATTAAATTGATGAACAGTCATCAATGCCAAAGTCATTCAAAAAAGTGGACGAGTCACGAATATCATAAAAGTTGTACAATAAATTACTCGAGCTTTTAAATTCAAATAGGTTCTGCCGAACCCAAAATAAATAAATGAAAAGGTGAAATAAATGAAAGAAAAGAGGACTAAAATATGTGCTTTACTGGAAAGTATGCAAATTGATACGGATAAAAGCACGTTAACTTTACTATACTAAAGCTGTGTTTGGTAATGTTTCGGAAAGTTCTTTGCACAAACTATAATGCAAATATTTTATTTAGTAAAAGTATCCAAAAATTATTTATATAAAAATCAATATATTTTAATATTTATTTGAAGAAACAAGAATTTGTAATTTTTGTTTTTCGTTTTTACTTCTCTTTTTGTTAGAAGTAAAAATAGAAATATGTTAAAAGCACAACAATTCCAAATTAACCTTAAAATTAATCCTCTAATAGTATGTTTATTTGTTAGGAATGAGAATCTACCCCCCATTTACTTATCTATTTTTATCTTGGAATGAGAGGAGAATTGTGTGAGGCTCACGATATTAAAGTTAAATAACTACATTAACCCTAATTTTACTTTCTTATCTCAAGATTGAAAAGGGAAAAAAAAAAAAGAGAGTTAGAATCTTCTTTTTCCTATTCTTTTCCTTATATTGTATTCTTCTCTTTTCAAAAGTGTTCTTTTGTTTTAATTTGACAAATTTATTACAACATTTTTTTTTCTAAAGAAAACTTATATATCAAGAGTTCAACATTCACTAAAACAAAATATTTTATCTCAATTTTTTACTTTTTTTGTTTGAAAAATACTCTTTATTATAATTTACTTGTTTGAATTGAAAACACAAAAGTAATCGAAATGATATATAAGTAAATCTATAACAAATGACTCTGATTTTTGGTCTATGGATGAATGAGATTGACAGTGATTTTGATTTCGATTCCTAGAACCAAAATAAATAGCGTATTATGACTCCAAATTCTAACTCCAAATCCTACCCACTCTGATTACACGTAATTAAACAAGTCATTAGCTTTTGGATATTACACCTCTCCCAAAACCCTTGTTCTTCTTCTTTTGTTTGTGATCAAAAGACCTCTATAATTCCTTTATTTCATGTTTCAGTTCCCCTTTTTCTCCAATTCTTTGGCATTACCCTCACAAGTAGCAATAAAAAAAATTCTTTCAAACTTGTTCTTACGTTAACTCCCTCACATATTTGTCCTTTACCAAATGTGAAAATACTAGTACACCCTTACGTGAGTGCAAATTTACCATTTCACATGTCAGAAATTTATTTTTAGGACAAATTTCGGGTTTGCCCCCCAAATTTTGATCCTTGTAACAAAATGTCCTCAAATTTTAATTTGTAACCTTTATTCGTCAAAATTTTGAAACATTTTCAAAATTTTACCTTTTATTAGTTTAGTTAATGGAAATTGACGTTTGCCCTCTAAATATTGAGCTTTATCACAAAATGCCCCCCGCCCTACGCCCTCCCCCCATCCCGAACTTTGAAGCATTAGCAAAAATTTTCCTTTATGTTAGTTTTGTTAACAGAATTCTCATGTCACACAAAAAAGTCAAAATTAACATAGTAATTTTGTAAAAACAAAAATTAAATTTAAAATAATTCTATTGCAAAATTAAAAATATCCTTTGAATTAAAAAAAAAAAAAAAAGATGCCCTTAAAAATTGTTGGGGGACCACTGGAAATGCCTGCAAATCGTCGTGTATGAACAGCTACCAATGACCAAGTCATTCAAAAAGTAGACAGGTACTCATGATTTCGTAGAAATTGTAATATATATTAGCATTTTGCATTAAATAAAAAAATAAAAAAGAAAAAAAGAAAAAGGACAACAATACAGGCAAGAGCAAAACAACACACGAATAGGTCCCGCCAAACCCAAAATAAAAAAATAAAATAAAATAAAATGAAAGGTGAAAGAAATGAAAGAAAAACGACAAAAATATGAGCTTTCCTGGAAGATAGAATGCAAATGCTACGGAGAAAAGCATGTTGACTTGACAATACAAAAAACTAGTTCTCTAAGCTCTTTGATACTAGACCTCTCTCAAAACCCTTGTTCTTCTCCTGCTGTTTGTGATCAAAATTAGACCTCTCTAATTCCTTTCTTTCATCTTCCAATTTCCCTTTTTCTCCTAACCAACATGGCTCTTGAACTAGTTGGTGGAGCTTTTCTCTCTTCTCTGTTCCAGACTCTGTTCGACAACTTGGCTTCTTCTGAAGTCCTGGACTTCTTCCGCAGAAAGAAACTCGACCCGGTGCTGCTCAAGAACCTGGAGATTCTGTTGATTTCAGCTGAAGCAGTTCTTGATGATGCAGAGGGCAAGCAACTCGGCAATCCACCCGTGAGGAAGTGGCTTCTTCAACTCAAAGAAGTGATTTACAAGGCAGAGGACTTGATGGTTGAGATCTCTGATGAATGTTTGCCAACCGACATGGAGGGCGAATCTTCAAGCAGACCGAGCAAGGTAAGGAGGCTTGACTTATCTTTCTTACCTGCCTTTAGTAAGACTGATTGTGAAAAAAAGATAGAGCCAAAGTTACAGGAGATTATTGGTACTTTGAAATTGCTTCTTGAACAAAAAACCCACTTGGGTTTAGAAAGAAGTACTCATAATGTTACGTACAATTCTCAAAGATTACTCGCAACTTCTATAGTTGAAGAGTCGGATGTCTACGGCAGAGAAGATGACAAAAAGAAGATCATTGATTTGTTGCTCTCGAGTGATGACAGCGGCAATAAGATACATGTGATTCCCATCGTCGGGATGGCTGGGATTGGCAAAACTACACTTGCCGGACTCGTTTACAATAATGATCGAGTCAGTAAGTCTTTCGATGTCAAAGCATGGGTTACTGTGTCGGATAATTTTGATGCTTTGAGAATTACAAAAACGATTCTTCAGAACATGAAGATATGGGACTCCCAAGCAGATGACAACAAGGACTTGAATCAATTACGAGAAGCATTGAAGAAAGCTCTGAAAGGACGAAAGTTTTTCTTTGTTCTTGATGATGTTTGGAACAAGAAATATAACTTATGGCGTGACTTTATGTGCGCTTTTGAAACGGGAGCACGTGGAAGTAAGCTCATCGTGACAACACGGGATGAGAAAATTGCATCAATCTTGGCCCCTAATGTTCGACCTCATCGACTGGGGGCAATATCTGACGAAGAGTGCCGGAAGTTGTTAGCAAAACATGTTTTCTGTAACGGGTCCCCAAGTGCATACCCAAATATGGAAGTAATTTCTAGAAAAATCATTGAAAGATGCAAAGGTCTCCCTTTAGCTGTAATATCTCTGGCTGGTCTTTTACGTGCCCAACCAGATCCGAAGGAATGGGAAAGGATATTGCATGCTGACATTTGGGAGATGCAAAACAACGATGATGTCGAAATTCTTCCATCTTTGTGGTTGAGCTATCGTTATCTTCCCCCTCACTTAAAGCGTTGTTTTGCCCATTGTTCATTATTTCCTCACGATTATGAATTTAGGAAAGAAGATCTAATCCTGCTATGGAGGGCAGAAAATGTCTTGGCAATCCAGAAAGGACAAAGACCAGAAGAAGTTGGAGAGGACTACTTTAACGATCTAGTAGCAAGGTCACTGTTTCGAAGAACACCGAATTTTCGTTATGTTATGCATGATTTGGTGAGTGACTTGGCAAAATTTGTATCAGCAGAATTTTTTCTTAGTTGGGATGAATACAACTCAAATACATCCAAAAGCAAAGCTCGTCACTTGTTTCTGGGTAATAGAATTGTTGACTCCAAGGCTCTATCTCAAGCAAAGTATTTGCGTACTTTACTAGCTACCGGTTGTAGAATGAATTTGCCTGATTCAATTGGGGATTTGAAACATCTAAGATATTTGAATTTGTCCTTCAGCCAAATTGAAAGTCTACCTGATACAGTGTGTAATTTGCACAACTTGCAAATACTACTGTTGTCAAACTGTTTTTGGCTTACTCGACTGCCAGACAAGATAGGAAGCCTGATCAACTTGCTGCATCTCGATGTTTCAGGGGTACCTTTGGTGGATATGCCAGAAGACCTGTATAAGTTGAAAAGTCTGCAATTCTTGTCTAACTTTGCTGTGGGTAAAAATAATGGGTCTAGCATTAACCAATTACAAGAGCTTCTTCATCTACACGGAATAATTCATATTTCTGGACTGGAGAATATTGTTGGTGTGGGAGGTATTGCAGGGACTATTTTGAAGGATTTGAAGTTTGTCACAGGGTTGATTTTGAGATGGAATGAGAACGGTGATTCAGAGTTGGAAAGAATAGCACTTGAGAGGCTACTACCTTACACGGATTTGAGAATTCTATATATCAATGGATACGGAGGTACAAGATTCGTTGATTGGCTAGGAGACAGTTCGTTTTCTAATGTTACAAGCATCAGACTAGAAGGTTGCAGACGTTGTCGCTTATTGCCTCCACTTGGGCAGCTACCATCTCTCGAGGAACTCTACATCAGGGGATTTGACGAGTTGGAAAGAATAGGTGATGAGTTTTTTTCTAGTAGCACCTCTTCCACGATTGTGCCATTCAGATCCTTGAAAAGGTTGGATATTAGAGATATGAGGATTTGGAAAGAATGGTCACTAACTAGAGCTTATGGAGAAACAGGTGTTCTTCCATCCTTGACACGTCTTCAAATATGGAATTGCGAACAACTTGTGAGTTTGCTACCTGGGGAGCCACAACAACAGACACATACCCCATTTCCATCTCTTGAGACTATTGGTGTCGTAAAGTGTCCAATGCTAGAGACATTTTTAGAATGGGGATCCTTCTCAAGATTACAATCTATAGTGATCCGCGATTCTCAGATGCTCTTTGCACTCCGTAGGAGGTGGGATCTGCAGAGATTCACTTCTCTCACATCATTGGGACTTGGGGGGTGTGATGCTCCTTTGGTGGGTTCATTTCCAGAGGAGGGCCTACTTCCAACCACGCTCACTTCTCTCTCCATCTTTAATTTTGAAGATATTGAATTGCTGAATGGTAAGAGCCTTCAACAACTCACCTCTCTTGAACGCTTGTCTATTAGGGGATGCAAAAAGCTTCGGTGCTTGCCAGAAGAGAGGCTACCCCCTTCTCTTTCTTATCTGGATATCTACGCTTGTCCTTTACTAGAAAGACGGTGCCAAAGAGAGAATGGGGAAGATTGGCACAAGATCGATCACATATCTCGCGTGGAAATTATAGTTGAGTTTTTTATGTTATAATCTTTTCACAAAACATGCATTTCATGCCTCCCTTTACTAATTTATCACCAATCAAAAAATAAATAAATAAATAAAAATCCAAGTTAAAGCCTGCTCTTTTTTTTTATTTTATTTCATTCCTTTTCTCTTAACTTTTCTTTCTTTCCTAATATATTGTTTGAGCAATTGACTTGAATTTTTCAGAAACATTTTAACAAAACTTTACTTCGATTTGGATTTTCAATTTTTCTTTTTTGCATTTGTGTGTTTGTTTAATGTATTAGTTTAGTAAAAGCTCAATAGAACAACATCTCCGATCCCCCTATTCTCTTTTTGTTTCGACCCACTCTTTTTTGTTCTCCTTCGACGGGTGGGAGGTACTATTGATGTGATCTGAAAACTGCAACACATTTTTCGTTTTTGTTGTTATTGCAAAGTGAAGTGATTGGGACGAGTACGAAGAGGAAAGCTGCAGAAAAGGCGGTTCCAAAAGCAATAATGAGGTGAGTTAGGGTAATTTATCATTTTTCTTTTTTCCTTCTCTCTCTCTTTGATGTATGTACTATTAATCTTTAGCTTTAAATGAAATGCAGACTGTCTTAGCTTCAAGGATGCACGACGGAGTTTAGGGAGTGTTCGGCAAACATTCCAATTTAAACTCATTTCAAGCTTTTTTTTTTTGTTTTTTTCCTAAAAATTTTTTGTCTTTTTCCTAAAAAGTTTTTTGCCTTTTCTGAAAATTCAAAAAAATTTATTATTACAATTAAAATATTTCAACTCAAACTAACATACCAAACACCCTAGTACTTCAATGCTAGTGTTGGGATCTATAGGTGCCTTAAGGATAGAAAATCTTAGGGATTTTCTGTAAATATGACATTTTGATATTAATAAGAGGAAGTTATTCATGTTTAATAAGTTGTGTCCTATTTACTTTCATTTGTTGATTGTATAATTATTTTGAGCAAATATAAAATACTCCTAGTGTAACGACCCGCCTTGCACAGGTCATTACCTTACTTACATACTTACATACATACTTATAAACTAGGTCAAAACACAGTGGAAAATTTTTTATTTTTTTTTTATACGCGAAATAAAACGTCCAACTTAAAAAGAAGTCTTGAACAAACATATATACATGACATAAGTACTTAAAGTTTTTCAAAACGCGTAGCAGCATTAATATCCCACGATTTCACAGTTTGCCTCGCTACGCCTCGCCACACCTCGTCACCTTACATCATGCATTGCTGACAGGCTGCTTACCTACAGTATAGACGTAAGACAGTGAGCTTTCGCTCAGCAAGTACAACTGTCTCGTTCGCGACTTACATATAACCATAACGAATACATTTCTAATTTAACATACATAATCACACATAACCATTTATAATCTCATAACATCATTCATAATTGCATAGTCTAACAATGCCTATACATGCATGGTCCAGTTATGCTCATCTTTACTTTCTTTGCATAGTCTAACAATGCTCTTGGAAATTCTCTTCGCACTTCGGAGTCCACTCAAACTTCTTATTCTTCCGTGTGAGAGCTGTCAGTGGTGCGGTGATCTTGGAGAATCATTTGACGAATCGTCGATAGTATCCAGTCAAGCTAAGAAAACTTCGTATCTCCGTAACGTTCTTGGGTGCTGACCACGAACTAACTGCTTCCACCTATGACGCCCCCTTACTACGTAGGGCCGTCACGCCTTACTTACTTACTTAACTTTACTTGAAAACTAGGGATTTTTTTTTTTTGAAACATACTTATAAAGCATTTGTCATTAGCCATATATCATTACTACTTAAGCAAAAGTTACTTGAGGTCTTTAGTTCCAAAATACCATAATACATAACTCGTCTTCATCATGTATATACTTATATATACAAAACTTCTTTACTTGTCAAAAGATTACGGAATTAATACGTAGTGGTATCCACACCGCCTTCGTCCGCCTCCACATCATCCTCACAATGCCCACCATTACGCTGCGGGTTTCTTACCTACAGTATGAAATATATATATCTTGATGAGCTTTCGCCCAGTAAGCACAAACATAATCTCACAAAACCATTAAAACATCTTGAAAACATTCATCATCATATGCATATGCGTGAACCATTTATGTTCCATTTATGCATTTCTTTTAACTTACTTATCTTTCTTATGGGCCCCATAGTGTACGTACCATCATTTATTTAGCGCGCCTCCAAGTTACAGATAGGGGTTGCAAGGTCCCTAACTGCTCTGGGAACATTGGGTGATTACACCCTCCCGCATCAACGAAAGGGTGAATCCTTTACTTTAACATGAAAAATCCTCCACCTTGTGGGAGGTCAGTACGACACTTTACTTGTGATTTGTTACCATGTTATTTATCCTTAGTGAACATACCTTATGATGTCACTATATGATAACATACTTTTTATCTCATTCATAACATGGCATGGCATTCTTTTCATTCATGGCATTTGCAATCATGACATTTTTATAAACATGACATTTTGCAAATATAGCACCTTTTTTTGAAACATAACCTTTTGCAAAAATAGTACTTTTTAATAAACATGGCATTTCATAGATATAGCACACAACATATTGCAGCATATTTGAAAACCACATACTTGAACATAATTTACTATCTTTCATACTGCAGGTGAGGTTTGTACTTACCTCTAGTGCCGTATCCTTAAAGTTGCGTTCCTTAAATTGTCGGCAACGGCAATTTACTTTCCTGATATACCAAAAATATAGGATCAGGATCCTTTCGTAAGGTGTTGGTGACCTACCAACACTCACATCTACTTTTGGTTGTATGTCCCTTATACATGATATCCATCTTGGCCACTTTAATCCCCATTCTTTATCGAACTTCGATTAATCCTTAAGAGGTTACGTTGGGTAACCTTTTTGGTTAGAGCCTTGTTCTATTATTGGGCTTTGCTCATACATCCTTGTTATTGGGTTATTTCCATTAACCCATTAAATCTTAGCCCAGATATGCATGTGGGTATCCCTTAGGGTTATGTTGGGTAACCCTTAAGGTTAACCTTAATTAACCTTGGGTCAACCTTTTGTCAACCCTTGGTTATCCTTGGGTTTGTAACTCGGATATAATATCCGGTTACCGTTCGTAATCGGCTTGCTTACCAATTTTTTTTACTTTAAAATTCCTCTTCCTTATTTTTGGAAAATCTTGTGTAATTTATTTCCAAAAATCCTTCATTTTGCTTGTACAAATTCTAACTCCTTTAATTAGAAAATACCTTGGTTTAATCTCATTATTCTCTTTAACTTGTAACTTCTTGGTTGAAACCCTCTTTTTCTCTACTTCGAAGAAAATGTGAAATCTCAAACCCGAGCCCTTAAAATTCATGGTTTTCGAAATAAATCTTTTATAAAATCTTTTGAGGCCGGAAACCACCTTTGGAATGGTTTCCGAAGCTAAAATAACCATTTAAGAGCACTTCACAATTTTTCTAGAAAATATTTTCGTGAAACTCATGTGCAAGATTTCGGACTCCCTGCGCATCTCCCACGAAACGCGCCCAGTTTAAAAATCGGCTTAGAATTTGAAAACCTTATCTTCACGAAAGTTGTAGCTCTCGAAAAAAACTAAAACTTTCATGTTTTGAGAAAAATCCAGTTCGGCCTAGATCAGTACCAGTTTTTATTTGAAGACGGGTTGACTCTGAAAAACTGGGTGAAGAACGTCCCAGGGTTCAGCCACGGGTTTTGGGTAAAACAGAGGCTGTTGGAGCCTTATTTCGAGATTCTGCCGCGTTGTCCTCTAGAAAAAGTTGTTCTGAACAACTTTCGTGTTTTGAGTTTTTCCCCGTTCGGCCTCTAAGGGCCTTGAAATTACCCTTTCCCGAAACTGGCCAGATTCGAATCCGAATTGGCAGTTTCGGTTCCTTATTTCGGTTCACGTCCTATTTCGCGGAATCTATCTCGACCGATCACATCTGGAGCTTATACCACAACAAGCAGCGCTTCTAACGTCCCATTGAAACCCATAAATCCATCTCATTCAACCCATGCAACCCAAACCGAAAATTTAACAACCTAGGGTTGCTTGGCTCTAGCACATGCATTAACTCATACAAGCATCATCATAACCAACCCTAAATCTAGCATGCTCACATGGCTACCGAGGGCAGATTTTTGACCTCATCTTATGGGACATACTACCTAATTTCTAGCATGAAAAATCCATCATTTTCAAGCACAAATTTTAAAGCAAACAAGCATCAAAAATCAGCCAACCAAATCCTACCCTAATCAAGCACACACACCAACAATGAGGGCAGAAATTTAAAGTGGACTTATGTCCTTACAAACCACTTGAATCAACATAAAAAACACTTAAATAAGACTTGATTTCAAGGTGGTTTAAGAGATTTACCTCAAACCCAAGTTAGGGTTTTGAAAATCCCAACTCTTCCTTCCTTCCTCTAGCCCACGGCTTCACCACACAAAATGGGATCCAAAAATTTTTTGTTAGCTCTTTCTTGCTCTAACCAACCGAACCTTAATCAAGAGAAAAACCAAATTTCTCTTACCTTTTTCCTCTCTTGCTTTGTTCGGCCAACTCTTGGAGAACTCACCAAAAATTTTCTCAAGTCCTTCCTTGCTTGGCTCACGGATTTGGTTCAAGAAAAATGAGATCCAAGAGATTTTTTTGTTAGCTTTTTCTCACCTCTAAACTGAGCATTATCAAGGAAGAAAACCCAAGAATTTTTCAAGATCCACTTACCTCTTTCTCTGTTGCTCTTGGTTGGCCACTTCACTCAAAACTCACAAGAAAAATCTCAAGCTTTCTCTAGCTCTCCCCCTTTGCAAAACCGTGCACCCTTGTGAAGAAAACCCAAGAATTTTCTCTTTAAAACTCTCCCTCTCTCCTTCTCTCTCTTGCTGCCGAAACTACTCAAAGAAAATGGCAAGTGTTGGTTCACTTTTTCCAACAAAAAGCACAAGGGATGGAAGGGTTTTCTTGAATGACCAAAGTGGTTGCTTTCTTGCCTTAAAATATGGCTTTAGTCTTGTCATTTCTCTTTTCTTGGTTGCAGCCGAATCCAAGGGGCTTAAGGGAGCATGGGCTGCTGAAAATTGAGAGAAAAGAGGGACATGTGGCAATCCTTGGTGGAGTGAAAGATGGAGAGGTTGCTTGTCCTTAATTTAAGGCTTTATGCCTTGTCATTCTTATCTTCCCTTTGGCTGCCGAACATGATGGAGAGGAGGGGGAGTGCTGCCGGTTTTTGGGGTGGAAAGAAAACCTCTCATAGCTAGCTTTGGCTAGTGAAAAGGTGAGTCATAGGCATGGGTAGGTGTCATTGGCTTGGTTGGGATTGAATTGGCATTTAGTTACCAAAACCAAACCAATCTCTTTTCTTTTTCCTTGTCTAGTTGCCGAACATGGGAGTGGGGGCTGATGGCTGCCAGCTGTTTGTGGGGAATGGACAAGGGATTTAGTTTATTTTTTTAAACAAAAAGTGACTAAGGATGGGGGACCTTTGATGGACAAAAGTTGGTGCACCTTTTCCTTGATTTATGGCTTTCCCTTTTTTTTTTTCTTTTCCTCTTGTCTCCCATGGATTGGCTGGCCATCATGCATGGAGTTTCACATGATGCACTTGAGTTAGTGGAAGGTGATGTCATTGAGGTGAGGTCATCTTCCACTAGCTCTACCAAGGTCTTGTTTGGCCATTTCGTTCTTTCACAGCTCCTTTCGCGCTCTATAGTTATTTTCAATACTGTGATGAGCATTTTTATTTTATATTTTGGTCCAAAAATTCTTCCATGTAAATTGTGGACCGAAACTCTCTTTCTCCAATTTTTCGGAGACCTTTTTGTCCTTAATTCTTTTTCGGTGTGCTTGATTTTTCTAGGGTGGATTTATGGCTTATAAAACTTTATTTTCGGAGATTCTTTCCATATTCCTTCGTCATACTTGTGAAGTCAACGTTGTGACCCGTCCCGGTCAAACTTTGACTTTTTGGTCAATCCTTTGACTTTTTGGTCAAATCTTTGACTTTTGTAAAATTTCATCCTTTTTCGTTCTTTTTCCCTTAAAAACCTCATTCTTGGCTCGTAAAACATTAATTGAGTCTCATAATCATTAAATGAGGACTCGAACCTTGTTTAAATAAAATTATGAATTTCTCATTATTATTCATAATTTCTCATATAACACATCATAAACACATAAATTAGACTCTAATTCCTTATGAACAAGGAGATTACAAGTCTACAAAATTTCGGGTCTTACACCACCTTTGCTGGGTCTACTGAAATTCCTTTCTTCGATACCACATGCCCCAAGAAATGTACCTTCTCCAGCCAAAATTCACATTTCGTGAACTTGACGTACAGCTGGTTCTGCCTTAACGTCTCCATTGCTAATCTTAAATGCTGTTCATGTTCCTCTTTGGACCTGGAATAAATTAGTATATTGTCAATAAAGACGATAACGAACTTATCCAAATAGTCCCTGAACACTCTGTTCATGAGGTCCATAAAAGCAGCTGGGGTATTGGTTAGTCCAAACGGCATCACCAAAAACTCATAGTGCCCGTAGTGCGTTCGGAACGCCGTCTTGGAGATATCCGCCTCCTTAATCCAGAGCTGATGATAGCCTGAGCATAAGTCGATCTTGGAAAACACGACTGCTCCTCTAAGTTGATCGAACAGATCGTCAATCCTCGGAAGAGGGTACTTGTTCTTGATCGTAACCTTGTTCAGCTCTCGATAGTCGATACACATCCGTAGCGATCCGTCCTTTTTCTTCACAAACAATACAGGCGCTCCCCATGGAGAGTGGCTCTGTCGAATGAATCCCTTGTCGAGCAACTCTTGCAACTGTACTTGGAGCTCTCTTAACTCAGCGAGTGCCATACGGTAGGGTGCTTTGGAGATGGGTGCAACTCCAAGCAGCAACTCAATCTCGAACGAAATCTCCCTCTCTGGTGAAAGTCAAGGTAGGTCCTTTGGAAATACATCCACATATTCCCTCACAATGTGGACGTCTTCCGATTCTAGCTCCATTTCTCGCTTCTTGTCTACTATGTTAGCTAAATACCCTTGGCAACCATTAGCTAACATCTTCCCGGCTTTCATGGCTGAAACGAATCTGGCGGTCGGACTTCACCGTTGTCCGCAAAAACTGAACTCCTCTTCACCATAGGGGCTGAATGTCACGCAGCGCTTTCGGCAGTTAATCGATGCATTATACTTCCCCAAAAAGTCCATCCCCAAGATCACATCGAAATCGTGAAGCTTGATTGCGATGAGATCTACGAATAATTCTCTGCCGCAAGTAACTATGGGAGCATTTCGGATCCAAAAGTCGGACCACAAAATCTCACCAGATGGCAAAGAAGTTTCCAGGGGTTGCTCTAATCTATCCACACCTTTTGCTAATTTATGGGCGAACTCCAACGATATAAACGAATAGGTGGCTTCAGAATCAAACAGCACAATTGCATGAAGAGTGGAGATAGAGATCTGACTTGTCACTACATGTGACGTTCCTGCCTCAGCATCTCCTCTGGTGTGGGCATAAATCCTGGCTTGTGGCTCAGGGGCTTCCAATCTGCCTTGGTTGAGCAAGGGTCCTTCCAGTCTGGCCTGAACAGCATGTAACTGGCGGTTGTTTGCACTCCGGGTGGGGTATGGCTGGTTCTGGTTCTGATTATTCTGAGGGCAGTCCCTAGCATAGTGCCCTTCTTTGCCGCACACATAGCAGGCACTTGAACTCATCCGGCACACTCCAGGGTGTTTCCGCCCACATTTCGCACATGGGGGATAACTGGCACCGTTCCCCTTGTTTCCCCGGTTGTTCTTCTTCTGCGGGACATTCTTCTGCTGGCCTTGTTCTGAGAAGTTTCCCTTCCTCTTGTTCCTCCCGAACTGTTTGGAACCTTGAGCTGGGTTGCTTGATTGGCCCTTCTGGGAATTCTCTAAGCCTTGGCGGGGCTGTGCGGGCTTCGCTGCTGCTTTCTCTTCCTTCTTGGCCTTGAAAATCTGGGCTCTAGCCTCCTTGTCCTGGTTGATCCAGTACTCGGCCCTTATGGCCCGACTGATGAAGTCAGACACCGTGGTAGGTGGGCTGCTACCGGCGCTCACCTGCTTGACTATGTCGGTCCGGAACATCTTCATTAGCCTCCGTACCTTTTCTTTCTCACTCGGCACCAGATCTGGGGCATAGCCGAGCCAACTGCTCAAACTTCTTCACTGCCTCCATAACCGTCATCGATCCTTGTCGGAAGTTCGTAAACTCATCCTGCTGGACCGCAAGAATCTCCTGGTTGTAGTACATTGTTTGGAACTCCGTCACGAACTCCTGCCAGTTCATCCTCGTGACGTCCCGGTGCATCTGCACCGTCATCCACCAATGCCTTGCATCCTTCTTGAGAGCAAAGGATGCACAAAGGACCTTCTCTTGTTTCGATAGCCTCATAAAATCCAATATAACTTGGATGTCGATTAGCCAGTTATCTGCGGCTATCGGGTCTGCCATGCCCTCGAACTCAGGTGCCTTCATCCGCCTGAAACGCTCGTATAGCAAATCTTCTCTAACTGGCGGCAGGTTCGGTTGAACTTCCGCAGGTGCCATCGGGATATTGGCGTTTGGAGGAACTGGTAGCTGGGCCTCCAGTCGAACCTCTGGTTGTACTGCTGGTACCGGTGACACCACGGGTGGCACTACTGGTGGTGCCTGTGGAGCCTGGGGTGGGACTTCGTTAACCAGGGGTCCTTGCTGCATCTGAGCTACTTGAGCTCGAAGTCTCACTGTCTCTTGCTGCGATTCTTGTAGCTGTCGTTGTAGGTCGGCTACAACGGCGGCGAGGTTTGGTTCTGGCGGGTTTAATGGTATCGTTCTCCTCGGACGTACCATCTTCTATGCTCTATCATAAGAAAAGATATCATTATGTCATCAATATCTTTTCTTCCATGTATATCTTAGCTCATCGTATACTAACACATCAAACTCATACATATCTCATCATAAAATCAACATACATGTCATGTCATAATGAAAAGGTACTATAGCATCACACTAGATAAATAGTACATTATAGTTTCATAATCATAACTTAACTTTCATAATAGACACACTCATGTCATACATATGCCGTATCTGCACGGCCTCTTTGTACACTTTCAAAAGTACAACATAATACTGATTTTTAAGTACATACTCTGTACATTGTAATTTACCATACTGTAATTACATATAACTTTCATCAAACTGTGCATACATATCTTTGTATACCTGGTCAAAAATACATGATGGAAGTGTCTATCACTTTACCATCAAGCCGTATAAACATGGCTCAAAAATGTGAAGGGAGTATCTGTCACTCTACCGTCGTATATACATGGTCAAAAGTACATGGTCAAAAAAAAATGGGATGAAAGTGTCTATCACTTTCCATCGTACAATATATATGCCCTGTCAAAAGGTGATGGAAGTGTCTGCCACTTTTCATCGTACAATATCAGGGCTGGGATGGAAGTGTCTACCACTTTCCATCCTATACATAGGATCCTAGGTCAAAAGTACATACACAAAATCACAAAACAAAATACATATAACGCTCTCGAAGCTAAAGAACGACCTCAAACGTGTAAATCGAGACGTCGGAGTCGGCGTCGGTGTCTGGGTCCCAATCCCCATCGTGGAATAGGACCTCCTCGGGATCGTCCTCCTACTCCTCATCGTCGCTGACGACTATCACCTCGTCGTCATCAATCTCGACAACCTCGACGTCCGGCCCAACCTCGGGCTCCGCCTCGACCTCCTCATCCTCGTCATCGCTGAGGATGATAACGAGTGGAGGGTCCTCCGGTATGCCGATAACTATCACTACATCGTCGGCGTCCTCGTCATCGCCTCCCATGTGATCCTCGGCCTCCATGGGGTCCTCGGCCTCCTCCTCCGGAGCCGGCTGCTCGGGAATGTCGGGAATCGGGTCCTCGGGAAAAACTGGACCCGGCTCATACATTGGGCTCGCTTGACCGGCATCGTCGTCTGGTATCGGGGTGAGGGTTCAGGTAGGCAGTAGCCTGAGCCATATGAGCAACAACCTCCGCATCCAAAATGGACTCCGTCATGTCCTCCATCGTCACTCCCGGCGTGGGCTCCATGACGTAAGGTCGGATCGGAGGTGGAACTCTGTTCCGCAGTAGCACGAAAGTATGAAGCTGGCGCTGTGGTAGATCCTGGGGAATATGAGGCAGCATAGCCTCCCGAAAACGCTGGCAGTAATGCAGCATCGACTCGTGGGGATAGGCGTGCCACTCGGCAGCCATACTCTGGTAGCGGCGGTACTGCATATCTCTATAGATCTCATGGTCTCTGTATTGCGCATCGCCTCCTGGTCCCTCAGCAGGGGCCGGTCCATACCGTGTCAGCACCAGCGTGCGGAAGTGTGCCCATGTCCTACTGGGCATCTGGCGCTCTCCGTCCGTCATCCACCACCGTCGGACGTCGGCGATCAGGCAGCGACTCGCCAGCAGAACCCGCAGACGGTCTTCGATGTGGCAGATGCGAAAGATTGTCTCCATGTCGTACACCCAGTTTACTATCGAGACTGACTGTCTTGTGCCGTCGTAGAGCAGGGGTCGTGCTCTGTAAAATGCCTCGGCTGTATCACGATCGGCGTATACAAAATCCGGATCCATCTCTCGCGTCTAACATAACATGATCTCAAAAATAAATACTAGCGCGTAAAAATAAAACGAAAATACAAATTCTAACTTACAATGGTGGCAGCGATGGCTGGCAGACCGTGAAATCTTATCGCAGGGAACCGCTCTGATACCAACTCTGTAACGACCCGCCTTGCACAGGTCGTTACCTTGCTTACATACTTACATACATACTTATAAATTAGGTCAAAACACAGCGGAAAATTTTTTTTTTTTATACGCGAAATAAAACGTGCAACTTAAAAAGAAGTCTTGAACAAACATATATACATGACATAAGTACTTAAAGTTTTTCAAAACACGTAGCGGCATTAATATCCCACGATTTCACAGTTCGCCTCGCCACGCCTCGCCACCTTGCATCATGCATTGCTGACAGGCTGCTTACCTATAGCATAGACGTAAGACAGTGAGCTTTCGCTCAGCAAGTACAACTGTCTCGTCCGCGACTTACATATAACCATAACGAA
>CM046383.1:21153213-21166213 GCA_025413485.1 Ficus microcarpa
AGGCTGATAAAGAGTACTCTAGTACATCACTTTAAATATTCTTCCAGAATATTTTTCATTGCTAATACAACATGGCCAGCCATATCTAGTTCCGATGGCTAAAGAGTATTCTGATATATTATATTTTACAATCTACCATATTAAATTTCATTTTGAAATGTTTATGTTTAAATATTTTCATTCAAATGTTTTTTGAGTAATTGATCAAAATAGTCCATGAATTCTTTCGAATGTAACAGTTTGGTCTATGTTCTTTTTTTTTTTTTTTCGGCTGAGATAATCATAAACTCTTATTTTTTGGCTATTACAATCCTTTCCATAAAAAAACTAATGGATTGGTCATGTGAGCAGCGTGTTTCTTGCTTTTTGAAGGTTAAATAGGTAATTTCCTATCTAAATTAAGTTTGAGGGGCAGACTGGATCAAAAATTGGGGCGAACTAGATCGGAAGCCTAGGGGGAAGCCGACAACCTGAAAATAGGAGAGGTGCAAGCCAGATCGGAAGCTTAGGGGGCCAATTGGAAAACTAGGGCGCAGTGGGGGGCAAGGGTGATCGGAAACTCATGGGGGGGGGGATTGAAAACTTAGGGGAGAGAGGGCGGGGGACCAACCAAGTTGGAAGCTTCTTGAGGGGGGGGGGGGAATCAAAAAATTGGGGGGAGGGGGTGCGAACCAGATCGAAAGTTTAGGGGGCGATAGGGCCAGGCCAGATCATAAGCTTGGTCTAGTTTTGATTCTGAATCAGAACAACAAGAGGAGGGGGGGGGGGGGGAGAAAGGAGAGAGAGGGGGGGGAAGGGGAGAGAGAAAGACATTTTGGGAGATTTAAGGGTATTTTAGTTTTTTTATTACAAAAAAGTCTATTTCAGCAAAATCCCATGAGAAATTTAATAAAGTTTGATGAAAATGACTGTTATAGCCAAAAAAAAAAAAAAAAAAAAAAAACAGAAACTAAACCGTTACCTTTAAAGAAGTTCATGAACTATTTAGACCAATTATTATTCTTTTTTTTTTAGATGACTACCCAACAAGACCTTAAAAGTATTTCGACCATTAAAAAAAAAGGAGTGATTGGCCTAAATAGTCTCTGAATTCTTTTGAAGGTGACAATTTGATCCTTATTTTTTTAATTTTGGTCAAGAAAACCCTAAATTCTTTAAATATCGATTATTTCAATCCTTTCTATCCAAAACCGTTAACTTTTTAATGGAATAAGTCATGTGCAATGCGTGTGCTCAAATTTGAGTGGGTATTTTAACAATCTGACAATAATTAATTAAACAAAAATTAAAAAAAAAACTATATTAAAAAATAACTTGAACTCTTCTTTATCTCCTTTTTCTCCTCTCATCTCTCTCTCTCTTCATTTCCTCCTGTCGGTTCTTATCACACAAGCATATTCAACTTTTGAATCTTTGTGAGTTGCTTTTGAATCTAAGCAACAAAAACATAATCGAAAAAACCCAGAGAGATCGGACCTTGGTGAGGTTGGGAGCTGTGAGACGTTCGTGGGACTAGGTCAGCGAGACAGATGTTCGTGACATCTGGGGTGGCGCAACGTTCATGGGTATGGGGTGGCTCAGCGGTGCGACGGTTTGTGGGTCTAAGGCAGTGAAAGGGATGCTCGCGAGGTCTACTGTGGCGCGATGTTTATGGGTCTAGGGTGGCGAGGCATGTGTGGTGGTTCAAGTGGTATAGGGCTGCCATTGGGATTACTTCGGTAGGTTGTTTTGTGATTAGTTGGTGATTTGATTGGATTTTGATGCAGGTGTTGCAAATTTTTAGGGTTTGAATTTAGGTTTTGTTATTTTGTGATTAATTGATGATTTGAAGGGATTTTGATGCAGGTATTGTAATTCTTAGGGTTTGAATTTTGGGTTTGCATTTATCATGTATATATATATTTTAATTTTGTTAGTGTGAGGTGTTATTTTAATAAGGGTATTTTTGTCTTTTGATAATTAATTGAGATTATATGATGAGTCATGTGACGCATTCCGTTAAAAAACTTAACGGTTTTGGATAGAAAGGACCGAAATTGCCAATACTTAAAGAATTTAGGATCTACTCAACCAAATTTTAAAAATATGGCCCAAAACATCACCTTCAAAAGAATTTAGAAAACATTCAAACCAATTATTCAAAAAAAAAAAAAAACACCTTAGTGATAAAAATTTTAAGATCATTGCAATAATATAACATAAAAATTTAATATTAGATCAATATGATATAAAAATAAAATTAATTTGTGAGACGTTGCCCAAGATGAGAAAGTTTATGTCATGTTAATTAACAAATGTAAAGAAAAAAGCTGGCTATTTGAGTAATTTTCCTTAAAAAAAAAAAAAAAAGGAGAGGGGCAAGTTGTCGTTAATGACCAATAAAATAGTGTACCCAAGGAAAATAGGAATTTGTCAGTAAATAACATTTTTTAAAGAATTTAATAGTAAATGGTCGGAATTTAATAATAAATGGTCGAAATTTTATAAAATTAAGAAAATGATTTCTAAAAATATCTTACTAACATTCGTCAGACCAATATAAATATGTATTCAAAATTTAAAAAGTCCATTTAAAAATAATAATAAAAAAGAGCATATTCCTTTTCGGGCAATCACGTAGAGACTCGGGCAATCTTTCGTCTTCGTCTTTCTCTGTCTCCCCTCGCAGCCTTAAATTAATAGTATTACTTCCCAACTTTCCCTCTCCTCTAATTCTTACCATTCCTTTCATCTTTCTCCGAATTTCCTCCCACATTTCTTAGGTAATTTCTTCTTTTTTTCCTAATATTCCTGATTACATTTCTGCTTTCTTTTGCTTTCTCTTCTTTTGTTTTTTTGTTATTTAATTATTTTGGAAACTGTTTTCATTTTTCTTTTAATTTGTTTTCTTTTTAAAGATTTCTGTTTTACATGATTGTATCGAAGATTTGTGATTTCTTTTTGAATGATTTGTTTAAGATTTGGGATTTTCAAGAACAAAACGGTCAGCAACTTTAATTTCATACACGTAATTGGATTTTGTAAGCTTTTCTATTTTTATTTTATTTCTTGTTAATCAAGCTTTTTGATTGGTTAATTGTAAATTTTTGTATGATAGTTTGAACATAATTCTATAATTACTTATTTGAATCACCAAGAAAAAAGAAGAATTTCTCGGTATCATTCATCTATTTCTAATAGATGTTATACATTTTCAAGCTTTTGCTTGCACACAAAATCATGAATAAAATGCCTCTGTGGTATTTATTTTTTGCTAATTACAAATGACAATTCTCTACAATAGAGAGTTAGAAAAATGTGTTTAACAGTTATAGATATATATGTATGTGCAATTTTACTGCCTTTTCTACCTATTTGTTTGTTTATATTTTCATTTTGTTTTGATCGACACGGATGGTATCCATTTTAGTTGATTTTTGCTGGGAAGTTTATGTGTTTATGGTGATGTATATATGCATGTATATGTGCAATTTTGCTCCCTTTTCTACCTATTTGTTTGTTTATATTTTCGTTTTGTTTTGATCGACTTAGAAGCCAACCATATTAGTTGATTTTAGTGGGAAGTTTATGTGTTAATAGTAACATATACGTACATATATGTGTGTGTGTGTGTAATTTTACTCCCTTTTCTACCTATTTGTTTGTTTATATTTTCGTTTTGTTTTGATCAACGGGGAATGCATCCATTTTAGTTGTTTTAGCGGGAAGTTTACGTTGTTAATTTGTCTTTGCTATGTCTGTTTCAGATTTTGATTTAGCGGAAAGTTATGTGTTTTGTAGTGTTTACAAGTTTGAATGGTTGTTTAATGTATTCCCAGTACTGCTATATGGTTTTGTACGTTCCTAACATGTAAAATGTCGTTCAAAGTGCAAGAGATCATACAAAGGTATTAACTTTTCAGATTTTCAACCTGATAATCAGATGGATAGAAAACGGCATATTGCGATATTTACTACCGCCAGTCTTCCATGGATGACTGGAACTGCTGTCAATCCGCTGTTTCGTGCAGCCTATCTTTCGAAAGATGGGGAGCGAAAAGTTACCTTAGTAATTCCTTGGTTATCTTTGAACGATCAAGAGCTAGTATATCCCAACAATATCAGATTCAGCTCACACGTAGAACAGGAGGCGTATGTCCATCAGTGGCTTGAGGAGAGGACTGGGTTTAAGTCCAATTTTGCTATATGTTTTTATCCTGGAAAGGTAATTACTAGTTCTATAGCTGTAGTTGGTAACCGTTTACGGTTTCATGAATCAAGTTCTAGTCTTGTATGATGGTTTCTTATGCATTTGAGAGGACATATATGTATATATTATTTCAATCTTGAAGATGGATGTTTTTTCACGCAAGATAAAGATCCCAGCTTTGACTTTTTTGTATTTGTGTCATACATTCCAATGCCCATGCTATCCTGGCTTGTTGCATAACTTGGTTGGTGGTGCAGTTTGCTACAGATAAAAGAAGCATTCTTGCTGTTGGAGATATATCTGAAATAATCCCGAATGAAGACTCGGATGTTGCAATTCTTGAGGAGCCTGAGCATCTCACATGGTACCATCATGGGAAGAGATGGAAAAGTAAATTCCGATTGGTTATTGGGATTATTCATACTAATTATCTGGAATATGTGAGGAGGGAGAAGAATGGAAGGCTGCAAGCATTTCTTCTCAAACACGTAAATACTTGGGTTGTCGGTATATATTGCCACAAGGTATGCCTTGATAACTTAGTTTTCAGGAAATGACTTCAAATTCATGCTTCTATTGCCATAAGATAATGCATCTAGTATCCCCAGATGACTTTTGTTCTTTTATTGATGCTCAAATTCTAAAATCGTTCGTTTGAAAATGCGACTTTGAAGAAAAATGAATTTCTTTCCGGATATATTTACACTAACCAGATTTTCACTTACCTTGCCCATGTAGGTAATAAGATTATCTGCTGCCACCCAGGATTATGAAAAATCAATTATCTGTAATGTTCATGGAGTTAATCCCAAGTTTCTCGAGATTGGCAAGAAGAAGTTAGAGCAACAGCAAAATGGTGATCAGGCGTTCACTAAAGGTGCTTACTACATTGGGAAGATGGTCTGGAGCAAAGGCTACAAGGAGTTGCTCAAACTTCTCCGTGATCACCAAAAAGAACTTATTGGCCTTGAGGTTGACTTGTATGGAACCGGGGAGGATTCCGATCAAGTTAAGGAAGCTGCTAAAAAGCTGGAACTGACTGTTCGAGTTAATCCCGGATGTGATCATGCTGATCCCCTGTTTCATGAGTAAGCTTTCTACATACTGTCGAGTTTCCTCTGATAATTGGTTTAAGATAAATGTTAAGTTGAGTTTAGATTCCTGAGATTGTTCTTCTCTTGGTTTTCACTTTCCTCGATGTTTGGTTTAGTGACTATAGTATTGTCTTATTTCTGAGATTTTGTCTCCTTGATATCTATTTTCATGCGGTTTTGAAATTTTCACTCCTCATCTCACTCTTCTTCAACGCAATTGAGCATTAGTAAGGAGTTTAATGTTTACATAGATGATCTATATATATATATATATATAATTATTACCAGCTTGCATATGGATGTATACATATCAAATTCTCTTCTTCTTTCTTCTTTTTCAGTTACAAAGTGTTCTTGAATCCAAGCACCACGGATGTAGTTTGCACAACCACAGCTGAAGCCTTGGCAATGGGAAAAATCGTTGTTTGTGCTAATCATCCCTCTAACGACTTCTTCAAGCAGTTCCCAAATTGCCGAACATATAATGACAGCAAAGATTTTGTGAAGGTCACATGCAAGGCCCTGGCTGATGAGCCAGCACAGCTGACTGATGCACAGAGACACGAACTATCCTGGGAGGCAGCCACAGAACGGTTTTTAAGAGCTGCTGAGTTGGATCATGCATCAAGAAAAAACCTGTCAGAATTTCCTTCAAATAAATTCATGTCTGCATCGTTGAATCTTGGGGGGAAGATTGAGGACTTATCAGCACAAGCACATCATTTTGTTTCTGGATTTGAAGTATCACGGAGGATATTTGGCGCAATCCCTGGAAGCTTGCAACCAGATGAAGAGCAACGCAAGGAACTTGGTTTGTTCATGCCTGCAGCGAATTAAGCTCAAGAAAATTGGTTCGTCGGATTCTCATGTGGACCACTGAGGTACTGAAATCAAACGAGGCTTATACGATTCATGCTGTTTGCCGGTGTACATCGAGTACTGCATTGTTTACGACACGAGTTAGACTAGCTTGTTTAGATTGTTAGTCGCACTCGATGATAAAACATTTCCTCTTTGTAATTGAAATGTACATAAAGATTATTGTTGGTAGCTATAAATCTGTGAATTCAAGTGAATTACTTGAGGTTTTCTAGATTTGATTTTTCTTTTTTGACTGTACAGCAGTACGAAAAGCTACATTAGGAATATAGAAGTCTGCTCTCTTTAATGCTCTGTTCTGCTAAATGATAATCACGTTCATAAAATAGAAGTACCGGAGCCTTGAGCTTTGAGGTTAACATTTTTCTCCCATTGATCTGGTTCTGAGTACTGGAGCCTAGGATTACAGTAAGAACAGATTTTAATGTCTAATATTTGTGGGTATGGAAAAGAATAAAAGTAACGTGTCATTGTGATGAATTTGTAAATCAGTGATATATCCCCCTAATGTTAAAATGTAGCTAAATATTATAATAATATTTTTTAAAATAAATTTCCATTTTTCTAATCTTTTAGCTGCTAAAGTATTAGTTCTAGTAGACTTCTAGTTTAACAGCTACAACATTAGAGAAAAAGGAAAGTGATAAATAACGACAACATTATTAGATGATGATACTTAACAATAATAGAAGTACAAAATTGCCCCCGTTTAGATATCTCTTTTAAGCTCACCGTTGAAATGTTTTTCTACGTATTCTCTCCCAAAAATATTTTTAATTTTCAGTTTAAAAAGAGGGTTTGATAATTCAATTTAAAAAGAGTGTCAACTAGAGACTTGGGAAACACCTAATTAGCTTTCTAATGTACGGGTGATGAATTTGAAATTTATATCAGTATATTCTTTGACGGAGTTAAATATGAAATTATTATTTTACCATTGGAGGTCGAATCGTTTTTTGTAACTAAGCAAACTTTAATTTCATACTAAGCCCAATTAATTTTTTCTACTAAAATTAATCAAAGGGATACTTCCAAATTAAGCCTTCATTTATTTCTCGTGCACATCTTCTGGTTTTCTCTGCCAACATTGCCCCACGTGGAACTCAGCTGCTCAGAAGCATCTTTCTTCATAACGTCGACCATTTTATGATCATTTGAATTAGTGCCTGTGAGATTGTCGCACAGAGACTTTTTGAGTGTGTTTTGAGGACTAAAACAGTTCTGTTGGTGAGGGGATTCGGAGGGCCGGAAATAATGGTGGATGCGAATTCTTCTTCGAGCTCAAAGCCCAACGGGCGGGTTTTTGACGTTTCTCGTGATGATCATGAGGAAGACGATAGCCTTAAGGCCGGGGTTAGTATTATTCCCTAACTTCAAATATAAGTACTGGTTTATAGACAAAAAGATATGAAAAACTATAACGCTTATGTTTTAATATTTCATTGTGCTGTGGGTTGCACATGGATTGCTTATCGTTCTGAAACCAACATGTATTTTGCTGTTTTTTGTGGGTTTTTGTTTTCCTTCTTGTTGAGTAATGGTTTGAAGAGTGTAAGATTTCAAACGGTTTTCTTTTTTTTTTTTTTTTTTTTTTTTGAATGTCCTTTGAACATCTTGTGTTCGGCAAATCAGTGCTTTAACTAAAAATCTTGGTTATTGACCTCTCACGTTTCAAAATCAATTTTATTTAATCTCAATCGAAAATTGGGTTACATATGTGTGTGTGTGTGTGTGTGTGTGTTATGGTTTTCTTGGTTGTGACAGGCATGTGACCTTCCATTGAGAACGGTCTATGTCTTTTTTACTCAAATTGAACCAACAAAACTCCCTTATTCTAACAATGGATATTCAAGGATGATCAACCCTACATAGGACTATGGGAGGAAGTTTTGTTCTTATGGCGTTCAAGCAAAATACACCTAGATTGCTCTTATTAGTAGGTACGTGCTAGTCCCATAAGAAAATCTTTAAAAAATTGACTCCATTTGCCAATGGAGGTTCGTTGCAACAGATTTGAAGTTCAAGGGGCCAGTTCTCAAGATTTTTAGTTCAGGAATTGGTTTTCAAAACTCAAAAAGTTCACGAGACAACTATACAAAAAAGCCTTTTCTTTTTTTTTTTTTTTTTTTTTTTCACACTGTTGGGCGATATTGCATGCATGTACATGGATTTCTAAGGGGACAGGATCATATTTTCTTGAATTGTTCTTAATTGTGTCCCTAAACTTTAGATTCCCTCGCACCGTCTCCTGAACTTTAAAAACTCCCCACTCTGCCTTTTGAGTTTTATCGAGTCCCATTTAATCTCTTTTATTAGCGTTTATGTTAAAAACATATGAAAAGGGGATTAATTGTGGTCATGCGAGACTAGTAGAAATTCAAACATTAAGGTTAAGTGAGATTTTTTTTTTCGGTCTTTTTTTTTTTTTACATAATTCTAATAGAAAGTGTTAATTGCGATTAATTCTTATGTTAAGAGTACAATCGGAGTTTTAAAATTTAGAGAAAACTAAAAGTGATCCTAAAATTGAAGAAAAGTTTGAGCGATTTTATTGATTTTTTATTTGAACTTACATGAAAACCATCTTTTTGTACATGAAAAATACTCGAAGCAATTGAACTTAGTTCAAATTTAAGTGTCTCCATCCTTAAAAGGAAAAAAGATAAAAGAATATTTTCCCAAATAACCCCTAAATAGACACCCAGTCTTATGTTAGTCTGTACCTTCTAATTTCACAATTACCTCTTCAATTATACAACCAATGTCTTTCAACCTCAGTACTTATTTGTGCATACTCTCAATGTGATAAATTAATTATTGAGTAATTTTTGTATTTTTAATTGATTTTTGTATATTTTTTTTTTCAATAAAGGTTTAGAACTTCAATAAAACTAGAATGCGGTTTAGTATAAAAGCATTAGACAGAAGGACAGGAATAAATTTCCAACGTCTAATGCCCATGTTGTTGTGGCGCCACAATATTTTGGAAGGAATGCAAGACTTTCACTCAAAAGATTATGATCTATTTCGTGGTTTGGACGATCCAACGTGGGAAAACCAATAGTTGAGTTGAAACTAGCTTTTTCGATCAATTTCTGTATGAATCTTCTTTCAATTTAAAAACCATCATTAAAAACTGTCATGAAATGTGCACGTGAAGGTCCGTGGACCATGGTCCCTGCAATCACAGCGTGGAAATTTTAAAGATGGTTTTCTTGAACCTGAAGTAATAATTATCTGTTGACTGTAGGACATCAAATTTTTGCCTCACTTATAATTCCCAATATACCTAAATTGTTGTTAACTTCCTCTAAATTTGCATTTTTTTCTTGTTCGGTTTCGGTTTTCAGGTGAGAGCGGGTGGTGAAGCAGTTTTCTACAGCCCACAGTATTGGGGACAGCCCACAGTATTGGGGTCAGCCAGAAGATGTGCTCCCTCGACGCTGTGATCAGTGCGGTGAAGTTGGTGATCTTGCTTGTTTCGCACCTTCTTTTCCCTTTGAATAAGATTTTGAAAAGTATATTTGAACAGTAAATTTGAATTTGCGAATTCAAATCTATAATCCAAACGGGGCTAAGTATTTTACATAGCACCAAAATCCTTTGGCAACTCAACATTTTCTTTGTCAGCAATGCCAATTTTGATGCAAGTTATAAATGTTCATTAACCATCGAGATCCAAGCATTAGTTAGGTTTTGCCAAGTTGCATTTTACTACGCCATAATGTGTGAATTAATGAATGATTAAAGTAAAAAGAAAAAAATTGTACGATTGCAAAATTAAAAAATGTTGTTTAATCATAATTCACAAGGAGATGCAGATTTTCTATCTTTTTCTGTCTTTCATATCCCACCACCGTCCTTAAGGACTTACAAATATTGGCAGCTAATGAAGAAAAAAACAGAAAAGGAGCGCAACCATCGCTGCTGTCGCTGTGGCGAAATGGGGCAAAACTGCTTGTCCTGTCCCCTTCCAATAACCTTCAAATTGGTGCGTCTCCATTTTCGGTTTCAAAAAATTATCATCCTATTTGAACTATTGTTTCTGACCACGTAATCTTTATGTTTTTTTCCCTCTAGTTAATTCATTTTTGTTGCGATTTCGCAGCCACAAGGTGCTGCGTTTCAACTTCAACTGATCCGCAGCCAAGTAGCCATGTTGAGGATCCTGCTAACCCAAGTTGTGATCGCGTGATCAGGAGAAGGAAAGCTCCTCGCTGTAGCCGTTGTGGTAAAGTTGGTCATAACCGCAGGAGCTGTCGCCTGCTTATGGAATGAAGCCCTAAGAAGTTAATTACTGTCTCCCCCAGTACTCTTGTCTTCAATGGCTATACTATTGAAGGAGATTATCTGAAGTATCTAATTATTGAACTCATCTGTCTTTCAATAGGGATATAAATGGTCCTCCCCCCCCCCCCCCCTTTTTTTTTTAGATTTCCTTTGCGTTTTGAGGTGGTTTGTTTGTCTTGGATCATGCACTCTTTTTCCTTCTGTCGGATTTTTTTTTTTTTTCCTTTAGGTTGTTTTTCTGACAAAGGGTTTTAATGAGGCACTGGATGTGTTTTGATACGTCTTGAGGAATGGTATTGTAATGTTAGTTTATGTGTTTTCTCTTCTCTTTAAAGTGATTTTTTTTTTTTTTTTATTAACATGGTGTGTTTCCATTGAAAAATAATAATAAAAGAAATCTTATTATTATTATTATTTGCACTAGTTTTTCTTCTCTTTCAACGGCTGTAGCTTAGATAATAAGAAAATTAGGTTGAGTAACCTTTTTTAATCACTTAGTCAAATAAATGGCCCAACTTTTTTTTTTGTTTAAGAAAATGGCCATTTGTCATTTTTCAGGATTGGTCAATCAATAATTGGCTGATGGTCAATTAGTGATTGATTATAAAAGTTAGTGATTGACTATGAATTTAGTAATTTACGTTATGATTAATCAATGATTAACTGTTATGTGGTCAATCATTGATTGACTATTTAAGAAAATTGATTAACTATTTTATAAAAAATGGCTTTTTAACTAATTTTTAAAAACTTAAGTCATTTATTAAAAAAACTTCTTAAAAAAAGACTATTTAGCTTTAAATCCCTAGATAATTTTAGTGCAAATGCAAACACAATATTTGACCTAAAAAGAAAATCTTACATTTAATATGTTGTTCTATCTTATTCTGTTTTTCATCATATATGTTGAGGTTTAAAACTTGTAATAAAATGTGATTGTGGGTATAACTTAGCGGTAATACCATATCTGATTCTACCTAGAGGTGTAGAGTTCGAATCCTCCCACCTTCAAGTTCAAAAAAAAATTATAATAAAAGGAAAAAAATTTTTTTTTTCAAAGAATTGAAAAATAATAATGTTGTGATTACTAAGTGAAAAGTGAATACATTAATCAATAAATAACACAATCTAAAAATTGACTAATGCTATAGTTGAGGTAAGACTTTGTGTCTCATCTCTCATTGTCCACCTGTCGTTGCAAGTCAAGGATATCCGTTGAAGAATAAAGTCAACATCCAGTTAATTAAATTGACTCAAGATCCATATCTACCCAATAGCCAATCAGGTCAAGCCAACGCAATCGAGATAAGAAATCAACTCTGCGAGTTGATCTGAGAACCCATCCAAGATTGAAGCTCAATTAGATAAGGAAACTTCCCAAATTTAGCCGTGAACAAGAATCAAGTAAAGTTATTACATAATCAAGCCAAAAAAAGGACATTTACTCGTTTTTAAAAAGCTTTCCCACAAGAAAAGTCAACATAGACAAGAAAATGTAATTTCCCATCTGCAATTAAGGCTTATTCTATACAAAATCAAGCATTCAAAGTTAGCAATCACAAACTAAAAATAAGGGGCATCATCACATGCCCAAAAGATCAGAATCCTCGCGCATTATGGCATACCCCGCGTTCTCTATCCTATTCTCTCCACTTTCTGCATTTTCTCCATAATTACTGTATTCCCCCTATTCTTTCTTTCCACTCTCACTGCTACGCCATTTATTGTATCACTTTATCAAATGTAGTAAAATCTCCGGAGCCACCATATAGGAGTAGCTCTCCCGTTTGAGGGTGAACCTCTACATATTATGTGTATTCTTTGTCTCTCTTTACTTTCACTTCAGTTATTTTATAGCTAACATACTCGGTTAAGTCAATGCGCATCTTATTGGTTCAATGATACAATCTTAAGTCATAAATTGACTCAATCCAATTTGACTGTATATTTTACTCTTTACAACTATATTTGATGATAATAAGCCGAATTTGACATTGGAGATGCCAAATTAATGTACAATTTTCAAATTACGAAACCAGTTTTTCAATACATTACTATATTTTGTGCTTAATTCTACATATTTAAATTTGGCATAAAGTATAGGTCATTTCAATTTTGATATTAGTAAATCTGTTGACCTTTTCATTTAAGAAAAATTGAGTAGTTCTTGCATACTTATCTAATAGAATGGCCCAATTGTTTTTATTAAAAAAATGGTAAGTTCTTATTAACATTATTTTAGAACAATTTAATATTTAGAGCAATGACGAAAATGTCAATGTTAATAAAATTATCGAGGTTTTAATTTATGGATAATGTCAACGGAAATGTCAATGTCGATAGATATTCCAGAAAAAAAAAATAGATACTTAAAAAAAAAGGCTTAAATTTTTTTGCGAAAATTTTATAAAATGTAAAAAGAATCAATATTACTTAATTTGAACTAATTTAAAACAAAAACAATACAATTGCTATCAAATACAAAACTTTATATCCCATAAGGTAATAGCGATCACAATAATTGTACATTGATTGTAATTTTCAGTGT
>CM046383.1:21166313-21292313 GCA_025413485.1 Ficus microcarpa
CCAGATGCTTCTGCAAGTTTGAGATTTCCTCCTTGTCATTTCCTGTAATTATCATATCATCAACATAAATAATTAGAGCTGTTACCATCCCTAGTCGATGCTTCAAAAACAGAGTATGATCTGAATTACTCTGTTTAAAACCACGCCTTTTCATAGCCAAGCTAAATCGTCCAAACCACGCTCTAGGTGATTGCTTCAATCCATATAGTGCCTTCTGGAGTTTACAAACGACTCCAGTCTGTGGTGAGGTTGTAAAGTCTGGTGGAATGTCCATGTACACTTCTTCTGCAAGATTCCCATGAAGAAATGCATTTTTTACATCGAATTGATGTAGTGG
The DNA here is from genome assembly GCA_025413485.1 of Ficus microcarpa. Lineage (NCBI taxonomy): Eukaryota > Viridiplantae > Streptophyta > Magnoliopsida > Rosales > Moraceae > Ficus > Ficus microcarpa. The sequence continues at coordinate 21,166,651 of CM046383.1, forward strand.
CCAATCTAAGTTTGCAGCAAGAGACAACAAAACTCTGATAGTATTTAACTTTGCTACTGGTGAAAACGTCTCCCGATAGTCTATACCATATGTCTGGGTATAACCTTTCGCTATAAGTCTCGCCTTATATCTCTCTATTGACCCATCTGCCTTGTGTTTAATGGAGAACACCCATCTACATCCCACTGTTTTCTTTCCTTTGGGCAGTGGCATAAGCTTCCATGTATCATTCTTCTGCAATGCTGTCATCTCTTCAGTTATTGCTTGAATCCATTTGGGATCATTCAAGGCTTCTTGTACTGTGCTCGGAACATGATCAGAGGACAGCTTATGCACAAAAGCTTTGAGTGGTTGCGATAATCTCTGAGTAGAGACGTAGTTGGCAATCAGATACTTCGACTTCCTTTCTTCATGGTCTGGGGAGTATCGATTTGGTGGCTTGCCACGGTTGTGTCTGAAAGGTAATCTATAGCCAACAAAATATTCTGTAGTATTATTAGGATGAGAGTTTAAAGATTGTACCTCAGGAGTATTCTCAGGAAAGTGGTCGTTTGGTACTAAAATATGAGGAATGGGCTGCTCTTGCTGTACCTGCGGCTGCTCTTGCTGTACTTCCTTACTTTTCTTTTTGGTATCCTCATTTCCTCCTTCCTGCCCCGTCGATTCCGCAAGAGTCTCTGGTCTAGTTCTTTCTAGCTCTTTTTGAGTGTCATCATGATTTTGCTAAGTCCCGACCAGAACAGGCAATAGTTGTCTTCCATTAGATTCAGTCATATCATCATTATTACTCACTTCCTCAAAGCCTGGCTAGTTTTCCCAACTATCCATATTCTGTTCTTCGGTAGAATGAGAATCTGGTTTTGGAAAGAAAGTTTCGGATTCGAGAAAAGTGACATCCATTGTGGTATAAAGACGCCTTGTAGTTGGATCATAGCACCTATAGCCTTTCTTATGTGCTACGTACCCCAGAAAAATACAACGAACAGCGCATGGATCAAGCTTTGTTCGTTGGTTTTTATGAAGGTGAACATAAGCAACACAACCAAATATCCGTGGTGGAAGCATCAAGATAGAAGGCAAAGGTACATAATGAGCAAGAACTTGTAGTGGAGTTTCAAAGCCCAAGACTCGAGACGGCATTCGATTCAACAAGTACACAGCAGTAACAACTGCATCTGTCCAATACCGTCGGGGTGTATTTGCTGCTGTCAAAAGTGCCCGAGCTGTTTCGAGGATATGTCTATTCTTTCGCTCCGCTACACCATTTTGTTGTGGTGTTTGAGAACAAGTGGTCTCATGATAAAGACCATGTGTTTTGAAATATTCTCGTAACTCGTTGTTGTCATATTCTCCTCCATTATCAGATCGAAGAATTTGTAGTTTAGCAGAGAATTGAGTCCTGATCATACTATGGAAAAAACGAAAAATTCCAGACACCTCATTTTTATGTTTCATCACGTAAAGCCAAGTCATACGTGTGCAATCATCTACAAAGGTTACAAACCATCTAACACCTGAAGGAATTGAAATAGGAGCCGGGCCCCAAACATCCGAATGAATTAATGTAAATGGAGTCTCACATTTTTTCAATCTTATTGGGTAAGGAACACGATGACTCTTGGCTAAAATACAAGTTTCACACTCAAAATTAGAGTCATGTAAATTGGAAAACAAACTTGGAAGCAAGTGCTTTAAGTAGGAAAAAGATGGATGACCCAGTCGTTGATGCCACAACCAAATCTGTCGTCCTTTGTCACTAGTTTGACACACTATATTTGCCTTGCCAAAGCTGAGATCATCCATGTAGTACAGCCCATTTCTTTTAGTACCACGACCAATAATTTCCTTGGTGAGAATATCCTGGAACAAACAGAAACTTGGATACATCAGTGCACAACAATTTAGTTCCTCGGTAACTTGGCCTACAGACATTAATTTATTTGAAAGAGATGGGACTAATAAAGTATTTGGTAATGAAAAAGAGGGCGAAAAAGCAACTCTTCCAGCCCCTGTAACTGGATATGTCATTCCATTGGCATTGGCAATGCACGTCCGTCTAGGTTGAGTGGTTTCAACAAAATCTTGTGGATCAAATGTCATATGATCGGTTGCCCCTGAGTCGACAATCCAACCATTGTTACCTGAATCATTGAGAGCCGCGGATTTGTTTGCAGCAGCAGGAGAAGAATCCCTTTCTGACATAAACGAGTCCTCTTGTGGTACAAGGGATAATTGGGATTCTGTGCTTACAAGTGCAGCTTTGCCAGAATTTTCATTTGCACCAGCTTCACGTTTCTTCTTGGCCTTGAGTCCATGCCACCATTCTGGATATCCATGTAGCTTGAAACAAGTGTCTTTGGTATGTTTCATATTCCCACAGTGTGTGCAACCCACTCCCTCTGCTTGTGACTTTGATTTCGTTGATACAGTCGGCTTTCCATCGGACAAAAAACGAAGTGAAGATTGCTGTTGTGATTTCTTTCCTCCTTGTGAGATCATAGCAACACCAGGCATTGTGTCTTCTTTTGCCAACATCACTGCTTGCCTCAAATCCTCCCTACGAACAAGTGCATAGGCTTGTTCTATTGTTGGAAATGGTTGTATTTGAAGCACATCTCCTCGGATCTTGTCAAGACGATCATCTAGTCCATCCAAGAATGTATAAACTCTATCCTCCTGTAAAATGGAGTTATATTTATGTATGTTAGTTTCACATTTCATCGAATTTGGACGGCGAAAATCAATTTCTCTCCATAAGCCTTGAAGATTGTTGTAATATGTTTCGATGGATCCTCCGCCTTGCTTGAGCCTCGTCACTTTCTGCTTGAGATCGTAAACCTGTGAGGTGTCGGTGCCGTCAAAATATGTTGTAGCGATAGCGTCCCACACTGCTTTCGCTGTCGGAAATCTGATGTAGTTGCTGATCAGTTTTGGCTCCATAGAGTTTATCAGCCATCCCTTTACCACTGCATTTTCAGTTCTCCATTTTCTGAAATTCGGATTTGTCTCTTGGGGTTGTGGAAGATCCCCATTTATATACGCCAGTTTGTCTTTGCCTGAGATGTACATCTCAACAACCTGGGACCAAAGTCCATAGTTTGTGCCATCCAACTTGATGCCAATTGGTGCAGCAATTGGTTCATGACTCGGTGGGATTGGTGTCTGGTTCAACATCTGCGATAGTCTGGATGTTAGGTCTGCAATAATTGAGTTCTCTCCTTGGGAGTTCCCTATTACGGGTGGAGTACGTTCTCCCATCACTCAATCTCTCTGGTTTTTCTGTTCATCAAAAAAAAAAAATGAAGGTCCTAGAATCTACGCTCTGATACCATGATGAAAATGTAGTTTTTTATTTCTAATTTAATCAAATACAGAACACAAGAGGGAGCTTATATACATGTCCAGAAATCTATTCTAGGAAAGTAATAACTACTGTACATGATTCTAGGCTATTTATTGGTATTTTGATTAAATAAATAAATCCCTATAATTCCTCCATAAGATTTGATTTTCCCCACCAGATCTTCTATTAACAGCTCATGCCAACATCCCTTAGGGTTACATTGGGTAACCCTTAAGGTCAACTTTAATTAAACATTGGGTCAATCCTTAGTCAACCCTTCTATGGTAAATCTTGACCTTTGGGGCTAAGCCCAGTAACTCGGATACTAATTCCGATTACTCTCCGTAGTCGGCTCGTTTACCCATTTTATCTTGAAAATTCTACTTCCTTACTTTTGGAAAAATCTGGGTAATTGCCTTCGAAAATCATTTAGTTCACTTGTAAAAATTCTTACTTCTTTGGGTAAAATTTTATAAAACTGTTTAGAGCTGAAAACCGTCTGTTACGTTCATTTTGCTTTACCTTGGCATAAAATCTTGAAAACACTGGGTTTACAAAATCTCATTTTCTCTTCTTAACTTGGAAAGAGTTGAGGAAAATTTCAAAACTCTTAATTATACTTGTAAAAATTCACGTTTTCAAAACGGACCTTTATAAAAATCATTTAGGGTTGAAAACTGCCTTTGAAACAGTTTCCATAGTTAAAACAGTGGGTTTTAGAAGAAAAATAGTTTTTCTGAACCAGTTTTAGAAAATCCTGTGCAAGAATTTTCTATTCACTGCACAGCCGTTGGAAAACAGTGTCAGTTTAAAAATATAATCCGAATTTGAAAAACTTTTCTTCACGAAAGTTGTAGCCCTCGAAGAGTTCTAAAACTTTCATGTTTTACAAAAAATCCAGTTCCGCTCACATTCATGTCAGTTTTTGTTTGAAACTGGCTGACCCTGTAAACTGGGTCTGGGTAGATCAGCCATGGGTTTTCATAAAAACGGAGGCCATTGGAGCCTTATTTTGGGATTCTGCCCATGCTACCCCTTAGGAAAAACCCTTCTGAACAACTTTCATGTTTTGAGTTTTACCCAGTTCGGCCTCTAAAGGCCTTAAATTTTCACTTTCCCAAAACTGGCCAGTTTTGAATCCGAACTGGCAGTGTCGGTTGCTTAGTCCGGTTTACGTCCTATTTAGCGGAATCTATCTCGACCGATCACATCGGGAGCTTATACATCAATCAAGCAGCATTTCTAACATCCCATAAATTCAATCAAGCTAATCCCATGTGTCCATGCAGCCCTAAACCGAAAGCCCTATCCTTGGGCTGCATGGTTTCTAGCCTAGCATCATAAACAAGCATACATCATCACATTCACCATTTAACTAGCAGCCACACTTCCACTGCCTTGGGCAGATGTTGTGACCAAAAATCAGGGGACATACCAATCACTTCTAGCATGCATCCTAACAATTTTTAAAGCACAAATCAAGTAAGCAAACATCATAAATAAGCCAACCACGCCTTAATCCCTAACCAAGCACACACTAACATATCTAGGGCTGAAATTTAAAATGGATTTGTGTCCTTACAAACCATATTGAAATACCCATAAAATGCTAAACTTGAACTTAATTGAAAGAATAAGGTCAAGATTTTACCTAGACCCAAGTTAGGGTTTGAAATCCCAAATCTCCTTTGGTCTCCTTGATCCTTCTAGCTCACGGTTTTGGGTCTCACTATGGCACCCAAATTTTTTTCTTGGTTGATCCACTCAAACCCGAACACTACCACAAGATTTCCCCTCAAAAATTTCAACTTTTCCTCTCCTCTTTCTCCCCCAAAACCCACGGCTACAGCTGCCCAAAAATGGGTCTCCAAGTTCCCAAATTTTTTCTTGTTTCTCCCTAGCAAACCCGAGTACTCTCCAAGCAAAAGCCCTCTAAAAATTTATGATTTCCTCTTCTCTTTCTCTCCTCCTTACCCACGGTTTTTCTACAGCAAAATGGCAAGAGTTCCCCTTGGTTTTGTGAATTAAAATGGGTATTTGGGTCTCCTATTTATAGAGGTGGGGGAAGGTTAGTGGAATTGTGAATTTGCCCCACAAAACTTGATATTCCCACTTAAGGGGGGTGTAGGTGGCGACCATTTGGTGGTGGGAAGCTTCTAGAGCTTTCTTCCAAAGCCACATAAGGGCTTGTGATGTCATGGTTGTTGGAAAAATCGGATCCGGTATTGGAGTTACGGCGCAGCGGAAGTTTTAAAAATTTTATGCCGTTTCTGGAAAAGAAGCTCATGATGCATATAACAATAAATTAATTCATGATCAAGCATACCTTATTTCTTGGATTCCGGAATTGCTAAAGCGTTTGATTAACGTGTCTTCTCTACTATTCTCGAGTTCCACGTCTCAGAGTGTGTGTAGGCACACGTTCTAAGAATCCAAGCGACCGGTAATACTTTCCGAAGTCTAGATCCCTCCTTCTCAATTCCGATGATCCTCGTTGAGAATTTTATCCAACTTCTTTCTTCAAAACTACAAAACAAGAACCGGTTAACCTCCTATGAAAAATTATCACTCGGTTTAACCTTCATCGCAGTTTTGATGCAATGGAATTTTCTTTCTTTTTCTCTCTCACAAGAAAGCCGAATTTTTGATGTGGAAGAAGAACAAATTTTTTTTTTAATTATTAAAAAACGTTTTTCCCTTTTTAAGAAAATCAAAAATTGGTTTTTCAAGAACTCCTAGCCTTTATATAGTATTCCAATCCTTTTCAAAATTTATCTCCATCTTGAAAAATAATTAATAATTATTTTTCCAGATAAATCTTGAACCAAAAGATCATACAACTTTAGGGCTAGATTCATTGAACATAAAAACAATTTTCAAGAGGAAATCCCTTTTAAAAATTCGGCCACAAAGTGAGAGAAATCTTGATTGGTGGTTTAAATTTTAAATCAAGAATCTAGACTAGTCAAAAGATCCTAGTCCTATATAGATTCAAACCTCTTTTAAACCTTTTCGAATTTAAATAGGATTCACATATTTGAATAAATATTTTCCATAAGCATTATCCATATTAATTAATTTAAATTAATGAAATATTTCAAATTTTCTTTCCTCACAAAAACCATGCACCTCTTTAATTATGAAAGAAAAATTCATGAAATAATCTTCATTATTTAAACCAATTAATAATTTAATGTTAGGAATATATTTAAATAATTTTGAAACAAAATTTTCTTCCCTCCATACAATTAAAAAACGTGCACCACTTTTAATTAGGAGAAAAAAATTTTGTTTTCCAAAATTCAAACACAATCTTATTTTCAAAATTCAAATTAACCAATCACATGTTGACAAATCATTTGTCTACAAATTTCACATGTCCAATCCTTTCTGGATTGCATGTTAGAGAGTACCATGTCTTAATAGACATTACAAAATTCCATTTACAATTTACCGATCTCATTAGGAACAAATCCCGGGACACTTCGTGGAACTATATGAGCTAATAGAGGGACCCGATGGAAATATGTAAAGCGGCTCCTATAATTGTGAAAAATTAATCCCAGATTAATTATCCATCAATTATCAACTTCAAAACTATTCCACTAAAAGTTTGAAGCTAAACTCCTGTTTACATACCGTATTACGAAAGCTCTCTCACGTAGTGCTTCTTCCATAATTTATTCATCGCTTGCTTAATCCCCATATGTTATCCATGATTGAATTAAGGACTTTTTCCGTTTTACCTTTTCAATCATTTTAACTTAAAGTTCCATTATTCTCCATTGAAAGAACCACCAATTGTAAAACCATACAATTGGTAAACCATCAAAGAACACAAAGTAAACCGATGGCCAAGATCTTGTTATACTATCTTTCAATCCCGAATAATGCCTTTAAGTAGATAACATTTACTATCGTTAAGATAGCTATGGATTCCGTATCTATGAATCTTGATTTCTCCATCCATAAGTCATGCACCCAAAACACAAGTATGTTGACCATGAATTAACAGTGTCTCACCTTTAGTGCATCAAAGTACATAAGTCATGGATGCGAACTCAAGTAATCATTTCAGGATTAAGATTAATGCAGGATGATAATCAAAGCATCATTGATTCTTATAAACGGAAATTATTAAACCGAATCAATTAACACTTTAGGTCCAGTCCAATGTCATACCTCAATACTGGTATACATTAAAGTTTCTACTCGGAACCTATCCGATGGTCAAGACAAACCATCCCTCCAAGGAAGTAAACAACCTTTACAATCTTTTCATGAATAAGATCCCCAAATCTTATTCCGTTGATTGCGGACTATTTATTTAGACTGTTATCAAATTACCACGTCTTCTATGCATACCCCGTATACATATGGTAATTCGATATATTACCAACAGCCTAGGAGTATTTTATGTTAGCTCAAAATAATCATACAATCAACAAATGAAAGTAAATATAACACAACTTATTAAACATAAATAATTTCCTCTTATTAATATCAAAATGTCATATTTACAGAAAATCCCTAATATTAATTTTCTATCCTTAGGGCACCCATAGATCCCAACAATCTCCCACTTGCCCTAAGCGAGTAAATGTGACATATTACGCATCCCCATGCCTTCGACGTGTTCATCGAATCTTCTGGCCACCAAAGTCTTCGTGAACGGGTCAGCAAGATTGTCCTCCGATGCGATTTTGCAAACCGTCACATTTCCACTCTCAACAAAGCCTCTGATAATGTGATATTTTCTGTCAATGTGCTTACTCCTCTTATGATGCCTAGGATCCTTGGTATTAGCTACTGCTGCACTGTTGTCACAGTAGAGCACCATAGCTTTATCCATACCAGGAACGACCTCAAGGTCACTAAGGAACCTGCGGAGCCAAACCGCTTCCTTTGATGCCTCACTGGCTGCCACATACTCGGCTTCCATGGTCGAGTCAGCAATACAAGATTGCTTAACACTCCTCCACACAACGGCACCACCTCCAAGGGCGAAGACAGATCCTGAAGTCGATTTCCTTGAATCCTGAGCTGATTGAAAATCAGAATCTGTATATCCTATAGGAACAAGGTCCTGACCGGAATACACTAGCATATAATCCCTCGTTCTCCGTAGATACTTGAGTATATGCTTGACCGCAGCCCAATGGTTCGGTCCCGGATTCGACTGATATCGACTTACCATACCAACCGCAAAACAAATGTCAGGCCTAGTGCATAACATAGCGTACATAAGACTACCTACCGCTGATGCATAAGGTACATTTTTCATACGCTCCCTTTCTTCCGATGTCTTGGGACAGTCATCTTTAGAAAGTTTGATTCCAATCCTGAAAGGTTGAGCACCTTTCTTGGAATCCTTCATAGAAAACCTCTCAAGTACTTTATCAATGTATAAAGCTTGGGAGAGTGCTATCGTTTTGTTCTTTCTATCTCTAAAGAGTTGAATACCAAGAACATAACTAGCTTCTCCTAAGTCCTTCATGTCAAACTGTTTGGCTAACCAAACTTTGACAGATGATAATATTGCCACATCGTTTCCAATAAGCAATATATCATCCACATAAAGTACAAGGAACACCACTTTCTCGTTCTTGATACATTTATAAACACATGGTTCATCAATGTTTTGTTCGAATCCATAAGTTTTGATCACTTGATCAAACCTAATATTCCAAGAACGAGATGCTTGCTTTAATCCATAAATGGATTTAAGCAACTTGCATACTTTGTCTTCTTGGCCTTTTGCCTTGAACCCGTCTGGTTGTATCATATAGATATCTTCCTCAAGAGAGCCATTCAAGAAAGCTGTCTTGACATCCATTTGCCAGATCTCATAATCGAGAGCAGCCGCAATGGATAAAAGAATGCGGATTGACTTAAGCATTGCTACAGGCGAGAAGGTTTCTTCATAGTCGATTCCTTCTTTCTGCGTATAGCCCTTCGCTACAAGTCTTGCCTTGAAAGTTTCTACTTTCCCATCCACACACCCAATCGGTTTTATGCCTTGGGGTAAGTCTACAAGTTTCCAGACTCCGTTGGAATCCATAGATTCCATCTCGGCGTTCATAGCCTTTTGCCAAAGACTAGAATCAACATCCTCCATAGCTTCCTTGTATGTAGCCGGATCATCAATATGTTCTATGGATTCTGCTTCATAAACTTCACCACTGAACATGTACCTTTCAGGTTCCCTGATAATCCTCCCACTACGACGAAGCTCCTGTGGTTGTTGATTCTTTAGTGATTTTTCCGCAGGGTTTTCTGTGACTTTAGGAACATCCAAATCCGAAGTCATCTCCTCAAGCACTACTTTGCTACGAGGTTTAAAGTCTTCCATGTAACTTTTCTCCAGGAATGTTGCATGTGTTGAAACAAAGACTTTATTTTGGTTTGGATTATAGAACAGACCACCTTTTGTCCCTTTTGGATAGCCAACAAATAAGCACACTTCTGATCGTGACTCCAATTTCTTCGCTTCCTTATCCAAGACATGTGCCAGACAACCCCAAATTCGAATATGATTCAAATTAGGTTTCCTACTCGTCCACAACTCATAAGGAGTTTTAGGAACCGATTTGGAGGGAACGTTATTCAGAAGATAGCATGCAGTTTGTATGGCGTGCCCCCAAAATGATAAAGGTAAAGTGGAATAACTCATCATAGACCGGACCATATCCAATAGGGTCCTATTCCTTCTCTCAGCTACACCATTCTGTTGAGGAGTACCAGATGCAGTCAACTGGGATTGTATCCCATTCTCTATCAAATATCCTAAGAACTCATCCGATAGGTATTCCCCACCTCGATTCGATCGAAGTGTCTTAATAGACTTGCCTAATTGTTTCTCCACTTCAGCCCGAAACTCTTTGAACTTGTCAAAGGCTTCGCTTTTGCGGGTCATCAAATAGAAATATCCATACCTTGAGTAATCATCAATAAAAGTGATATAATACTCATACCCACCACGTGCTTCTATGTTCATGGGACCACAAACATCTGTATGCACAAGTTCTAAAAGTTTCTCGACATGACCATCCTTGGCAGCAAAGTACCATTTAGTCATCTTGCCCTCCAAATAGGATTCGCATTGTGGCCAAGGTTCAACCTCATACAAGTCGAGGCATTCATCTTTTACCATCCTTTGAATTCTGTTAAGGCTTATGTGACCAAGTCGTAAATGCCAAAGATATGATTTCTTAGAGTGAGAAGACTTATGTCTTTTAGAGTTCTTTTCCAATTCTGTATCAAGCAGTGAGTGCATCTTAGGTTTGATAAAATAAAGATTTCCATGCATCCATCCATTACAGATAAGAGAATTGTTTTTCCTAATAACAACTTTATTATTAAAAGAAACTGAATAAGAATCTTTAATTAAACAAGCTACCAAAATTAGGTTCCTCTTAAAATTAGGAACATAAAAACAATGTTTCAAAACAATAAACCTAAATTCATCAAAATAAAGATACACTTCTCCCACTGCTTCAGCTCGCACCAACGTCCCATCGCCGGTTCTTAACGTAAAGTCCTCCTCATGCAGACTTCTCGTTACCTTGAACCCCTGTAGAGAAATACAAACATGGTTAGTAGCTCCAGAATCTATAACCCAATTGTCTTTAGATTCTTCCACTAAACAACCCTCAAGATACAGGACATTGAAATTACCTTTCTGCTTTTGCAAAGTCAGGAAATCTCGGCAATCCTTCTTGAAATGTCCTTTCTTCCCACAGTGAAAGCACTTAATCTTTTTGGGGTCTACCTTTCGCTTCTTAGTCTTGGTAGACTTCTTAGAAGCAGGTGCATTCACCGTAGACTTATTCCCCTTGTTCTTCCCTTTTTCCTTCTTCCTTTTGGGATTAGGAACAGACGAACTAGGTTCAGCCAAATTTGCCTCAGCCTTAGGTCCAGAACCCTTAAAAATGTTCTCAAAGACTTGCAACTCCTTCATCAATTCCGTTAAAGACATCTCCTTCCGGTTAAGGTTGTAGGATGCCTGAAACAAATCGAAATCCTTAGATAAGGTTTGAAAAACCATAACCAGTTGAGTTGCAGCATCGATCTCAGCCCCATTTGCCTGAGCTTCAGACAAATAAGCCATGACTGTCATCATCTGCTCCTTGATGGGAGTTCCAACCTTCTGCCTGCAGTTCTTTTGACCTTTGATAGCATCGATCTTAGCCTGGATAGTTTGTTCACCAAACATTTCCTCCAGGTTATCCATGATCTGCCTAGCAGTTTGATGTTCCTCATGCTGTTTCTGGAGCACGTTAGATATGCTCGCCCGAATATAGCACATAGCACTAAGGTTGGAATTGTCCCAGCGCTCAAGCGCTACAAAATCCCTATCAGGAGCATCGATCGCAGGTGTAGGTGGTCGAGGTTGGGTTAGGACAAAACTGTGTTTCTCAAAGTTTAGGACGATTAGCAAGTTCCTTTTCCAGTCATTAAAATTCTCGCCAGTTAATTTGTTTTGCGTAAGTATCACAGATAACGGGCTTGACATTTTGATCTATAATAAGAAAACATGTAATAAGTATGAGCAAACATCCTATCAGTTTATAAAATATGATTTTGTAATGAAACAACAAGATCTATATGCAATCTAAATGTTCATGTGTAAAACCCTTAAAACACATACCTTACAACGACAATTCCTAGCTACCGCTTTCTAAGCTACCGAGGGCTAGTCATAGAATAACTAGCCAAGAACACGGATCCCTTCCGATTAATACATATTCGTCCATGGAACAAACTCCATTAAATATATATTAACTATCGTTTATTTGGCCACTACTTTACATAACAGAGCCTCGAGGGAGGGTTAATAAATAAAGTAGTATGAGTGTGTAACCATCGTTTCTAATTTTGAATCCATATTTTACATCCGCCACCGAGGGGTGATCTAAACATAAAATATGCCCAAAATTGTTATCCTTTCGGAAATCCAAATCAATGTGCGCTCTAGGTAAGATACCTATCCGAAGGGAATTCCCGAATCGAAACCGAGTAGTAGGCACTACCATGCGTAACAATTGGACCAACGATGGAGGCCGTAGGTCTTAGTGTGTAAAACCTTATCCCACTCAATCTTTTAAATTAGGGTTTTTGTTTTTCATGCATAAACAATATTTATTGAGTGGCACTCCCTAGTCTATATGGCATGTTACCAATACATCATGAAATAGTATAACATATTCATTTAGCAAGTCATCATCCATGGTTTGCAAAATATGTAAATAGCCGTGGATCATGATTCCATCCTAGAGAAAAGAAAATTGTAAAATTTACAAAAATTTAACCGAAACATATATCGGCCTTCATTTGTAGATCCATGCATTGTATCATTCTTCAATGTGTCTTCCTTCTCCAATGTCACATCTTTTTAAATTTAAAATTAAATTTAAATTTCAAAAAAGATTATATGTGATTTTTAATTTTAATCAAAACTACAAAATATCAAAATTTAAATTAAAAATTCCAGTTTATTAAATTTCAAAATTTAAAATTTGAAATTTGAAATTTCCAAATTTCAAATTTAAATCACAAAATTTTAAAATTCATAATAATATCCATTAAATTTAAATTTAAATTTTCAATTTTGATTTCCAAATTATCAAGATCACATATCGTTGGAAAATTAAATTTTCAAAAGATTCTTGTGATTTTTTTTATACAAAAAAACGTTTTTTAATTAAAAAAATTCCAAAAATCAAAAAAAAATCACATCCTTTGAAAATTTCCATACATTCGTTCATCTTCAATCTCCTTGAATCCATTGCAGCCCGAATTTTAAAAAAAAAATTCCTATGCCGTTTCCGGCTTACAAAAATTCTAAGAATTGAAAGAATGACCTAACGGTGATAATAGACCGCATCTATTACACTTGAAAAACCTAGATACAAATTCTAACCTCTATGGAATCATGACCGGCAAAATTGAACAAGCATTATATATTATCAAAATAATATAAAGCATTCATTCATCCATACGTCCATTCATAATATATTTAACATACTCAAAATAAAACCTAGAGTGCCAACTCTCTAAAATATTTCATTAATGCATAGAGAGAAATTTATTTGATCAAATAATTTATGTTATATGCATGATCATGAGTTGGCTCTGATACCAGTTGTTGGAAAAATCAGATCTGGTATTGGAGTTACGGCGCAGCGGAAGTTTTAAAAATTTTATGCCGTTTCCGGAAAAGAAGCTCATGATGCATATAACAATAAATTAATTCATGATCAAGCATACCTTATTTCTTGGATTCCGGAATTGCTAGAGCATTTGACCAACGTGTCTTCTCTACTATTCTCGAGTTCCACGTCTCAGAGTATGTGTGGGCACACGTTCTATGAATCCAAGCGACCGGTAATACTTTCCGAAGTCTAGATCCCTCATTCTCAATTCCGATGATCCTCGTTGAGAATTTGATCCAGCTTCTTTCTTCAAAACTACAAAACAAGAACCGGTTATCCTCCTATGAAAAATTATCACTCGGTTTAACCTTCTTCGCAGTTTTGATGCAATGGAATTTTCTTTCTTTTTCTCTCTCACAAGAAAGCCGAATTTTTGATGTGGAAGAAGAACAAATTTTTTTTTAATTATTATTAAAAAACGTTTTTCCCTTTTTAAGAAAATCAAAAATTGGTTTTTCAAGAACTCCTAGCCTTTATATAGTATTCCAATCCTTTTCAAAATTTATCTCCATCTTGAAAAATAATTAATAATTATTTTCCAAATAAATCTTGAACCAAAAGATCATACAACTTTAGGGCTAGATTCATTGAACATAAAAACAATTTTCAAGAGGAAATCCCTTTAAAATTCGGCCACAAAGTGAGAGAAATCTTGATTGGTGGTTTAAATTTTAAATCAAGAATTAGACTAGTCAAAAGATCCTAGTCCTATCTAGATTCAAACTTCTTTTAAACCTTTTGAATTTAAATAGGATTCACATATTTGAATAAATATTTTCCATAAACATTATCCATATTAATTAATTTAAATTAATGAAATATTTCAAATTTTCTTTCCTCACAAAAACCATGCACCTCTTTAATTAGGAAAGAAAAATTCATGAAATAATCTTCATTATTTAAACCAATTAATAATTTAATGTTAGGAATATATTTAAATAATTTTGAAACAAAATTTTCTTCCCTCCATACAATTAAAAAACGTGCACCACTTTTAATTAGGAGAAAAAAATTTTGTTTTCCAAAATTCAAACACAATCTTATTTTCAAAATTCAAATTAACCAATCACATGTTGACAAATCATTTGTCTACAAATTTCACATGTCCAATCCTTTCTGGATTGCATGTTGGAGAGTACCATGTCTTAATAGACATTACAAAATTCCATTTACAATTTACCGATCTCATTAGGAACAAATCCCGGGACACTTTGTGGAACTATATGAGCTAATAGAGGGACCCGATGGAAATATGTAAAGAGGCTCCTATAATTGTGAAAAATTAATCACAGATTAATTATCCATCAATTATCAACTTCAAAACTATTCCACTAAAAGTTTGAAGCTGAACTCCTGTTTACATACCGTATTACGAAAGCTCTCTCACGTAGTGCTTCTTCCATGATTTATTCATCGCTTGCTTAATCCCCATATGTTATCCATGATTGAATTAAGGACTTTTTCCGTTTTACCTTTTCAATCATTTTAACTTAAAGTTCCATTATTCTCCATTGAAAGAACCACCAATTATAAAACCATACAATTGGTAAACCATCAGAGAACACAAAGTAAACCGATGGCCAAGATCTTGTTATACTATCTTTCAATCCCCGAATAATGCCTTTAAGTAGATAACATTTACTATCGTTAAGATAGCTATGGATTCTATATCTATGAATCTTGATTTCTCCATCCATAAGTCATGCACCCAAAACATAAGTATGTTGACCATGAATTAACAGTGTCTCACCTTTAGTGCATCAAAGTACATAAGTCATGGATGCGAACTCAAGTAATCATTTCAGGATTAAGATTAATTCAGGATGATAATGTGATACCTAAGATTTCTATGTCTCTATTTCCTCCTTAGAAGGAGTTGAATGTATGCCGTGAAGGCATTTACGAAAAAGTTCAATTTAGAACTTTATTATGCGAGATGGGTCCGTATAGTTTTACAGGACTCAAAAATGAAAGTTTTAGACTTGAAATTGCCCTTTTCGGATGGAAATGGATGATTTTTGCATCATTTTAGAAAAGTCAAGGTGTTGACCAAGAAAGTCAACTTTGACCAGAAAAGTCAAAGTTTGACCCAAAATGGTCAAATGTGCAGTAGTATAATTTTTAAAGATCTGCAGTATGAGAAAAATACTGTAGAAGCTCAGTTTTAGATAGAACAGCATAATTAAGAACTAAAACCGCCATAGAAAAATCAAGCACGTAAAAATAGGGCACCGAGCAAAAGGATTTCAGAAAAGAAGAAAAATATTTTTCAGTCCGATTTTTCACAGATAAAAAGTTGGACTGCAGTATAAAAATCCATACTGTGTATTAGTAGTCACAGTATAGAGATTTAAGTATGTTCAGTTTGAAAATAAGTTTATTTTCACAAAAATAGTCAAAAAGGGCTTTTTAATTATGACATCATCATTTTTGATTTATGACATCATAATTTTTTTGTGAGCCAAGCAAGATAAGACAAGTGTCTTATTCTAGAAAATTCTTGCTTGTTCACCAAGAAAAGAATTTCGGCCACATAGGGGCATTTTTGCAAAGATTTTAAGTTTTGGGGCAAAAGTAATTTTTGAAAAATTGGTGATGTAAGCATGTGATGTCACTTGGATGATGTCACTATGATGAGTCACCATAGCCTTGCTCCACAAGTAAAGTGGCCGGCCACCTCACATGCCAAAAGTGAAAATTTTCAAAAATTTTGGGGTCAAAATGTAAAATTTTTTGTGTCCCACATTGCCTATAAATAGAGGTGCCTTTCCCCCATTTTAAATCAGAAAACCCAGCCAATTTCTGCCCAATTTTCAGCAGCAAAACCGAGAGTGAGAGGGAGGAGAGAAATCAAAAATTTTCTTGATCCAATCTTAGGTTGATTTTCGGTTTTGTGAGGAAGAGGTTTAGGGTGAGTTTGAGCCAATTTTCCAGCCACTTTCCATGGCTGTAGCCGTGGGTTTGGTGCAGGGAAAACAGTGAGAGAACCACAAATTTTTGGGAAAAATTTTGGGATTGAGTAAGCAAACAAGAGGGTGAGTTTTGAGTGAGTTTTGGGAGCCATTTTTCTCCCTAGTGCAACCACGGGTTTGGTGGGTTGTAGACAGAAAAATTTTCAGTTTTTGGCTTGGTTTAGTGCAATGAAGACGAGCCTTGGGTGAGACAATTTTGAGGTCCAAAAAGTTGAATTTTTGGTGCCATTTTAGTGAGTTAGAACCGGTTCTAGGAGCTAGAACCAAGGGGTGATTTTTGGTTCAAACCTTAAGCCAACCCTACCATTTCAAGGTATTTTTCCAAAACCTAATCTTAGTTTCATTTAAACTTTTTAAAGTAAAGTTTAAATGTATTTCAAGCTATGGTTTGTAAGAGCATAAGCTTATTTTATTTTTGTGCCCATTAGTTAGAATTTTTGTGCTTGATTAGTACTTAAGGGGTGGTTGGTTTAAATTATGCATTTATGTTTTTATGCCTATGCTTGATTGACTATAGGTTGCATGCTAGATGCATGAATGAAGTTATATGTCCCCAAGTATGTTAGTAAGAGCAAGAATGCATGTTAGGGTGCTAGTTTGATTGATATGGCATGCTATAACTTGAATGGTTGATGTATGCTAAGAGATAGAACCATGCAGCCATGGTTTTGTGCAACCGGATTAGAGGGCTGCATGGGTACGTTGGGAAGGCATGTTAGAACATGCGGGATGTTAGAAACGTTGCATGATTTGTCATTAAGCTCCCGATGTGATCGGTTGAGGTAGAAACCGCAAATTAGGACGTTAACCGGTTTAATTAGCTAAGGCTGCTAGTTCGGGTTCCACACTGGCCAGTCGCAGGAAAGTGGTAATTGCAGGTCGTTAGAGACCGAATGGGCAAAAACCTAAAACACAAAAGTTGTAGAGTAGGGTGTTTCCTAGGGGACATCGCGGACCGTTTCCCAAAATGAGGTTCTAAAGGCCTCTGTTTTCACGAAAAACCGAGAGTGGTCCAGTCAGACCTAGTTTTCATGATCAACGAGTTTCAAATTAAAACTGGTATTGATCTAAGCAGAATCAGATTTTTTGTAAAACATGAAAGTTTTAGAACTCTTCGAGAGCTAGAACTTTCGTGAAGACAACTTTTTCGGATTCCAAAGGGATTTTTAAATACAACCTGATTTCGGAAAACTGCGCAGGGATCAAGAAATTCCTGCACAGAATTTTCTAGAACCAGTTTAGGAAAAACTGTTTTTGATTTAAAAACATTGTTTTGAACATGGAGACTGTTCCAAAGGCAGTTTCCGACCCTCAGACGTTTTATAAAAGCAGTTCTATCTGTCAGGAAATTTTAGAAGAATTTAAAGAAAGTTGGGCTTAACTGCCTAACTCTTTTAGAAATTTAAAGAAAGTAAAGTTTTTCAAGTTCAAGGTTTGCAAGTTAGTAGTCACGAAATGTAACCGGGATTTACACCCGAGTTACCAGGCTTAGCCCAAAGCCCAAGCTTGACCCGAAGAGGGTTGACCTTAGTAACCTTAGAGGTTAACGTGAGTTAACCTAGTAGAGATCAAGTTCAGTTATGAGCAGAGAGTTTAGCAGAAAAGGTTATCCAACGTAACCTAGTAAGTTACGAGATACGATTTCATGGGGTTATCAGATATAACCCAAAGTGATAAGGTTACTTAGTGTAACCATGCATGAGATAGTTTATAGTTTAGGGGGACATATAACCGAGCATGTATGAATGTTGGTTGAAGACCAACATATTATGGTCATAGATTAGAGACCTTACTTATGTCCTTCGGTTAAGCAGGACGTACCCAGTAGCTAAACGCGGAAGCGGAGCAGCTTAGCATCAGAGATAGAAACAGTAAGTACAACGCCGCCTACAGCATAGGCTAGTAGTTGTATACTTACTTAGAGATGAGTTCAGTGTTCAGTGTTCAGTGCTATGTGCTATATGCTATATGATGTGCTAGAAGCCATGTTTAGACAACATGATTTGTTGATGCCATGTTTAGATAACATGTTTTATAGATGCCATGCAGTATGTAAGTTCAGATTTCAGTAGTAAGCATGATTTAAGAATAGGAACATCATGATGCATGTTCACTAAATCTTATAAGAACAAAAAGTCTCAGATAGACTTTAAAGGCAGTTCAGATGGCAAGCAGCACTTGCCGGTGTCGTACCACCCGCTCGCAGGTCGGGTTTGGACTATGGTTTGAGTTGGACAGGGCTGGCCGCCCCAACCACTCCATGGTTGCGCGCCGGGTACGTTCACCTCAGTAAGGGGCCCATTAGCAGATTAAGTAAGAAAGACAGTAAGTAAGTTAGCAGCAGATAACAGAGCATAACATGAACATAACCGGTTCATGCATATGTTTATCAGTTTATGTTCAGTGCAGTAGTTAGCAGTACGTGTGCAGTAGTTGCCAGTATATGTTCAATGCAGTGTTGACATGTTCTGATGTTAGTAGTATATATGTTGCGGTATAGGAGTTGTACTTGCTGAGCGAAAGCTCATTGTTTTAAGTTTATGCTGTAGGTAAGCAACCTTTCAGCAATCCTTGATACAAGATGGAGGAGCGTGGTCGGGCAATGTGAAATCGTGGGGAATGGAAGTCGCTACGCGTTTACATCTTTTTAGATATGTTAATTGAGAATTGTATTTTCAGAGCAGTTACGTGCTAAGCAGCACGGTATAAAAAAAAAAAAAATTTCCGCTGTGTTTTCGAATACTAAGTAAGTATTATTTTCAGTAGTCAGCAGTAGTAGTAAGTAGTTAGTAGCAAACAGTAGAGTAGCGCACCGGCGCCAGGTCGGGGCGTTACAGATAATCAAAGCATCATTGATTCTTATAAACGGAATTATTAAACCGAATCAAATAACACTTTAGGTCCAGTCCAATGTCATACCTCAATACTGGTATATATTAAAGTTTCTACTCGGAACCTATCCGATGGTCAAGACAAACCATCCCTCAAAGGAAGTAGACAACCTTTACAATCTTTTCATGAATAAGATCCCCAAATCTTATTCCGTTGATTGCGGACTATTTATTTATACTGTTATCAAATTACCACGTCTTCTATGCATACCCCGTATACATATGGTAATTCGATATATTACCAACAGCCTAGGAGTATTTTATGTTTGCTCAAAATAATCATACAATCAACAAATGAAAGTAAATAGGACACAACTTATTAAACATGAATAACTTCCTCTTATTAATATCAAAATGTCATATTTACAGAAAATCCATAATATTGATTTTCTATCCTTAGGGCACCCATAGATCCCAACAATCTCCCACTTGCCCTAAGCAAGTAAATGTGACATATTACGCATCCCCATGCCTTCAACGTGTTCATCGAATCTTCTGGCCACCAAAGATTTCGTGAACGGGTCAGTAAGATTGTCCTCCGATGCGATTTTGCAAACCGTCACATTTCCACTCTCAACAAAGCCTCTGATAATGTGATATTTTCTGTCAATGTGCTTACTCCTCTTATGATGCCTAGGTTCCTTGGTATTAGCTACTACTGCACTGTTGTCACAGTAGAGCACCATAGCTTTATCCATACCAGGAACGACCTCAAGGTCACTAAGGAACCTGTGGAGCCAAACCGCTTCCTTTGATGCCTCACTGGCTGCCACATACTCGGCTTCCATGGCCGAGTCAGCAATACAAGATTGCTTAACACTCCTCTACACATCGGCACCACCTCCAAGGGTGAAGACAGATCCTGAAGTCGATTTCCTTGAATCCTGAGCTGATTGAAAATCAGAATCTGTATATCCTAAAGGAACAAGGTCCTATAGGAACAAGGTCCTGACCGGAATACACTAGCATATAATCCATCGTTCTCCATAGATACTTGAGTATATGCTTGACCGCAGCCCAATGTTTCGGTCCCGGATTCGACTGATATCGACTTACTATACCAACCGCAAAACAAATGTCAGGCCTAGTGCATAACATAGCGTACATAAGACTACCTACCGCTGATGCATAAGGTACATTTTTCATACGCTCCCTTTCTTCCGATGTCTTGGGACAGTCATCTTTAGAAAGTTTGATTCCAATCCTGAAAGGTTGAGCACCTTTCTTGGAATCCTTTATAGAAAACCTCTCAAGTACTTTATCAATGTATAAAGCTTGGGAGAGTGCTATCGTTTTGTTCTTTCTATCTCTAAAGAGTTGAATACCAAGAACATAACTAGCTTCTCCTAAGTCCTTCATGTCAAACTGTTTGGCTAACCAAACTTTGACAGATGATAATATTGCCACATCGTTTCCAATAAGCAATATATCATCCACATAAAGTACAAGGAACACCACTTTCTCGTTCTTGATACATTTATAAACACATGGTTCATCAATGTTTTGTTCGAATCCATAAGTTTTGATCGCTTGATCAAACCTAATATTCCAAGAACGAGATGCTTGCTTTAATCCATAAATGGATTTAAGCAACTTGCATACTTTGTCTTCTTGGCCTTTTGCCTTGAACCCGTCTGGTTGTATCATATAGATATCTTCCTCAAGAGAGCCATTCAAGAAAGCTGTCTTGACATCCATTTGCCAGATCTCATAATCGAGAGCAGCCGCAATGGATAAAAGAATGCGGATTGACTTAAGCATTGCTACGGCGAGAAGGTTTCTTCATAGTTGATTCCTTCTTTCTGCGTATAGCCCTTCGCTACAAGTCTTGCCTTAAAAGTTTCCACTTTCCCATCCACACACCCAATCGGTTTTATGCCTTGGGGTAAGTCTACAAGTTTCCAGACTCCGTTGGAATCCATAGATTCCATCTCGGCGTTCATAGCCTTTTGCCAAAGACTATAATCAACATCCTCCATAGCTTCTTTGTATGTAGCCGGATCATCAATATGTTCTATGGATTCTGCTTCATAAACTTCACCACTGAACATGTACCTTTCAGGTTCCCTGATAATCCTCCCACTACGACGAAGCTCCTGTGGTTGTTGATTCTCTAGTGATTTTTCCGCAGGGTTTTCTGTGACTTTAGGAACATCCAAACCCGAAGTCATCTCCTCAAGCACTACTTTGCTACGAGGTTTAAAGTCTTCCATGTAACTTTCCTCCAGGAATGTTGCATGTGTTGAAACAAAGACTTTATTTTGCTTTGGATTATAGAACAGACCACCTTTTGTCTCTTTTGGATAGCCAACAAATAAGCACACTTCTGATCGTGACTCCAATTTCTTCGTTTCCTTATCCAGGACATGTGCCAGACAACCCCAAATTCGAATATGATTCAAATTAGGTTTCCTACTCGTCCACAACTCATAAGGAGTTTTAGGAACCGATTTGGAGGGAACGTTATTCAGAAGATGGGATGTAGTTTGTATGGCGTGCCCCCAAAATGATAAAGGTAAAGTGGAATAACTCATCATAGACCGGACCATATCCAATAGGGTCCTATTCCTTCTCTCAGCTACACCATTCTGTTGAGGAGTACCAGGTGCAGTCAACTGGGATTGTATCCCATTCTCTATCAAATATCCTAAGAACTCATCCGATAGGTATTCCCCACCTCGATCCGATCGAAGTGTCTTAATAGACTTGCCTAATTGTTTCTCCGCTTCAGCCCGAAACTCTTTGAACTTGTCAAAGGCTTCGCTTTTGCGAGTCATCAAATAGACATATCTATACCTTAAGTAATCATCAATAAAAGTGATATAATACTCATACCCACCACGTGTTTCTATGTTCATGGGACCACAAACATCTGTATGCACAAGTTCTAAAAGTTTCTCGACACAACCATCCTTGGCAGCAAAGTGCCATTTAGTCATCTTGCCCTCCAAACAGGATTCGCATTGTGGCCAAGGTTCAACCTCGTACAAGTCAAGGCATTCATCTTTTACCATCCTTTGAATTATGTTAAGGCTTATGTGACCAAGTCGTAAATGCCAAAGATATAATTTCTTAGAGTGAGAAGACTTATGTCTTTTAGAGTTCTTTTCCAATTCTGTATCAAGCAGTGAGTGCATCTTAGGTTTGATAAAATAAAGATTTCCATGCATCCATCCATTACAGATAAGAGAATTGTTTTTCCTAATAACAACTTTATTATTAAAAGAAACTGAATAATAATCTTTAATTAAACAAGCTACCGAAATTAGGTTCCTCTTAAAATTAGGAACATAAAAACAATGTTTCAAAACAATAAACCTAAATTCATCAAAATAAAGATACACTTCTCCCACTGCTTCAGCTCGCACCAACGTCCCATCGCCGGTTCTTAACGTAAAGTCCTCCTCATGCAGACTTCTCGTTACCTTGAACCCCTGTAGAGAAATACAAACATGGTTAGTAGCTCCAGAATCTATAACCCAATTGTCTTTAGATTCTTCCACTAAACAACCCTCAAGATACAGGACATTGAAATTACCTTTCTGCTTTTGCAAAGTCAGGAAATCTCGGCAATCCTTCTTGAAATGTCCTTTCTTCCCACAGTGAAAGCACTTAACCTTTTTGGGGTCGACCTTTCGCTTCTTAGTCTTGGTAGACTTCTTAGAAGCAGGTGCATTCACCGTAGGCTTATTCCCCTTGTTCTTCCCTTTTTCCTTCTTCCTTTTGGGATTAGGAATAGACGAACTAGGTTCAGCCAAATTTGCCTCAGCCTTAGATCCAGAACCCTTAAAAATGTTCTCAAAGGCTTGCAACTCCTTCATCAATTCCGTTAAAGACATCTCCTTCCGGTTAAGGTTGTAGGATGCCTGAAACAAATCGAAATCCTTGGATAAGGTTTGAAAAACCATAACCAGTTGAGTTGCAGCATCGATCTCAGCCCCATTTGCCTGAGCTTCAGACAAATAAACCATGACTGTCATCATCTGCTCCTTGATGGGAGTTCCAACCTTCTGCATGTAGTTCATTTGACCTTTGATAGCATCGGTCTTAGCCTGGATAGTTTGTTCACCAAACATTTCCTCCAGGTTATCCATGATCTGCCTAGCAGTTTGATGTTCCTCATGCTGTTTCTGGAGCACGTTAGACATGCTCGCCCGAATATAGCACATGGCACTAAGGTTGGAATTGTCCCAGCGCTCAAGCGCTACAAAATCCCTATCAGGAGCATCGATCGCAGGTGTAGGTGGTCGAGGTTGGGTTAGGACAAAACTGTGTTTCTCAAAGTTTAGGACGATTAGCAAGTTCCTTTTCCAGTCATTAAAATTCTCGCCAGTTAATTTGTTTTGCGTAAGTATCACAGATAAAGGGCTTGACATTTTGATCTATAATAAGAAAACATGTAATAAGTATGAGCAAACATCCTATCAGTTTATAAAATATGATTTTGTAATGAAACAAAAAGATCTATATGCAATCTAAATGTTCATGTGTAAAACCCTTAAAACACATACCTTACAACGACAATTCCTAGCTACCGCTTTCTAAGCTACCGAGGGGTAGTCATAGAATAACTAGCCAAGAACACGGATCCCTTCCGATTAATACATATTCGTCCATGGAACAAACTCCATTAAATATATATTAACTATCGTTTATTTGGCCACTACTTTACATAACAGAGCCTCGAGGGAGGGTTAATAAATAAAGTAGTATGAGTGTGTAACCATCGTTTCCAATTTTGAATCCATATTTTACATCCGCCACCGAGGGGTGATCTAAACAAAAATATGCCCAAAATTGTTATCCTTTCGGAAATCCAAATCAGTGTGCGCTCTAGGTAAGATACCTATCCGAAGGGAATTCCCGGATCGAAACCGAGTAGTAGGCACTACCATGCGTAACTATTGGACCAACGATGGAGGCCGTAGGTCTTAGTGTGTAAAACCTTCTCCCACTCAATCTTTTAAATTAGGGTTTTTGTTTTTCATGCATAAACAATATTTATTGAGTGGCACTCCCTAGTCTATATGGCATGTTATCAATACATCATGAAATAGTATAACATATTCATCTAGCAAGTCATCATCCATGGTTTGCAAAATATGTAAATAGCCGTGGATCATGATTCCATCCTAGAGAAAAGAAAATTGCAAAATTTACAAAAATTAACCGAAACATATATCGGCCTTCATTTGTAGATCCATGCCTTGTATCCTTCTTCAATGTGTCTTCCTTCTCCAATGTCACATCTTTTTAAATTTAAAATTAAATTTAAATTTCAAAAAAGATTATATGTGATTTTTAATTTTAATCAAAATTACAAAATATCAAAATTTAAATTAAAAATCCGGTTTATTAAATTTTAAAATTTAAAATTTGAAATTTGAAATTTCCAAATTTCAAATTTAAATCACAAAATTTTAAAATTCATAATAATATCCATTAAATTTAAATTTAAATTTTCAATTTTGATTTCCAAATTATCAAATCACATATCATTGGAAAATTAAATTTTCAAAAGATTCTTGTGATTTTTTTTAATACAAAAAAACGTTTTTTAATTAAAAAAAATTCCAAAAATAAAAAAAAATCACATCCTTTGAAAATTTCCATACCTTCGTTCATCTTCAATCTCCTTGAATCCATTGTAGCCCGAATTTTACAAAAAAATTCCTATGCCGTTTCCGGCTTACAAAAATTCTAGGAATTGAAAGAACGACCTAGCGGTGATAATAGACCGCATCTATTACACTTGACACTTGAAAAACCTAGATACAAATTCTAACCTCTATGGAATCATGACCGGCAAAATTGAACAAGCATCATATATTATCAAAATAATATAAAGCATTCATTCATCCATACATCCATTCATAATATATTTAACATACTCAAAATAAAACCTAGAGTGCCAACTCTCTAAAATATTTCATTAATGCATAGAGAGAAATTTATTTGATCAAATAATTTATGTTATATGCATGATCATGAGTTGGCTCTGATACCAGTTGTTGGAAAAATCGGATCCGGTATTGGAGTTACGGCGCAGCGGAAGTTTTAAAAATTTTATGCCGTTTCCGGAAAAGAAGCTCATGATGCATATAACAATAAATTAATTCATGATCAAGCGTACCTTATTTCTTGGATTCCGGAATTGCTAGAGCGTTTGACCAACGTGTCTTCTCTACTATTCTCGAGTTCCACGTCTCAGAGTGTGTGTGGGCACACGTTCTATGAATCCAAGCGACCGGTAATACTTTCCGAAGTCTAGATCCCTCCTTCTCAATTCCGATGATCCTCGTTGAGAATTTGATCCAACTTCTTTCTTCAAAACTACAAAACAGAACCGGTTAACCTCCTATGAAAAATTATCACTCGGTTTAACCTTCCTCGCAGTTTTGATTCAATGGAATTTTCTTTCTTTTTCTCTCTCACAAGAAAGCCGAATTTTTGATGTGGAAAAAAAAATTTTTTTTTTTATTATTAAAAAACGTTTTTCCCTTTTAAAAAATCAAAAATTGGTTTTTCAAGAACTCCTAGCCTTTATATAGTATTCCAATCCTTTTCAAAATTTATCTCCTCTTGAAAAATAATTAATAATTATTTTTCCGGATAAATCTTGAACCAAAAGATCATACAACTTTAGGGCTAGATTCATTGAACCTAAAAACATTTTTCAAGAGGAAATCCCCTTTAAAATTCGGCCACAAAGTGAGAGAAATCTTGATTGGTGGTTTAAATTTTAAATCAAGAATCTAGACTAGTCAAAAGATCCTAGTCCTATCTAGATTCAAACTTCTTTTAAACCTTTTCGAATTTAAATAGGATTCACATATTTGAATAAATATTTTCCATAAACATTATCCATATTAATTAATTTAAATTAATGAAATATTTCAAATTTTCTTTCCTCACAAAAACCATGCACCTCTTTAATTAGGAAAGAAAAATTCATGAAATAATCTCCATTATTTAAACCAATTAATAATTTAATGTTAGGAATATATTTAAATAATTTTGAAACAAAATTTTCTTCCCTCCATACAATTAAAAAACGTGCACCACTTTTAATTAGGAGAGAAAAATTTTGTTTTCCAAAATTCAAACACAATCTTATTTTCAAAATTCAAATTAACCAATCACATGTTGACAAATCATTTGTCTACAAATTTCACATGTCCAATCCTTTCTGGATTGCATGTTAGAGAGTACCATGTCTTAATAGACATTACAAAATTCCATTTACAATTTACCGATCTCATTAGGAACAAATCCCGAGACGCTTCGTGGAACTATATGAGCTAATAGAGGGACCCGATGGAAATATGTAAAGAGGCTCCTATAATTGTGAAAAATTAATCCCAGATTAATTATCCATCAATTATCAACTTCAAAACTATTCCACTAAAAGTTTGAAGCTGAACTCCTGTTTACATACCGTATTACGAAAGCTCTCTCACGTAGTGCTTCTTCCATGATTTATTCATCGCTTGCTTAATCCCCATATGTTATCCATGATTGAATTAAGGACTTTTTCCGTTTTACCTTTTCAATCATTTTAACTTAAAGTTCAATTATTCTCCATTGAAAGAACCACCAATTGTAAAACCATACAATTGGTAAACCACCAGAGAACACAAAGTAAACCGATGGCCAAGATCTTGTTATACTATCTTTCAATCCCCGAATAATACCTTTAAGTAGATAACATTTACTATCGTTAAGATAGCTATGGATTCCGTATCTATGAATCTTGATTTCTCCATCCATAAGTCATGCACCCAAAACACAAGTATGTTGACCATGAATTAACAGTGTCTCACCTTTAGTGCATCAAAGTACATAAGTCATGGATGCGAACTCAAGTAATCATTTCAGGATTAAGATTAATGCAGGATGATAATCAAAGCATCATTGATTCTTATAAACGGAATTATTAAACCGAATCAAATAACACTTTAGGTCCAGTCCAATGTCATACCTCAATATTGGTATACATTAAACTTTCTACTCGGAACCTATCCGATGGTCAAGACAAACCATCCCTCAAAGGAAGTAGACAACCTTTACAATCTTTTCATGAATAAGATCCCCAAATCTTATTCCGTTGATTACGGACTATTTATTTAGACTGTTATCAAATTACCACGTCTTCTATGCATACCCCGTATACATATGGTAATTCGATATATTACCAACAGCCTAGGAGTATTTTATGTTTGCTCAAAATAATCATACAATCAACAAATGAAAGTAAATAGGACACAACTTATTAAACATGAATAACTTCCTCTTATTAATATTAAAATGCCATATTTACAGAAAATCCCTAATATTGATTTTCTATCCTTAGGGCACCCATAGATCCCAACAATGATTCCAAAGCCAAGTGATGTCACTCCCATAGGAAACAAGGGCCTTGTTTGGCTCTCCTTCTTTTTCTTTCCCTTCTTAAAGCTGTCCATTTTTGTGCTGCACGGATATTTTTGATACTGTGTTTTACTCATACATAGTGTTTTTAGATTGTACTTCAATCCAAAATTTATTTGTGAAAAATATCGGACAACATAAACTTTTCTAAGCCCGTTTTGCCCTTTATCCTAACTCGGTGTGCTTGATTTTCTAGGGTGGTTTTATTGCCTATTCGTGCTATCTTGATAACAAAAATACTTTCGCAATCTCTTTTCTTTCCTGCCTTTCATCATACTATAACGTCAACGTTTTGACCCGTCTTGGTCAAACTTTGACTTTTGTAAAATCACATCCTTTTTTCGTTCTTTTCGACTCAAAAAGCCGGTTGCTAACCTCGGCATTCTATTTTGAGTCTTTTAGCAAATTTAACGAGAATTCAAACATTAACAAATAAAATTATGAATTTCTCATTGCGATTCATAATTTCTCATGAAAACATCTTATAAACACATAATATGGACTTTTAATTTCTTATGAACAAAGAAATCGAAAGTCCATGAAAATTCGGGTCTTACAGGAACAGTCCCCACAGTGAAACTATCAGTTTTTGTGCAAAAACACCATTTTCCTGCACTGTTTTAGAAAATCCTGTACAGGAATTTACTATTTCCTGCACAGTTTTTGGAAACACAGTTTTATTTAAAAATCTGAGCAGAATTTGAAAAAGTTGTCTTAACTTTTAGATCTCGAAAAATCCTAGAACTTTCATGTTTTATGAAAAACCCAGTTCTGACTCTAACCCCTTCGTTTACCCCTTAGAACTCAACTGGCGGTGCATGAAGGTCTGGGCACGTCAGTCTCAGGTTTTCAAAAAAAACGGAGGTCATTGGAGCCTCATTTTGAAAAACTGTCTGCGTTATCCCCTAGGAAAAACTATTTTGAACAACTTTCATGTTTTAAGTTTTCCCAAATTCGGCATCTAAAGGCCTCAAAACTAGTTTTCAATAAAACTGGCCAGTGTTCACCCGAACCTGGTAGTTTTTTCGGTTTTAAGCTCATTTTACGTCCTAATCGCGTAATCTAACTCAACAGAACACGCGGGAGCCTAGATTTCAGTCATGCAGCACTTTTCTAATGTAAGGTTTCTTTAAACACATTTTCTAACAACTCCATGCAAACCCTAATTGACTTTGGATCAACCAAAGTTTGCATGGTTCTATTGCACAATTCATACCACATACTCTAATTCCATTTCTAGCAACCTAGCATACCATATCCATCCACATACTTAAATAAACTTGGGGACAACAAATTAAGCATTTAGCATGCAAATCACAAAATTTAAAGCAAGCATGCAACTCATAACTAAACCACCCTTAATTCTAAACCAAGCACAAACCCTAATAGTCTAATTTGGACACAAAAATAAATTGAGTTTATGCTCTTATAATTTTAACTTGAAATACACCTAAATTTCAAATTGAATGCTCAATTAAAAGAGTTTGAGGTCTAGGAAGAATTACCTTAAGTGAACACAAGCTTGGGTTAGGGTTTGGCTCAACTTCCTTCCTCCCCCTACACTCCACTACAACCGGCCTTGCTCCACCAATTGGCACCAAAATTTGAGTTGATCTCTTGGTGGCTTTTTGAACCAAAACCATGCACAAACTAACGTCAATTTTTCTCACTCTCTCACCCCAACACAACCGGCCTTTAGCCTAGAAAAAGGGCACCAAAAACTTCCAAAATCCTTGCTTGAAGTCACTAGAGAAAAACCTACCACCCTAGCACTAAAACCCCTTTGGTTCTCAAATTTTTCTTTGCTCTTTCTCACCCTTGGAAATCTGGATTTTTGGAGAGGAAAAATGAGCAGAATTTGGCTGCTTTTTCTGATTATCTTGGACCAAAACCGACCCCCCCTTGTGGCCTATTTATGGGTGAAAAATGGGGTTGCTTTGTAATTATTTTTGGTTCAACTTTTGCTCACAAATCCTTGGAGCAAAATTAATTGTATTTTGACCCCTCAATGGCCGGCCACCTCACCCTCTAGAATAGTCCAAGATTTTCTAATTTTTTTAATTAAAGCCTTAATGATGTCATAAATGGGAGCTTAGGTGATGTAAGCCTATTTAAGGCTTGTTTGCCCTTTTTCTTAAAAAGTAGTCCACTTTTAAGCCAATACAGGTATTTATGGTGCTGTGCTCACTAATACACAGTACTGTGGTACTGTATTGCAGTCCAAAATTTATCTGTGTAAAAATGGACTGTACGAAAAATTTTCTTTTTGCTTAGAACTTTTTGGCCCAATAAATCCTATTTATTGTGCTTGATTTTTCTATGGTGGTTTTATTTCTCATTTACATTCTCTTGTCCTTAATTTCAGTTTTTACAGTATATTTTCCATACTGCTTATGATATATCTATGTGGTCAATCCTTTGACCATTTTTGGTCAACCTTTGACTTTCTTGGTCAAACTTTGACCAACTTAAAATCATGGATATTCTTTCCCTTTTTCACCCAAAAAGGTCATTTGCTTAACTAAACAATTCATAATTGAGTCTTATAAGGTCAATAAGAGCTCATAAAATTACTCAAAAACCCTAATCAGGATTTTGCATAAATACCTTCACGGTTCAACTTGAAATTCTCTACAAGAAATCGTATCGATGAAAAACTCAGTTATTACACACTGTTAATTCATGGTCATTATACTTATATTTTGGGTACATGACTTATGGATGGAGAAATCAAGATACATAGATACGGAATCCATAGCTATGTTAACGATAGTAAATATTATATACTTAAAGGCATTATTCGGGGATTGAAAAATAGTATAACAAAATCTTGACCATCGGTTTACTTTGTGTTCTCTGATGGTTTACCAATTGTATGGTTTTACAATTGGTGGTTTTTTCAATGGAGAATAATGGAACTTTAAGTTAAAATGATTGAAAAGATAAAATGAAAAAAGTCCTTAATTCAATCATGGATAACATATGGGGATTAAGCAAGCGATGAATAAATCATGGAAGAAGCACTACGTGAGAGAGCTTTCGTAATACGATATGTAAACAGGAGTTCAGCTTCAAACTTTTAGTGGAATAGTTTTGAAGTTGATAATTGATGAATAATTAATCTGGGATTAATTTTTCACAATTATAGGAGCCTCTTTACATATTTCCATCGGGTCCCTCTATTAGCTCATACAGTTTCGTATAGCGTCTCGGGATTTGTTCCTAATGAGATCGGTAAATTTAAAATGGAATTTAGTAATGTCTATTAAGACATGATACTTTCTAACATGCAATTCAGAAAGGATTGGACATGTGAAATTTGTAGACAAATAATTTGTCAACATATGATTGGTTAATTTGAATTTTGGAAATAAGATTGTGTTTAAGTTATTTAATTTTGGAAAACAAAATTTTTCTCTCATAATTAAAAGAGGTGCACGGTTTTTAATTATGTAGAGGGAAGAAAATTTTGTTTCAAAATTATTCAAATATATTCCTAGCATTAAATTATTAATTGATTTAAATAATGGAGATTATTTCATGAATTTTTCTTTCCTAATTAAAAGAGGTGCATGCTTTTTGTGAGAAAAGAAAATTTGAAATATTTCATTGATTTAAATTAATTAATATGGATAATGTTTGTGGAAAATATTTATTCAAATATGTGAATCTTATTTAAATTCAAAAAAGTTTAAAAGAAATTTGAATCTAGATAGGACTAGGATCTTTTGACTAGTATAGATTCTTGATTTAAAATTTGAACCACCAATCAAGATTTATCTCAAAGTAGCCGAATTTTTAAGGATTGATTTCCTCTTGGGAAAATGTTTTTAGGTTCAATGAATCTAGCCCTAAAGTTGTATGATCTTTTGGTTCAAAATTTATCTGGAAAAATAATTATTAATTATTTTTCAAGAAGGAGATAAATTTTGAAAAGGATTAGGCTTCTGTATAAAGGCTAGGAGTTCTTGAAATACTAATTTTTGATATTTTTTAAATTGGAAAATGTTTTTTGGGAGAAAAAAAAAATTTGGGTTTCTTCCACATCAAAAATTCGGCTATCTTGTGAGAGAGAAAAAGAGAAAAAATTCCATTGAATCAAAACTGTGAGGAAGGTTAAAAAGAGTGATAATTTTCATAGGAGGTTAATCGGTCCCTGTTTTGTAGTTTTGAAGAAAGAAGTTGGATCATATTCTCAACGAGGATTATCGGAATTGAGAAGGAATGATCTAGACTTCGGAAAGCATTACCGGTCGCTTGGATTTATAGAACGTGTGCCCACACACACTATGAGACGTGGAACTCGAAAATAGTATAGAAGACATGTTGGTCAAACACTCTAGTAATTCCGAAATTCAAGAAATAAGGTGCACTTGATCATGAATTTAATTTATTGTTATATGCATCATGAGCTTCTTTTCCGAATCGGCATAAAAATTTTAAAACTTCCGCTGCGGCGTAACTCTGATACCGGATCCAATTTTTCCAACAGAGAATTCATCTGTTTTTTTTTTTTTTCAAGTGTAATCATGCGTAAGTATTATATTTTTAATTTGGTGCCATCTTTTTAATCTATATCGTCGAAATATGATTTTACTTCATTGATAGGGTAAGGTACCTGACTGTAAAATTACTTTTAAAGAAACATAAAACAATAGCCCAAGACTAGAACACCATTTTCTCCCTCGTTCCACCCAATAAAGGACGAACCATTTACAACTTGCTTCGATTTACGTCTATGTATGTTATGTAAAAAGATATTGAGAGCACAAAACTATCTTCTTAATGAAATTCCAGTTTCTATGTTTTGTTTTCCCTGGCTTCTTTTTTTTTCTTTTTTTTTTTTGATTATTCACGTGAAATAAGTTCATAAATTTGTTGCTAGAGTTATTTTCTTACTTAATTATTTTACTAAGTGAAAATATCAGTCGATGTCATGCTTATGCATTTAAAATCATGTTATATTATGTCACATCAATTCTTTATAAACAAATATCAATGCTTATGCTTTTGTATTGTAATACCTAGAACTTTCATGTTCTTATTTTCCTTCTAAGGAATTATTTTCACATTATGAAGGTATTCGTGAAAAGCTCGATTTAGGGCTTTTGTAAGATTTTGTGAGTTCTTATGGATCGATAAGACTCAAAATTGATTGTTAAGCTCAAAAACGGACCTTTCGAGTCAAAAAGGCCGAAAAAGTACATGATTTTACAAAAGTCAACTTTGACCGAAAAAGTCAAAGTTTGACTAAGAAAAGTCAAAATGTTGACTTTATGATATGTCGGAAAGCAGTATAGAAAGTAGACTGCGAAAAATATTTTTGTGAGCTAGATAGCAAGAATAGGCCTTAAAACCACCCTAAAAAATCAGGCACACCAAGTTAAGATTAAAGTCAAAAAGGGCTCAGAAAAATAAGAAAAAAATTATACTGTCCGATTTTACACAGATAAATTTTGTACTACAGTGCAGTATAAAAATACTGTGTATTAGTGAAGCACAGTATTAGAAATATCTGTGTAGCACAAAAATGGACTGTATTATAAAGAAAATGCCCAAACAAGGATTAGTGGTGGATGATGTCATCTAACTTTTGATTAATGACATCATTAATGCTTAATTAAGCATGGAAAGTATTCATGGAAGGCCCTAGAAGATGTGTTGGCCGGCCACCTCACTAGCCACTCAAAGAATTATTAAAAATTTTGGGGTAATTTTCATAATTTTACAAAGTTCTCCAAACCTCTATAAATAGCCATGGGTTCTATTCATTTTAATTGAAAATTTTGGGGAAATTCTTGCCATTTTCTTCCTTGAAAATCCGCAGCCAAGAGTGAGAGAGGGAGGAGAGAAAAAGCAAAATTTCTTGAGAGCTTTTACTCAAGGGGAGTTCGGTTTTACACTAGGGAAAGCCAAGAAAAGATTGGAAAATTTTTGGGTCACTTTTGGGTGTGTGGCCGAGTGTGAGAGGAAGGAGAAAGGGAGAGAAAAAGTTGGCAAATTTTGAGGCCAAACCTTGGTGTGGTGCTCGGTTTTGGAGTAGATCAACCAAGGAACCAACCAAAAATTTTTGGTACCCAATTTGGGTTAGAAGCCGTGGCCAAGGGGAGCTAGGGGGAGGAAGAAATTTGTGTGACCGAACCCTAACTTTGGTCCAAGGTAAATTCTAGAGCCCAAACTCTTCAATTTGAGTTCAATTTGGAGTTTTATTTATGCTTCAATTCGGTTTTGTAAGGACATAAGTTCAATTTAATTTTCATGCATTAGGGTTGCTAGATGTGCTTGATTAGGTCACTAAGGGTGGATGGCTTATTATGTTGTTTGCTTGCTTGATTTATGCTTATTGCTTGATAGATTGCATGCTAGGGGTGTATGGTTGTGTGTCTCCTGATTTGGTCCAAAAATCTGCCCTAGGCAGTGCTTGTGTGGCTGCTAGTTTAAGGGTGTATGATGATGCTTGATTGAATGGATTGCAACAATTTAGAACCATGTAAACCTAGGTTTTGAGCCTCTCGGGTTTGGTTTGCATGGATCCGTTCTAGCTGCTCATGGGTTCATGTGGGATGTTAGAAATGCTGTGTGTTTGTTATGTAGGCTCCCGAAGTGGTCGGTCAAGTTAGATTTCGTGAAATAGGACGTAAACCAGACTAAACAACTGAAACTGCCAATTCAGATTCGAAACTGGCTAGTTTCGGGAAAGTGAAAATTTAAGGCCTTTAGAGGCCGAACTGGGTAAAACTCAAAACATGAAAGTTGTTCAGAAGGGTTTTTCCTAGGGGTCCATGAGAGCATAATCCCAAAATAAGACTCCAACAGCCTCCGTTTTTACAAAAATCCGTGGCTGATCTGCCCACACCTGGATTACAGGATCAGCCAGTTTCAAAAAAAAACTGACAAAAATGTAAGCGGAACTGGATTTTTCGCAAAAACATGGAAGTTTTAGCATTTTTCGAGAGCTAAAACTTTTGTGAATACAAGTTTTCCAAATTCGGAGTAGAATTTTAAACTGACGCTGTTTTACGAAGGGTGTGCAGGGAACCGAAAATTCCTGCACAGGATTTTCTAAAACTAGTTCAGAAAAATTGTTTTCTTCTCCAAGATCACTATTTTGACTATGGAAAATGTTCCAAAGGTAGTTTCCAGCCTTAAATGATTTTTATAAAAGTCCGTTTCAAAAACATGAATTTTAACAAGTAAAGTTAAGAATTTTAAGAAGTATTCCTTACCTTTTTCAAGTTAAGGAAAAGAATGGAATTTCAAGCCAAGATAAGCAAAGTAAGCGTAACGGGTAGTTTTCAATCTTAAACGACCTTTATAAGGTCCATTTCAAAGATATGAATTATTACAAGAAGATTAAAGAATTTTGAAGCTAGAGTCTTCAAAGTTGCCAAAAGTAAGAAAGTGAGATTTTTAAGGTAAAATTGGTAATCAAGCCGACTACGGACCGTAAACGGAAATAGTATCCGAGTTACTGGGCTTAGCCCCAAAGCCCAATATTAACCATAGAAGGTTGACCTAGGTTAACCAAGGGTTAACTTTGGTTGACCCAGCATTTAACTAAGTGTAACCTTAAGGGTTATCCAATGTAACCCTAAGGAATACCAAGAGCCTAGAAATAAACTTAGAAAGGAGGGTTAATAGAATTAACCAACAAATTATGATATAAGAGTAAAGCCCAAGGATTAAACGAAAATCTAGCAGTATGCTTAAAGTTTAGCACAAAAAGAGGTTATCCAACGTGACCCCTTCAGGAGTAATCAAAGTTCGATTATTCCTAAACAATAGAATGACTTTTGGTATAACGACCCGCCTAGTACAGGCCGTTACCTTACTTACATACTTACTTCGTAAAACACAGCGGAATTTTTTTTTTATATAATAATTAAAAGCAGGCAACTTATAAAGATGTCTTAATAAAAGTATTCACATATATAAGTACTTAAAACCCAAAACGCGTAGCGGCTGAACTTCCCACGATTTCACAGTACGCCCCGCCACGCTCTGCCACCTTGCATCACGCTTTGCTGACAGGTTGCTTACTTACAGCATAGACGTAAGACAGTGAGTTTTCGCTCAGCAAGTGCAACTGTCTTATCCGCGACATACACATACCCTTATCATGCACAATCTATCTTAACGTAACATTGCATCACATAATAATTCATAGCATCATTCATCATAGCATACCCTAACATGCCTAGCATATGCATGGTCCGGTTATGCTCGTATTTTACTTTCTCTACTTGTTCTTATCTTTCTTTTGGGCTCTTACCTTAGTGTTCGTACCCGGCACGCAACTATGGAGTGGTTGGGGCAGCCAGCCCAGTTCAACTCAAACCATAGTCCAACCCGACCTCGGACGGGTGGTACGACACTGGCAAGCTTGCTTGCCTTCTTTTCCTTTCTTATCTTTTCTTTTTCTCTTTCCTGAACTTATTAGTCTTATAAGATTTAGTGAACATGCATCGTGATGTCACATAATCTTAATTCATACTAACATCATTATCTTAACATGCTTTCTTACCTTTCATACATCATAGCAACATTTAATCATGGCATACAATTTACATATAATATGACAACCAGCATATCACATAATAGCACAAAGCATATAATTGGCATACACCCCTAGCATACATCTAACATACTTAGGCAAGTACCATTTAGAGCCTATGCTGTAGGCGGAGTTGTACTTACCTCTCTCCCTATGTCCGACTTGGCGCTGTCCTTCCATAGAGTACAGCTGCAGGCCTTTTCCTGCTTGGATAAGGACATAGGTGAGAATTTAATTCTCATGGCGCAATGTTGATGTCCTAACCAACATGCCTACAAAACCCTAGTTGTATGTCCCCGTTATCTGATATCTTACTTGGTCCTAAATAGCCTTCCTACCGACTATGAACAATCGAATTTCGATTATTTCTTAAGAGGCTACGTTGGATAACCTCTTGAACTGGGCCCTTGATATACTGCTAGGTTTTCTCAAAACCATAGGCTTTATTCTTGTGTCATAATAAATTGGGTTAAGTTCCATTAACCCTCATTTCTTAGCCCATTCCTAGGTTCTAGGAAATCCTTAAGGTTACGTTGGATAACCCTTAGGGATTTCACTTAATTGAATGTTGGGTTAACCAAAGTCAAAACTTGGTCAACAAATGGTCAACCTTTTGGGGTTAATCCTGGGCTTTGGGGCTAAACCCGGTAACTCGGGTACTATTCCCGATTACCGTCCGTCATCGGCTTGATTATCAATTTTTGTCTTGAAAAATTCTATTTTCTCACCTTTTTTGGAAATTTGTGTAATTAGCTTCAAAATTTCCTTAACCCATTGTAAAAATTCATATCTTTGAAATGGGTATTTATAAAAGTTGATTAAGGTTGAAAACTGCCTTTGGAACAGTTTTCGTAATTAAAAATAGCGGTTTTAAACAAAATACAGTTTTTCGAAAACTTTTGTAAAAACTCATGTGCAGGAATTTTCGGTTCCCTGCACACCCTTCATAAAACAATGTCAGTTTAAAGATCCGTTTGGAATTTGAAAACCTTGTCTTCACAAAAGTTATAGCTCTCGAAATATGCTAAAACTTTTGTGTTTTGTGAAAAATCTAATTCTGCTTGCATTTGCGTCAGTTTTTGTTTGAAACTGACTGATCCTGAAAACTGGGTCTGGGCAGATCAGCCACGGGTTTTCGTAAAAACAGAGGCCATTGGAGCCTCATTTTGGGATTCTATTCACGCTGCCTCCTAGGAAAAATCGTTTTGAGCAACTTTCACGTTTAACGTTTCACCCCATTCGGCCTCTAAAGGCCTCAAATTTTTACTTTTCCGAAACTGGCCAGTTCCGAATCCGAATTGATAGTTTCGGTGTTTAAGTCCAGTTTACGTCCTATTTCGCGAAATCCATCTCGACCGACCACTTCGAGAGCTTACATAACAAACACACAGTGTTTCTAACATCCCACATGAACCCATAAACCGCTCGAATGGATCCATGCAAGCCAAACCCGGATTGCACAACCTAAGCTTGCATGGTTCTAGAATTTTGTATACATCTCATACAAGCACTAACATACACCCTTAGACTAACATGCCTTCACACACTGCCTAGGGCAGCTTTTCAGACCAAAACAGGGGACACACAACCCTAAGCATCTAGCATGAAATCAATCAACCAACAAGCATAAACCAAGCAAGAATCTAAGCCACACACCCTAGATCTACTAATCAAGCACATACACCAAACTTAGGGCAAGAAATTAAATGTGGACTTATGTCCTTACAACCAAATTGAATTACCAATAAACATCAAAATTGAACTCAAATGAAAGAGTTAGGACTCTAGAATTTTACCTTAGACCAAAGTTAGGTATTGGTCACAAATCTTCTTCCTCCCCCTAGCTCCCTTACCCACGGCTGCCACCTCCAAAATGGGTACCAAAATCTTGCTTTGGTTTCCTTGGTTGAACCTCACCAAATCCGGACTCTACCACAAGGATTTGCCCTCAAAAATTTTTCAACTTTTTCTCTCCCTTTCTCCTTCCTCACCCACTCGGCCACAAACCCAAATGACCCAAAAAAAAATTTCTAAACTTTTCTTGGCTTTCTCCTAGCTCAAATCTGAGCTCCCATGAACAAAAGCCCTCAAGAAATTTTTGGTTTTCTCTCCCCTGTCTTTTCTCCAAATTTTCAGACTCTCATGGAAAAATTGGCAAGAGTTTCACAAGGTTTTCTAATTAAAATGAATAGGAGGCATGGGTATTTATAGAGATTTGAAACTTTTGGGAAATTATGCAAAAGCCCCAAAATTTTTCATATTCCCTTGATGAGCCAATGAGGTGGCCGGCCATTGGGTATTCTAGAGCCTTCCAAATTTTTTTCTAAGCTTAATTAAGGTTAATGACATCATTAATAAAATGTTAGATGAGGTCATCACTCTTACCTCACCCTTAGGGCCTTGTTTGGTTAGTTTTCTTCAAAAATTATCTATTTTTGTGCCACACAGATATTTCTAATACTGTACTTCACTAATACACAGTATTTTTATACTGTACCGAAGTACAAAAATTTATCTATGTAAAATTTGACAGTATAATTTTTTTCTTAATTTTCCGAGCCCTTTTTGCCCTTAATCTTAACTTGGTGTGCTTGATTTTCTAGGGTGATTTTTAAGGCCTATTCTTGATATCTAGCTTACAAAAATATTTTTCGCAGTATACTTTTCACACTGCTTTTCAACATATCGTAAAGTCAACCTTTTGACTTTTCCTGGTCAAACTTTGACTTTTTCGGTCAAAGTTGACTTTTGTAAAATCATGTACTTTTTCGACCTTTTCGACTCGAAAGGTCCGTTTTTGAGCTTAACAATCAATTTTGAGTCTTATTGACCCATAAGAACTCACAAAATCTTATAAAAGCTCTAAATCGAGCTCTTTCATGAATGACTTCATAATGTAAAATTTATTCCTTAAAAAGGAAATATGAACATTGAAAACTCGGTTATTACAATTTACCCCCCTTAAAAATTTTCGTCCTAAAAAATTAGAACAATTCGGGGTAGTTCTTCCTCATTTCATTTTCTAACTCCCAAGTGGCTTCTTCAACCTTGTGGTTCTGCCATAAAACTTTTACCAAGGGAATGGTTTTATTCCTTAAGACCTTTTCTTCCCGATCCAGGATTCGAACTGGTTTTTCCTCGTAGGTCAAGTCAGTTTGAACCTCTACCGGTTCCTGACTAAGGATATAGGAAGGGTCTGGTATGTATTTCTTCAGCATCGACACGTGAAACACGTTGTGCATCGATGCTAATTCTGGCGGTAGGGCAAGCTTGTAGGCTACTTTGCTAACCCTTTCGAGAATCTTGAACGGTCCGGTGTACCTTGGGCTAAGCTTCCCTTTCTTACCATAGCGCATTACCCCTTTCATAGGAGCAATCTTGATAAACACTGCATCTCTAACTTGGAATTCCAGTGGTCTTCTACGTTTATCAGCATAACTTTTCTGGCGGCTAAAAGCTATGTCGAGTCTCTGTTTAATCTTCTTGACATCTTTAGAGGTCTTCTTAATGAAGTCAGTAGTTTGTAGCTGTTTCTACCCAACTTCTTGCCAATGGATCGGTGATCGATATTTTCTTCCATATAATGCTTCAAATGGAGCCATTTCAATCGAAGCGTGATAACTGTTGTTGTATGAAAATTCGATCAATGGTAGCTTCTGATCCCAATTTCCTCCGAAGTCCAAGACACAGGACCTTAACATGTCCTCTAGTGTCTGGATGGTTCTCTCCGATTGGCCATTGGTTTGGGGGTGAAATGTTGTACTGAACTTTAATTTCGACCCCATGGCAGCATGAACACTCATCCAAAATCGTGAAGTGAAGCGTCCATCGCGATCTGAGATGATCGATTTCGGCACTCCATGCAGTCTGACGATCTGAGCCACGTAAACCTCCGCCAATTTTTCCACTGAAAAAGTGGCTTTTATCGCGATAAAGTGAGCTGATTTAGTCAATCTGTCCACAATGACCCAAATCGCGTCATTTCCACTTAACGTCCTGGGTAGTCCTACTACGAAATCCATAATAGTTTGCTCCCATTTCCATTCTGGGAGCTCTATTTTCTGCAAATCTCCTCCAGGATGTCGGTGTTCGGCCTTAACTTTCTGACAAGTTAGGCACTTTGACGCAAAATCCGCTATCTCGTTCTTCATATTTGGCCACCAATAATTCTCTCGGAGGTCTTTGTACATCTTGGTCGCTCATAGATGTACCAATATGGCGTCTTGTGGGCTTCTGACATTACCTGATCCCTTACAGTTTCC
This sequence comes from Ficus microcarpa, assembly GCA_025413485.1. Lineage (NCBI taxonomy): Eukaryota > Viridiplantae > Streptophyta > Magnoliopsida > Rosales > Moraceae > Ficus > Ficus microcarpa. The sequence goes on from CM046383.1 coordinate 21,207,317, forward strand.
ACGTTAGGAATGTAAATTCTCTCCCTGAAGTAGACAACGCCATCAGCAGAAGTCCTAAACTCTTTGTCCTTTGAGCCAAAAAGTTGCATTTTCAGCGGAAAGGGATCTTTTCCTTGGTGCATCTTGATGGAATCTAGCAGATCGGACTGGAGAGTCAGAGCAGACAATCTCCCAGTCAATATTTCTAAGTTAAACTCAGAAATCTCCCTTTGTAGAGGCTTAGGAAACACTTCAATAGACATCAGCATGCCTACTGATTTCCTACTCAAAGCATCAGCCACCCGGTTTGCCTTACCAGGGTGATAAAGAATCTCATAGTCGTAGTCCTTTACGAGCTCTAACCATCTACGTTGCCTCATATTTAGCTCTTTCTGAGTGAAAATATATTTGAGGCTCTGATGATCAGTGTAGATTGCACATTTGTTTCCATACAAATAGTGCCTCTAAATCTTGAGCGCGAAAACTACCGCTGCTAGCTCCAAATCATGTGTAGGGTAATTCCTTTCGTGATTCTTCAGTTGTCGTGATGCATAGGCTACTACTTTTCCATTCTGCATCAGGACTGCTCTTAATCCATTTTTAGAAGCATCACTGTAGATCACGAAGTTTCCCGCATCAACGTCAGGAATTGTCAACACTGGTGCGCTTGTGAGCTTCCTCTTGAGCTCTTGGAAATTTTCCTCGTACTTCGGAGTCCATTCAAATTACTCTCCTTCCGAGTGAGAGCTGTTAGTGGTGCAGCAATCTTGGAGAATCCTGCAACGAATCGTCGATAGTATCTAGCCAATCCAAGAAAACTCCGTATCTCCGTAACGTTCTTGGGTGCTGACCACGAACTTACTACTTCCACTTTTGCGGGTCCACAGAAATTCCTTCCTTTGACACCACATGCCCCAAGAAATGTACTTTCTCTAGCCAAAATTCACATTTCGTGAACTTGGTGTATAGCTGATTCTGTCTTAGCGTCTCCATCGCCAACCTCAAATGATGCTCATGTTCCTCCTTGGACCTTGAATAAATTAGTATATCGTCAATGAAGACGATAACAAACTTATCCAAATAGTCCTTGAACACTCGGTTCATGAGGTCCATAAAAGCAGCTGGGGCATTGGTTAGTCCAAACGGCATCACTAAAAATTCATAGTGTCCGTAACGCGTTCTGAACGCTGTCTTGAGAATATCTGCCTCCTTAATTCTGAGCTAATGGTAACCTGAGCGCAAGTCGATTTTCGAAAACACGACTACTCCTCTGAGTTGATCGAATAGATCATCAATCCTCGGGAGAGGGTACTTGTTCTTGATCGTAATCTTGTTCAGCTCGCGATAGTCGATACACATACGTAACGATCCATCCTTTTTCCTCACAAACAAAACAGGCGCTCCCCACGGAGAGTGACTCTGTCGGATAAATCCTTTATCGAGTAGCTCTTGTAACTGTACTTAGAGCTTTCTTAGCTCAGCGGGTACCATATGGTAGGGTGCTTTCGAAATAGGTGCGACTCCTGGCAATAATTTAATTTCGAATGAAATCTCTCGTTCTGGTGGAAGTCCGGGTAAGTCCTTCGGAAATATATCCACATATTCCCTCACAATAGGAACATCTTCCGGTCTTAACTCCACTTCTTGATCCTTGTCCACCATGTTAGCTAAATATCCTTGGCAACCATTAGCTAACATTTTCCAAGCCTTCATAGCCGAAACAAATCATGTGGCTAAGTTTCGGGGTTGTCCGTGAAAACTAAATCCCTATTCACCGTAGGGGCTGAACGTCACGCATCGCTTTCGGCAGTCAATCATTGCATTATATTTCCCCAAAAAGTCCATCCCTAAGATCACATCGAAATCATGGAGCTTGATTGCGATGAGATCTACAAATAATTCTCTGCCACAAATAATTACTAGAGCATTTCGGATCCAAAAGTCGGACCACAAAATCTCACCAGATGGCAAAGAAGTTTTAAGGGGCTGTTCTAATCTATCCACACCTCTTCCTAATTTCTGGGCGAACTCCAAAGATACAAACGAATAAGTGGCTCCAGAATCAAACAGCGCAATAGCATCATGAGTGGAGATAGAAATCTGACCTGTCACCACGTGTGACGCTCCTGCTTCAGCATCTCCCTTGGTGTATGCATAGATCCTGGCTTGTGGTTCGGGAGCCTCTAATCTGCCTTGAATGATCGAGGGTCTTTTCAGTCTGGCTTGAACAGCATGCAACTGGTGAGTGTTTGCATTCCGGTTGGGGTATGGGGGGTTCGGGTTTTGGGCGTTCTGAGGGCAGTTTCTAGCATAATGCCCTTCCTTGCCATACACATAGCAGGCAGTTGTTCCTATCCGGCATACTCCTGGGTGTTTCCTCCCACATTTTGCACAAGTAGGGTAGTTACCATTGTTCCCCTTATTTCCCCGATTATTCCTCTTTTGTGGGAAATTCTTCTGCTGGCCCTGACCCGAGAAATTCCGTTTCCTTTTGTTCCACCCAAATGTTTGGAACCTTGCGTAGGGTTGCTCGATTGCCCTTTCTGGGAGGTCTCCGAGCCTTGACGGGGCTGTGTGGTCTTTGCTACCGCCTTCTCTTCTCTCTTCACCTTGAAAATCTGAGCTCTGGCCTCCTTGTCTTGATTGATCCAGTACTCAGCCCTTATTGCCCAACTGATGCAGTCAGACACCAAGGTAGGCGGGCTGCTGCCGGCACTCACCTGCTTCGCAATATCAGTCCTGAACATCTTCATCAGCCTTCGCACCTTCTCTTTTTCACTCGGCACCAAATCTGGACATAACCGAGCCAATTGTTCAAATTTCTTCATGGCCTCCATGACTGTCATCGACCCCTGTCGGAAGTTGGTAAACTCGTTCTGCTGTGCAGCGAGGATCTCTTGGTTGTAGTACATCGTTCGAAACTCCGTCACGAAATCTTGCCAGTTCATCGTCATGCCATCTCGGCACATTTGCACCGTCATCCACCAGTGACGTGCATCCTTTTTGAGAGCAAAGGAAGCACAAAGAACTTTTTCCTGCTCTGTCAGCCTCATGAAATCCAATATGACTTGGATATCAATCAGCCAGTTGTCTGCAGCTATCGGATCTGTCGTGCCCTCGAACTCAGGCGCCTTCATCCGCCTGAATCGTTCGTATAGTAGATCCTCTCTTACTGGCGGCAGGTTCGGTTGCACTTTGACTGGTGCCATGGGAACATTAACATTCGGAGGAATTTCGAGCTGAACCTCCGGTCGAACTTCTGGTTGGGCTGCTAGTGCCGGTGGTACTACTGGTGGTACCGGCGGAGCTTGAGGTGGGACCTCGTTAATTCGGGGTCCTTGGTTTAACTGAGATATCTGAGCTCCCAGTCTTTCTGTCTCTTGCTGCGCTTCTAGCAGCCGCCGTTGTAGGTCAGCTACAACGGTTGCGAGATTTAGCTCTGGCGGGTTTAGTGGTATCGTTCTCCGTGAACGTACCATCTTCTAAATTCTATCATAAGAAAAGATATTATTATGTCATTAATATCTTTTCTTTCATGCATGCCTTATTACATCAATCTTAACATATCATGTCATGGTATACTTTTCATATCAGCAATTAAGGCATCATTGTATCACACTGGATACTTATCTTAACATAACTTTCATAATAACTTTTCATAAAATAACATATTCATGTTATACATATGCCGTGTGTACACGGTCTCTTCGTACACTTTTAAAAGTACATAACTTTTACTGTCTTATGGGTACATACTCTGTACACGGTAATTTACAATATTGTAATTACAAATAACTTTCATAAGACTATACATACATATCTTTTATATACAAGGTCAAAAATACATGATGGAAGTGTCTACCACTTTACCATCGTGCCGTATATACATGGCCAAAAATGTGACGGGAGTGTCTATCACTCTACCGTCGTACAATATATACATAATCAAAAGAATGGGATGGAAGTGTCTAACACTTTCCATCGTACAATATATATTTGGTCAAAAAGGTGATGGAAGTGTCTAACACTTTCCATCGTACATAGCCAGTGCTGGGATGGAAGCGTCTAACACTTTCCATCCTACAAAAATACATGAAATCCTAGGTCAAAAATACATATACAACACTCCTAAGTCTAAACTATGACCTCGAGCGAGTATATCGAAACGCCTGAATCTGCATCAGAATCTGGATCCCAATCCCCGTCATGGAACAGGATCTCCTCTGGGTCGTCCTAAAAATCGTCCTCAGAGTCGTCGTCAATCACTATGACCTCGTCGCCCGGTCCTGCCTCGGGCTCCGCATCAGCCTCCTCATCCTCATCATCATTAAGGATGATAACAAGCGGAGGGTCCTCCGGTATGTCTATCACGATCACTACATCATCGTCGTCGTCGTCATCGGCTCCCATGTGATCCTCGGGCCCTATATGGCCCTCGGCCTCCACTGCCGGAACCTCCTGCACCGGGACTGCAGGGATCAGGTCCTCGGGAAAAATCAGACCCAGCTCGTACACGGGACTCCCCTGACCAGCGTCGTCGACGGGTACCTCGTACTGGTCCATGTACGCATCAGTCTCGGCCATAGGCGCAATCACCTCAGCCTCCAGGATAGAGTCTATCATGTCCCCGACGGTCCTCCCCATCATAGGCTCCATGATGAATCGTCGGATGGAAGGTGGGGCTCCGTTCCGTAGTAACACTAGAGCCTAGAGCTGGGGATGTGGTAGGTCATGGGGAATGTGGGGCATCATGGCCTCCTGGAAATGTCGACAGTAATAGAGCATCGACTCCTGTGGGTAGGTGTGCTCATCCGCTGCCAAACTCTGGTATCGCCGGTGGTGCATATCCCGATAAATCTCGGGATCTCAGTACTGTCCATCGCCCCCGGGTCCCTCTGTCAGGATCTGCCCGTACCGTGCTAGTACCGTAGCTCGAAAGTACGCCCATGTCCTACCGGGCATCTGCGGCTCTCCGATGGTCATCCACCATAGCCGAGCGTCGGCTATCAGGTATCTACTAGCCAATGAGACCTGCAGGCGGTCCTCGATATGGCATGTGTAGAATATCATCTCCATATCATAGAGCCATGCGAATACTGCAACCGAGCGTCTCGTCCCGTCGAATAATAAAGGTCATGATCCGTAGAATGCTGCGATTGCCTCGCGATCAGCGTCGGTCTGATCCGGGTCCATATCTACTCGTCTATCACGTCACAATCCCATAAATAAATGCATACGCGTAAACATAAAAATATAAACTTAACTTACAATGATGGCGGCGATGGCAAGCAGATTGTGAAATCTTTATCGTAGGAAACCGCTCTGATACCAACTCTATAACGACCCACCTAGCACAGGCTGTTACCTTACTTACATACTTACTTACTTCGTAAAACACAGCGGAAAATTTTTTTTTATACAATAATTAAAAGCAGGCAACTTATAAACATGTCTTAATAAAAGTATTCACATATATAAGTACTTAAAAATCAAAACGCGTAGCGGCTGAAATTCCCACGGTTTCACAGTACGCCCCGCCACGCTCTGCCACCTTGCATCACGCATTGCTGACAGGTTGCTTACCTACAGCATAGACGTAAGACAGTGAGTTTTCGCTCAGCAAGTACAACTGTCTTATCCGCGACATACACATACCCTTATCACGCACAATCTATCTTAACGTAACATTGCATCACATAATAATTCATAGCATCATTCATCATAGCATATCCTAACATGCCTAGCAAATGCATGGTCCGGTTATGCTCGTATTTTACTTTCTTCACTTGTTCTTATCTTTCTTTTGGGCCCTTACCTTAGTGTTCGTACCCGGCGTGCAACTATGGAGTGGTTGGGGCGGCCAGCCCAGTCCAACTCAAACCATAGTCCAACCCGACCTCGGACGGGTGGTCCGACACAGGCAAGCTTGCTTGCCTTCTTTTCCTTTCTTATATTTTCTTTATCTCTTTCCTGAACTTATTAGTCTTATAAGATTTAGTGAAAATGCATCGTGATGTCACATAATCTTAATTCATACTAACATCATTATCTTAACATGCTTTCTTACCTTTCATACATCATAGCAACATTTAATCATGGCATACAATTCACATATAATATGACAACCAGCATATCACATAATAGCACAAAGCATATAATTGGCATACACCCCTAGCATACATCTAACATACTTAGGCAAGTACCATTTAGAGCCTATGCTGTAGGCGGAGTTGTACTTACCTCTCTCCCTATGTCCGACTTGGCGCTGTCCTTCCACAGAGTACAGCTGCAGGCCTTCTCCTGCTTGGATAAGGACATAGGTGAGAATTTAATTCTCATGGCGCAATGTTGGTGTCCTAACCAACATGCTGACAAAACCCTAGTTGTATGTCCCCGTTATCTGATATCTTACTTGGTCCCAAATAGTCTTCCTATCGATTAAGAAGAATTTAATTTCGATTATTCCTTAAGAGGCTACGTTGGATAACCTCTTGAACTGGGCCCTTGATATACTGCTAGGTTTTCTCAAAACCTTAGGCTTTATTCTTGTGTCATAATAAATTGGGTTAAGTTCCATTAACCCTCATTTCTTAGCCCATTCCTAGGTTCTAGGAAATCCTTAGGGTTACGTTGGATAACCCTTAGGGATTTCACTTAATTGAATGTTGGGTTAACCAAAGTCAAAACTTAGTCAACAAATGGTCAACCCTTTAGGGTCAATCCTGGGCTTTGGGACTAAGCCTGGTAACTCGGGTACTATTCCCGGTTACCGTCCGTCATCGGCTTGATTACCAATTTTTGTCTTGAAAAATTCTATTTTCTCACATTTTTTGGAAATTTGTGTAATCAGCTTCAAAATTTCCTTAACCCTTTGTAAAAATTCATGTCTTTGAAATGGGTCTTTATAAAAGTCGTTTAAGGTTGAAAACTGCTTTTGGAACAGTTTTCGTAATTAAAAATTGCGGTTTTAAATAAAATACAGTTTTTCGAAAACTTTTGTAAAAACTGTGCAGGAATTTTCGGTTCCCTGCACACCCTTCATAAAACAATGTCAATTTAAAGATCCGTTTAGAATTTGAAAAACTTATCTTCATGAAAGTTGTAGCTCTCGAAATATTCTAAAACTTTTGTGTTTTGTGAAAAATCTAATTCTGCTTGCATTTGCGTCAGTTTTTGTTTGAAACTGGCTGATCCTGAAAACTGGGTCCGGGCAGATCAGCCACGGGTTTTCATAAAAACGGAGGCCATTGGAACCTCATTTTGGGATTCTGTCCACGATACCCCTAGGAAAAATTGTTCCGAGCAACTTTCATGTTTAATGTTTCACCCCATTCGGCCTCTAAAGGCCTCAAATTTTCACTTTTCCGAAACTGGCCAGTTCCGAATCCGAATTGGCAGTTTCGGTGTTTAAGTCCGGTTTACGTCCTATTTCGCGAAATCTATCTCGACCGACCACTTCGGGAGCTTACATAACAAACACACAGCATTTTTAACATCCCACATGAACCCATAAACCGCTCGAATGGATCCATGCAAGCCAAACCCGGATTGCACAACCTAGGCTTGCATGGTTCTAGAATTTTGCATACATCTCATACAAGCACCAACATACACCCTTAGACTAACGTGCCTTCACACACTGCCTAGGGCAGATTTTCAGACCAAAATAGGGGACACACAACCCTAAGCATCTAGCATGAAATCAATCAACCAACAAGCATAAACAAAGCAAGAATCTAAGTCACACACCCTAGATCTACTAATCAAGCACATACACCAAACTTAGGGCAAGAAATTAAATGTGGACTTATGTCCTTACAACCAAATTGAATCACCAATAAACATCAAAATTGAACTCAAATAAAAGAGTCAGGGCTCTAGAATTTTACCTTTGATCAAAGTTAGGTTTTGGTCACAAATCTTCTTCCTACCCCTAGCTCCCTTACCCACGGCTGCCACCTCCAAAATGGGTACCAAAATCTTGCTTTGGTTTCCTTGGTTGAACCTCACCAAATCCAGACTCTACCACAAGGATTTGCCCTCAAAAATTTTTCAACTTTTTCTCTCCCTTTCTCCTTCCTCACCCACTCGGCCACACACCCAAATGACCCAAAAAAAATTTCTAAACTTTTCTTAGCTTTCTCCTAGCTCAAATCCGAACTCCCATGAACAAAAGCCCTCAAGAAATTTTTGGTTTTCTCTCCCCTCTCTCTTCTCCAAATTTTTGGACTCTCAAGGAAAAATTGGCAAGAGTTTCACAAGGTTTTCCAATTAAAATGAATAGGAGGCATGGGTATTTATAGAGGTTTGAAACTTTTGGGAAATTATGCAAAAGACCCAAAATTTTTCTTATTCCCTTGATGAGCCAATGAGGTGGCCGGCCATTGGGTATTCTAGAGCCTTCCAAATTTTTTTCTAAGCTTAATTAAGGTTAATGACATCATTAATAAAAAGTTAGATGAGGTCATCACTCTTACCTCACCCTTAGGGCCTTGTTTGGTTAGTTTTCTTCAAAAATTGTCTATTTTTGTGCCACACAAATATTTCTAATACTGTGCTTCACTAATACACAGTATTTTTATACTGTACCGAAGTACAAAAATTTATCTTTGTAAAATTTGACAGTATAATTTTTTTCTTAATTTTCCGAGCCCTTTTTGCCCTTAATCTTAACTTGGTGTGCTTGATTTTCTAGGATGATTTTTAAGGCCTATTCTTGCTATCTAGCTTTAAAAAAAATATTTTTCGCAGTAAACTTTCCACACTGCTTTTCAATATACCGTAAAGTCAACCTTTTGACTTTTCCTGGTCAAACTTTGACTTTCTCGGTCAAAGTTGACTTTTGTAAAATCATGTACTTTTTCGGCCTTTTCGACTCGAAAGGTCCGTTTTTGAGCTTAACAATCAATTTTGAGTCTTATTGACCCATAAGAACTCACAAAATCTTATAAAAGCTCTAAATCGAGCTCTTTCGTGAATGACTTCATAATGTAAAATTTATTCCTTAAAAAGGAAATATGACCATTGAAAACTCGGTTATTACATTTGGGACCAAATAAGATATCAGGTATCGGGGACATACAACTAGGATTTTGTAGGCATGTTGGTTAGAACACAAACATTTCCCAATGAGAAGTAGAATCTTACCTATGTCCTTATGCAAGCAGGACGAAACCTGCAATTGTACTCGGAGGAGGAACAACAGCTTGAGGGACATAGCAAAAGTGAGGTAAGTACAACTCCGCCTACAGCATAGGCTTTAGTTGATACTTGCCTTAGTATGTTAGATGCATTCTAGGAAGATATGTGATGGTTGCTTTGATGTGCTTGTTGTATGCCTTAACGTATGTTAAACTGAATGCTATGTTATGTTGTTATGTGTAATATGCTATGTGATATACTGTATGGTATGCTGATATGCTATGTATGTAAAATGATGTGCAAGCTGAGTATGAAAGGTAAGATGTAATGTATGTTATGATTTGTAATACCTGCTTTTCTATGTGAATATCTTTCCTTCTAGAAGGAATCGAATGTATGCCGTACCGGCATTTTAGGAAAAAGTTCGCTTTAGAACTCCATTATGTGTTACGATCTCTTATAGTTTTATAAGACTCAAATATGTTTGTTTTGATTGATGATGGTCTTTTCGGATGAAAAGAGATGAAATTTACACGATTCTAGAAAAGTCAAAGGGTTGACCAAAAAAGTCAACTTTGACCCGGAAAAGTCAAAGTTTGACCAAAATGATCAAAACCCTAACAGTACAATTTTATGACATGCAGTATGGGAAAAATACTGTGAAAACTCATTTTTCGGATAAGATGACATAAATGAGAACTAAAACCGCTGTAGAAAAATCAAGCACGCAAAGTTAGGGCACAGGGCAAAAGGGTTTGAGAAAATAAAGAAAAAATTTTTCAGCCCGATTTTTCACAGATAAAATTTTTACGACAGTATAAAATATTAATACTGTGTATTAGTATAACACAGTATTAAATTTATCTGTGTTAAGTTAAAATTATACTGCTTTGTGGAAAAAGTAGACAAACAAGCTTTTATGATTTATGACATCATAAATTTTTTATTTATGACATCATCAATCTTTTGAAGAGCAAATCCTCACAAGACATGTGTCTTGTTCTAGCTTTTTCCAACTTGTTCTCCACTCAATGACAGCCGGCCAAGGGGGGCTTTTGTGAAAAAAATTTCAAAAATTTTGGGGTCAAAATGCAAACTTTTTTGTGTCCCACATTGCCTATAAATAGGGCTGCCATCCACCCATTTTAAATCAGAAAATGCAGCCTTATTATGCCCATTTTTCTTCATGAAAACCGAGAGTGAGAGGAGAGAAAGAAATGAGAAAAATTTCTTGAGCTAAGCTTAGGGTGAGTTCGGTTTGTGTGAGGAAGCAAGAGGGAAGTGAGAAAAAATTTTTCCAGCCACTGTGTAGGGCTGTAGCCGTGGGCTGAGAGCAGGGGAGAGACAGAAAAAAAAATCTGGATGTGAGGGAAAACTTGAGGGACAAGTTCAGGTGTGATTTTACCAACCGAAAATAGGATTTAAGCAAGATTTGGAGCCCTTTTCTTCCCTTCAGGCAGCCACGGGTTTGTGCAGTGAAACAGGGAAAAATTTTCAGATTTTGGGTCCAATTTAGGTGTTCTGGCCGTGCATTAGACGGAGACACATTTGAGGACCAAAACAGCCAAGTTTGGTGTCCATTTGGTGAGCTAAAACTGGTTGTGGGAGCTTAGAGTCAAGGGTGAGAATTGGTTCAAAACCTAGAGCCAAACCCTATCTATTTAAGGTAATTTTTCAAAAGTCCTAATCTTATTTCAATCAAGTTTTTAAGTCAAGATTTAAATGTATTTGTTCAAGCTAAGTTTGTAGAGCATAAGCTCAAATTTATTTTTATGCCCATAAGTTGCTTAGTGCTTGATTAGTTAGGCTTAAGGGTGGTTTGGTTTAATTATGTCATTAATATTTTTATGCTTGGTTTTGTATGCTAGGATTGCATGCTAGAACTTACATGAGGTTATATGTCCCTTAGATGTATGATTAATTATGTGATTGTATGTTAGGATGTGCTAGAATGGAATGGTATGCATGAATGAGAATGGTTGAATGGTATGAACATGCTAGACCATGCAACCCTAGGTTAGGGTTCGGATTTCATGGGCTGCATGGACGTGTTGGGTTTGCATGTTGGGACATGCATAACGTTAGAAACGCTGCATAATTTGTTAGTAAGCTCCCGAAGTGGTCGGTCGAGATAGAACCCGCGACTTAGGACGTAAACCGAAATTAGTAAACAAAACTGCCAGTTCGGATCCCAAACTGGTCAGTCTCAGAAAACGGGTAATTGCAGGTCTTTAGAGGCCGAATGGGTTAAAACGTAAAACACGAAAGTTGTAGATCAAGGTTTTTCCTAGGGGCCAGCATGAACCGATTCCCAAAATAAGGCTCTAATGGCCTCCGTTTTTACGAAAAACCGAAGGTGGTCTGACTGGACCCAGTTTTTATGATCAGTGAATTTCAAATTAAAACTGGTATTAAACGGTGCAGAACCAGACTTTGCTTAAAACACAAAAGTTTTAGAACTCTTCGAGAGCTAGAACTTTCGTGAAGAAAACTTTTTCTAATTCTAGAAGGATTTTAAACTATAACTTGAAATCTGAAAACTGTGCAGGGAGCAAGAAATTCCTGCACAGGATTTTCTAGAACCAGTTAGGAAAAACAGTTTTTCCTGTCTTAAACACTGTTTTGAACACAGAAACTATTACAAAGGCAGTTTCTAACCTTCAAACATTTTATAAACCATGTTTTAAGATTCAACGATTTTTAAGGGGAAGTATAGCAGTTTTTAGGCTTTTAAGCCAAAAACTTTTTCAAGGATAAAGAAAAGAAATTAAGATGTTCAAATTCAAGGTTTGCAAGGTTAGTAGTTACAACGAGTAACCGGGAATTTCACCCGAGTTACAGGGCTTAGCTCCAAAACCCGAGGTTGACCCGAAGAGGGTTGACTTTAGTAACCTTAGAGGTTAACTTTGGTTAACCTAGTGGGTAAGATAAATGTTAAGCCGAGGTTAGGTGCTAGCCTAAACCTACTCGCTCACAAGTAAGATTAGTATGGAAGGTTATCCAACGTAACCTAGTAGGTTGTTGTATGAGCTCGTAAGAGCGATGTAGTAACCCAAGTAGGTGAGGTTACCTAGTGTAACCACTCATAATATGTTTTACTATGGGGGGACATATAACCAAAGCCATGCATGAATGTTGGTGGAAAACCAATATATTATGGTCTTAGATTAGAACCTTACCTAGTCTTTCGATTAAGCAGGAAGTAACCTGCAGCTGAGCCCCGAGGTGGAACAGCTTCACGTCAGGAATAGACGAGGTAAGTACAACGCCGCCTACAGCATAGTTATTAGTTGTATACTTACCTAGATATGTTTGGTATGCTAAGTGCTATGTGTATGATTGTATGCTATGTTGTATATATGATAAGTTTATGTTATGAAATGTGCTAAATAAGTAAAGTATGCTTAAGAAAGATTATGACATGATTGTGCTGTATGATTAAGCGACATCGGTTTGCATGTTCACGACATGGATTTGTGAATAACACGTTTAAGAATGACAAGATGGAAAATAAGGAAAGGCGATACGTCGCCTGTGTCGTACCACCCGCACCAGGTCGGGTTGAACTGTGGGTTGAGTTGGAAATGGATTGGCCGCTCCAACCAATCCATAGTTGCGCGCCAGGTACGAACACTCACGTTAAGGGCCCATAAGTAGAATAAGGAATGAAGAATAAACAAGCATAATATGAACATAATTGGTTTATTTATGTTTATGCAATGTTGTGCTATGTAATTAAATGATGTGTATGTTATGAATAGCATAAGACTTAAGGTTATGTGTCGCGGTATAGGAGTTGTACTTGCTGAGCGAAAGCTCATTGTTTTAAGTTTGTGCTGTAGATAAGCAACCTGCCAGCTGATGATGATGCAAGGTGGAGTCGCGTGGCCGGGCACTGTGAATAGTGGGAAATGGAAACCGCTACGCGTTTTGAATAATTATGACAATTTATATAATGTTCAGTGACTGTTATTTAGTAGTATGCTCATACGCACAACTATACTTTAGTTCGTATTTTATATTTCGTATTTGTACATATACCTTATTAAAAAAAAAAATTTCCGCTGTGTTTCATGTAATAAGTAAGTAAGTTCGGTATAAGTTATTCAGGTATGTAAATATGTAAGTCAGGTAACGGCTTGTGTTAGGCGGGTCGTTACATGATTTATGTAAAGAGTGACATCACGATGCATGTTCACTAAATACAAGATGAGATTAAAGAATAAGAAAGTGAGATGGCAAGCAAGCTTGCCTGTGTTGTACTATCCGTCCGAGGTCGGGTTGGACTATGGTTTGAGTTGGACTGGGCTGGCCGCCCCAACTACTCCATAGTCGCGCGCCGGGTACAGACACTTATGTAAGGGCCCTAAGCAAGATAAGTAAGTAAGTAAGAATGAAGAAAGTTAAAACGAGCATAACTGGACCATGCATATGCTATGTTATGCCATGAACTGATATGTTATGCAAGTATGAAATATGTTAGGATGTATGATGATATGAGTTGTTATGTGATGCTATGTTAAGTTAAGTTAGAAAGTGTATGTTAGGTTATGTATGTGACGTCGCGGTTTAGATAGTTGTGCTTACTGAGCGTTAGCTCATAGTTTGACATCTATGCTGTAGGTAAGTCACCTGACAGCAATAGGTGATACAAGATGGAAGTGCGAGGCGGGGCATACTGTGAAATTGTGGGAATACGATGCCGCTACGCGTTTCATTCAATATGTATTTTTCGTATGTTAAATATTTTATTTACGATGTGCTTATTACGTTTAGACGTAATAAGCTCGTATAAAAAAAAAAAAAAAAAAATTTCCGCTGCATTTCTCAAATTAAGTACGATAAGTAAGTAAGTAAGAAAGTATGTATGTAAGGTAACGACCTGTGTTAGGCGGGTCATTACATGTATAACATGTTCTTAATGGCATTATTTGTTTGTTATTTATTTTTTAAGATAATATTGTTTTCTTAACTCTAAAGACAAGAGTATAAGAATTTGGGATAAAGACCAAAAAATTTCTTTTTTTAGTATATACCTATATTGACATAATCTTGTCACTAGGCAATTGGCTGGGATTGAAAAAATTATTATCCTTGTCCTTGATTGAAAATCATCCGCTCCGGCCCCGACCGTAGGAGTGGGCAGGTGGAGTGTATCCCAAAAGTGGAATCCTCATATCATGTTTTAATTGTGCAGTTATTACGGTTTAACACTAATGGTTTGCTTATGGATCATACAATTATTTTATATTCGAATATAATATATAAAATACAATATATGTTTGGATATATTATTTATATATGTATTCAAATGTAATATGTATTTCAGTCGTTTATATTTGAATAATCATTTTAATATATATTGATTAGAGGTGGGAATTTGGGCCGGGCCAAACGGGCCGGCCCGTGGCCCGTAATTTGGGCCCGGCCCACGGCCCGGCCCGGCTCGCATTTTGTCGGCCCGGCCCAAGCCCGGCCCTAACTATAGGGCCGGGCCGGGCTCTCCTTTTAGGCCCGACGGGCCGGGCCGGGCCGGCCCGAATGTTTAAGCCCAATGGGCCGGCCCGGCCCGCCCATTATTTAAAAAAATAAAAAAATAATTAAAAAATTTATATATATAAAATAAAATAAAAGTTTAATTATTACCTTAAACAACTAAAATTAAAAGTTTAATTATAACATTAAGTTAACTAACTAACTAATATTATAATTATTAAGTACTAACTAAGCAATTATAATATAAATATAAATATAAAAATTAATAGAAATAGTATAATAAAATTTTTTTAACAAAGTATAAAAGTTTTTATTTTTTATCTAAGATAAAATATTAAGATAAATTATTAAATTATCAAAAATATACAAATTTATTCAAAAATTACAAATAATAAAAAAATTAAATAAAAATTTTAAAAATTGGGTCGGGCCGGGCCCGGCCCGATCTAAGCCCACGGGCCGGGCCGGGCTTGCATTTCAAAAATTCGGGCCGGGCTTTTTGAAATGGCCCATCGGGCTCGGGCCGGGCCGGGCCGGGCGGCCCGAAATCCCACCTCTAATATTGATAAAAGAGAAGAAGTGTGATAGGATTGATAAAAGTATATATAAATATATATATATATATATATAAAATAAGAAATCAATGAATAATAAAATAAGTAGGTCTACTATTCCAATATATTATGAGGTACCAAAATACACATTGCATTGAGATAAGTAATCGTGCCTTTCAAGTTGCAACTACAACAATAGATAGCAAAGATATTCCCGATTTGTTCTTACATTAATGCCTTCACACATTTGTCCTTTGCCAAATGTGAAAAATACTAGTATACCCTTACGTGAGTGCAAATTTATACTTTTATCTGTCAGAAATTATTTTTAGGAGATATTGTGTTTGTCCTCCGAATTTTGATCCTCGTAACAAATATCCTGAAACTTTAATTTGTAAGCTTTGTTCATCTGAATTTTAAAACATTTATAAATTTTCACCATCTATTAAGTTAATAAATAAAAATTGAGGAAAAAAATCACGTTTGTCGTCTAAATTATTTTGAATCTTATATTAATAAAAATTGAGGAAAAAAATCACGTTTGTTGTCTAAATTATTTTGAATCTTATCCCAAAATGCTCACTCAAACTTTAAAACATTAGCAAATTTTCGTTTATATTTGTTTTGTTAACGGAGTTTCCATGAATCGCATAACAGTCAAAATTAAAAGGATAATTATTATATAATAATTTAAAAAAAAAAAAAAAAAAGATGCCTGTTAAAATTGCTGGGAACCACAGAAAATGCCAACATATTATATTGAATGAACAGTAATCGATGACCAAGTCATTCAAACAGTGGACTGGTCACGAATTGCGTAGAAATTGTAAAATGTATTAGCCTGGAGGTATAATGCAAATGCTACGGGGAGAAGCATGTTGACTTCACAATAAAAAAAACTAGTCCTCTCTAAAAACCCTTGTTCTTCTTCTGCTGTTTGTGACCAAAATTAGACCTCTATAATTCCTTACTTTCATATTTCGGTTCCCTTTTGTTTTTCTGCACCAAGGCTAACATGGCTCTTGGACTAGTTGGTGGAGCTTTTCTCTCTTCTCTGTTCCAGACTCTGTTCGACAACTTGGCTTCTTCAGAGGTCCTGGACTTCTTCCGCCAAAAGAAACTCAACCTGGGGCTGCTCAAGAACCTGGAGATTCTGTTGATTTCAGCTGATGCAGTTCTTGATGATGCAGAGGGCAAGCAACTCGGCAATCCGTACGTAAGGAAGTGGCTTCTTCAACTCAAAGAAGTGATTTACACGGCAGAGGACTTGATGATTAAGATCTGTCATGAATGTTTGCCAACCGACGTTGAATGCGAATCTTCAAGCAGATCGACCAAGGTAATGAGGCTTACCTTACCTGCCTTCAGTAAGACTGCTTGTGAAAAAGGGATGGAAACAAAGATAAAGGAGATTATTGATACATTGAAATTGCTTCTTGAACAAAAAACCCACTTGGGTTTACAAAGAAGTACTCATAATGGATCATTTTATTCGCAAAGATTACTCGCAACTTCTCTGGGCAGGGATGACGAGAAAGAGAAGATCATATATTTGTTGCTATCGAATGACGATAGTGGCAATAAGATACATGTCATACCCATCGTTGGGATGGGTGGGATTGGCAAAACTACACTTGCTAGACTTGTTTACGATAACGATCGAGTCAATAAGTCTTTCGATGTCAGAGCATGGGTTACTGTGTCCCATAATTTTGATACTTTGATAATTACAAAAACAAGTCTTCAAGGAGTGGAGTAATCGGAGTCCCATGCACATGATGACAAGGACGTGACTAAATTACAAGAAGCATTGAAGAAAGCCCTAAAAGGACGAAAGTTTTTCTTTGTTCTTGATGATGTTTGGAACAAGAAATACAACTTATGGTGTGACTTTATGCGCGCTTTTGTAACTGGAGCACGTGGAAGTAAACTCATCGTGACAACACGGGATGAGAAAATTGCATCAATGGTGGCGCCTAAGGTCTGACCTCATCAATTGGGAGCAATATCTGACGAAGAATGTCGGAAGTTGTTAGCAAGACAGGTTTTCTGTAATGGATCCTCAAGTGCGTATCCAAGTACGGAACAATTTCAAGAAAAATCGTTGGAAGAGGCAAAGGTCTCCCTTTAGCTGTGATATCTCTTGCTGGTCCTTTATGCTCCCAACCAAATCCAAAGGAATGGGAAAAGATATTGAATGCCGACATTTGGGAGACGTATCCATCTTTATGGTTGAGCTATCATTTGCTCCCCCCTCTCCTAAAGTGTTGTTTTGCCTATTGTTCGTTATTTCCTCACGATTATAAATTTGACAAAGAAGAGCTAATCCTGCTACGGAGGGCAATCCAGAAAGGACAAAGACCCGAAGAAGTTGGAGAGAACTACTTTAATGATCTGGTAGCAAGGTCATTGTTTCAAAGAACACCGTATTCATGTTTTGTTTGTGTTGGCATGTTAAGAACTCAAAGACACCCATAAGCAAAGATCGTCACTTGTATGTGAAGAAGAGAACAGTTGACTCCAAGGAATTCGAGGCTCTATCTCAAACAAAGTCTTTGCATAGTTTACTATCTTTCGAATTGGAAATGAACTCATCCTTGTTGTCTGCAGTTCAAAGCCTAAGAGTTCTCTCTCTGCCGGGGTATCCTTATGTGGATTTGCCTGATTCAATTGAGGATTTGAAACATCTAAGATATTTGAATTTGTCCTTTGGCCTACTAAAAAGTCTACCTGATACAGTGTGTAATTTGCACAACACTAATTAAAAAACTAGATTCCACGACGGTTTTAAAATCACAATCATGGTACCTGACTGTGGTTTCCATGACTGTGGTTTTAAAACCGTCGTGAAAGGCCATTGTTACGTGATCATTCTATTTTTGGCGCAGAGCATTCCATGTTGTGGAATGTGTACTTTCCACGAAGGTTTCCATGAAAAACCGTCATGGAATGTGCCTTAATAAAAAAAAAGAAATAAATAAGTGCACCCCATAATGTTAACTACATGCTAAATTTACAATGCCAAAAACTACTGCATAAGAAAGAAATAACATTTATAAAGATATAGTAAGTGAAGAAACTTTTCAGCAAAAGAAAAAAAAAATTAGTGGGAAAGAAACACTTTTTTTTTTTTTTTGTTTTTTTGTTTGTTTGTTTTTTTGTTTGTTTTTTTTTTTTTTTTAATGTTTTTTTTAATGTTTTTTGTTTTTTTGTAGTTGATCTAAGAAGCTTCAAAACCAACCTAAGTAGAAAACCAAAAAATCATTTGGGAACTAGAGAAAATTAGGATTTCTTATTCCAATCAATAAATCAAAATAATACATCAAAAGAGATTTATATAGGTTAAGTAGAAAATATTAAAAAAAAAAAAACTAATCTACCATTAACTGTTGAAAAGAATGAAACCTAATAATAATAGGAAACAAGTTAGGAAATAAGCAATAAAATAAATATAAAAGTATATCATCTAACATTCTCCCTCAAACTCACGATGCTACTGCAAGTAGCATTGAGAGTTTGTCAAATAAGAAACGAAATCGCAAAGCGGAAAGCGCCTTGATAAACATATCAACAACCTATATGGAAGAAGAAACGAAAGGCAATGTGATGATGTCAAGTTGATAGTAATGTCGAATGACATAACAATCAATCCAATATGTTTGGTCCACTCATGAAACACTGAATTGCGGACAATCTGAATAGCACTCTTACTATCACAATATAAGGGAGTAGGTCGATTAAGAAAAATACCTATATCTGCAAGTAACCAATATAACCAGACTATCTCACAAGTAGTAGAAGCCATAGCATGATATTTTGCTTCGGTGGAGGATCGGGAAATAACATCTTGCTTTTTACTCTTCCAAGAAATAAGAGAGTCACCTAGAAAGATACAGAAGCCAGTGGTGGACTTGCGATCTGTCAGATTACTAGCCTAATCAGCATCAGAGTAAGCACACAGCTTTAAGGATGAAGTAGATGGAAGTAAAAGACTCTGAAACTAAGTGCCCGAAGATACCTCAAAATGTGTACAACAGCAACCCAATGAACTGCAGTATGTGCAGTGACAAACTGACTAACTATATAAACCACATGTGCAATATCTGGCTGAGTAATAGTAAGATAAACCAAGCTACCAACAATAATGCGGTATAAACTAGGATCCGGCAAAGGAGGACCATTAGAAGGCGTATATTGAGCATTAGTCTTAAGAGGTGTATCAACAATCTTGTTATCAGTAAAAAGTGCACACTCAAATATATCGACTATATACTTTGATTGGGAGAGATGATAACCTTTCGGAGAAGAGTCGACCTCAATGCCCAAAAAATAACGTAGTGAGCCTATATTTTTCTTGGCAAAACAACGAGCTAACTCAATCTTCAGTACTTCAATACCATCAACATCACCAATAATAATCATATCATCAACATATAAAGATAGTAGAATATGACCTGCACCAGTACATCTAACAAACAAAGCTGAATCATGATGACTAGAGCGAAAGCCAAGCAAAGTAATCACCTTAGAAAACTTCTTAAACCAAGTTCAAGGTGCTTGTTTGAAACCATGAATGGCTTTTCTAACCCAACAGACTTCACTAGGTTGATGAAAAACACAAGGAGGAGGTACTATGTAAACTTATTTATGAAGATCACAATTCGAAAAGACATTTTTAACATCCATCTGAGATATGTGCCATTGACGAATAGAGGCAAATACAATGAGAATGCGAACATTAGTCATTTTTGCAACTGGGGCGAAAGTCTCTTCATAGTCCATACCATACTCCTAAGAGTAACCTTTAGGAACAAATCATGCTTTGTATCTTTCAATAGAGCCATCAGATTTGGTTTTGATTTTATAGACCCAATGGATCTAATCGGTCTTTTACTTGGTGGCAAAGGTACCAAGTCGCACGTATGTGTTTGATGCAAAACAGTAAGTTCCTCAGCCATAGCATCCTGCCAAAGTGTATCATTAACAGCCTTTCTATAGGACAATGGCTTAGAGAGACGATGAATAGAAGATAAAAAGGAAGTGAAAGAGCTAGAATAACAAGAGTAAGTAAAATCTTATAGCTTAGTAGACTTGCAAGAACGCGTAGAGTAATAAAAGTGAATAGGAGGAGGATTGCCAGTCTCAGGAGGTGATTGGGCAGCCATAGGAGGAGAGGGAGCAATGGTAGCATCGGAACCAGAGTATCAGAATATGCTGAGCTATCAGTGGGAACTTTGCAAGAAACATTATCAGAAACTGGAGTGGGTGCTTATGAAATAGATGGTGAGACTGTATTAGTGTCAATAGTGATCGATATGTATGAAATCAGACTCGTTCAGATTATGAGAACTAGCAAGAATAGAAAATAATGAGATATGTTCAAAAAACACAACATGATGAGAGACTTATAATTTTTGACTAATTGGATCAAAACAATAATACCCTTTTGACTTGCACCATAATCCAGAAAGGCATACATAATAGACCATGATGACAATTTACTACGCTTGACATGAGGACGAAGGATAAAACAGGTGGAACCAAAAACACACAAGGATGAATACCAGGAGCATATCCATACAACTTTTGAAACGGTGACAGACCTGAATTGTGTGAGGTTGGAATCCTATTAATCAAATGAGCAACCGTAAGAATTGCTTCTCCCTAAAATTCACTAAGAACACTAGAAGATAATAAAACAGAAAGAGCAGTTTCAATTAGATGACTATGTTTCCTTTTAGCAATACTATTTTGTTATGGAGTATCTGTACAAGAAGTTTGGTGAATGGTTCCATCAAAGGCAAACAAATTAAAAAAATCATTAGAAGTATATTATCCTCCTAAATCACAACAAAAAACACTCTATGACACCGAATCTTGAGATTTTACGAGAGCTTGGAAAGTATTAAAAATACTAAGGAAATCAGAGCAACGTTTTATAAGATAAACCCAATAATATCGAGTGCAATCATCAATAAAAGAAACATAGTATGATGACCCCCCTTTTGTTATCACTGGAGAAGGTCCCGACACATCAGAATGAACGAGATCAAATGGAGTTAGAGAAAAGGAAATACTTTTATAAAATAGTAAAACAGAAAATTTTCCAGTTTGCAACCACTAGATCAGAAATATCATGAGGTTTTAAATTTCCTAATGCTCTTATATAAGCTAAAGACTATAAACAAGACGCCAAAACATTACCAAGACGAGATTAAAAATCATAAGACGAATGACTCAAATGAAAAGACGATAGATCTACATTAGAAGCTGCAACTTCTAGTCCTTTGAGTTGATCTAAAACATAAAATCGCCCTCGCCTATAACCTATCCCAATTAGCTTTTGAGATTGTGGGTCTTACACATAACAAGTGGCAGAAAAAAAAGAGACTAAGCATCCTGATTAACACAACTGACTAATAGAAACAAGATTTAAAGTAAGACTAGAAATGTGATAAACATTCGAAAGAGACAAAGAAGGTGTGACAAATATTGAACCAACACACTACTAATGGCATAGGAGTACCATCAGCAGTCATAACTGGGATAGAGGAATTGGGAGATAAAGAAACAAAGGATGATAGATCATGTGACATATGATGAGAATTTCCAGAATCTAGGACCCACAAGTAAGAAGATATACCTAAAAGACTAGCTAGAGGATGACAAACCTATATGAGAGGAGGCAGACATAGCTTGTGGCTGTGCAGCAAAGAACTTCTAAAACTGCTCGAATAGCACACTAATCGATTGAAGAGAATCATCTTCATGTCCAGTCATGATGAGAAAATAAATAAAAGAAACCAATAATCACCAAACAAGAGAGAACAATACTGCGATGCGAAACCAAACCAATAAACAATCAAGACGTTAGGAAGCGAGCGATGATACAGACAATCCAAAAAAGTGTACGAACTGTGTTGGTGTATGGATGGCTAGGGATTGCACGAACGTTGGCAGTTGTACTAACAATCGGCGGTTGTAACAACAGTGGCTTTAATACCACGTAGAAAACCAAAAAACCAAACAATCAAAAAAACAATTTGGGAACAAGAGAAAGTTAGGGTTTCTTATTCTAATCAATGAATCAAAATAATACATCAAAAGAGGTTTATATAGGCTAATTAGAAAATATTAAAAAGACTAATCTACCATTAACTGTTGAAAAGAAAGAAACCTAATACTAATAGGAAACAAGCAATAAAATAAATATAAAATTATATCATCTAACAATACAAACTTACAAATTCATGTTTATGGTACATAGATCCTTCGCAGTTCCAATCAAATAAGAAATTGACTTTAAAACTTGTCCTTTAGCCTAATAAAAATTCTACCAGATACAGTGTGTAATTTACACAACTTGCTGATACTACTATTGTTAAATTGTCGTGCGCTTACTCGATTGTCGAACAATATAGGAAGCCTAATCAACTTGCAGCATTTCGATATTACGTCGACTCCTTGCAGAAAGTGTCAAACGATCTGTATAAGTTGAAAAGTCTGATTTTCTTGTTGGAAAAGATAATGAGTCTAGCATTAACCAGTTACAGAAGCTTCTTCAGCCACATGGAACAATTCATATTTCAGGACTTGAGAATATTGCTGGTGTTCGAGATATTGCAGAGACTATGTTGAAGGATTTGAAGTGCATCACTGAGTTGATTTTGAGATGGAATCGTTGGAATGAGAATAGTGATTTGGAATTAGAAAGAGTAGCACTTGAGAGGCTACTACCTCACACAGATTTGAGAATTCAAATAATCCATGGTTCACTAATACAGAATGTGGATACCACGACGGTTAAAAACCGTCGTGGTAACATTTCCACGACGGTTTTATAACCGTCATGGAATCCAGAGTCGTGGAATCTTTTCAGATTTCACGATGGGTAAAATAGGCAAAAAAAAAAGGCCTAAATGTGGACATTTAAGAACATATCACGACGGTTTTTTGGGAAAACGGTCATGGTAGGGTCCGCCAAAAAAATTGCGAATTCATTTTATTTCCCACAGGTGGCAAATCCGGAAAATTTGACTCACAAAATCAACATTTTTTTTGAAAAATTCCCAAATACTTGCCTTACTTAATCAATTTGAAAGCAATCTAAATCACAATGACAATTAACAATCACCAAAAGGATGGATTTTGGACATTTTTCTACAGAAAATTCCCAAATCAACAATCAACCAAATCAACATTTTGGAAGGAACATTGTGGATTTTTGACATTTTGGACGAAAATTTCACAATCAATAACCACAATCAATAAAATCAATAGTTTGGACGGAATATTCCCAAATCCGTGCCTTACCCAAGCAAGATACATTTCAACTTACCGGATTATCAAGCGTGGGTACGGCCGGAGTGGTAGAGAATGTAGGGGACAGAGGAATGGCGGCGAGAAGGAGAGGGAAAAAGGCTCGGAGTTCAAGAGAGAGGGAAAAAGGCTCGGAGTTAGAGAAAGAGAGGAATGGCGGCGAGAATGTAGAGAGGAAGCGGAGAGAGATAAATGGAGGGAGGAGATGGGTGGCTTTGGGTTTAGAGTTAGAGTTTGTATTAGAGAGTGAAAAAGGCTCGGAATGTAATGGGGTGGGAAAGAGGATATTTTTTTGGGTTTTAATATACACTCCAAAAAGTTGAACAATTTCAAAAATTTTCAAAATTCCCACCTTCATACCTACTACAGCGGTTTTTGGAAAAAACCATCGTGGTAGGGTGAAAAATTCAAAAAAAAAAAAATTGACCTACCATGACGGTTTTTTGGAAAAACCGTCGTATTAGATCACTACCGTGATGGTTTTTCCCAAAAACCATTGTGGTAGGGTAAGAAATTAAAAAAAAAAAATTTGAAAAAATTTCCTCTTTTGTACCTACCACGACAGTTTTTTAGAAACCATCGTGGAAGATTCATGCTTCCAAGATAGTTTCTGGAAACCGCCGTGGAAGCTGAGGCTTTCATGATGGTTTTCGGAAACCGTGTTCCGTATTGTATGTTTGCCTAACTTTTCACGATCGTTTTTTAAAAACGGTCGTGGAAGCTCCGTCGTGTAATCTGCATTCTGTAGTAATGGTTAGAGAGGTACAAGATTTTCTAATTGGCTGGGAGACAGTTCCTATTCTTATGTTAAATCATGCATCTAGAAGGTTGCAGACGTTGTCACTTATTGCCTCCACTTGGGCAGCTACCATCTCTCGAGGAACTCTGCATCAGTAGATTTGATGTGTTTGAAAGAATAGATAACGAGTTTTCTTTTCTTTTTTTTTTTTTTTTTCTAGTAGCACCTCTTCCACGATTGTGCCATTCAAGTCCTTGAAAAGAACATTGAAATTTGCAAGAATGAGGAGTTGGAAAGAGTGGTCAATTACTAGAGCTGATGGAGAAGCTGGAGTTCTTCCATCCTTGACATGTCTTCAAATCTGTGGATGAGAACAACTTGTGAGTTTGCCATCAGGAGCGCCACAACAACAGACAGATACCCCGTTTCCATCTCTTAAGATTATCTGTGCAACATTGTCCAAGATTACAATCTATCCACATCTGGTGGTGTGAAAAGCTCTTTGCACTCTACAGGAACTGGGATCTGCGGAGATTCACTTCGCTCACATCATTAGTACTTGGGAAATGTTATGATTCTTTGGTGGTTTCATTTCCAGGGGAGGGCCTACTTCCAGCCTCGCTTACGTCTCTCTACATCGTTGAGTCTGTATATATTGAATTGCTGAAGGTAGGAGCCTTCAACAACTCACCTCCCTTGAACGCTTGTCTATTTTGCGTTGCGGAAAGCTTCTGTGCCTGCCAGATGAGAGGCAACCCAGTTCTCTTCGTTATCTGTATATCCACTATTGTCCTTTACTGGAAAGACGGTGCCAAATAGAGAATGGGCAAGATTGGCACAAGATTGCTCACATATCTCGTGTGGAAATTACAAGTGAGAATATTATGTGATAATCTTTTTTTTTTTTTTTTTCCAACTTTCCTTATTGTAAAATGAAAGGCCTGCTCTCTCTTTATTTTATTTCATTCTTTTTCTCTTCCCAATTTTCTTTCGTTCCTAATTTGTTGTTTGAGCAATTGACTTGGATTTTCTAATTTTCTTTCGATTTGGATTTTCTATTTTTGTTCGGGCATTTTTGGGTATGCTTTGTGTAATTGTTTAGTAAAATCTTACCAGAACAGCATCTTTGATCCCTTTGTTCTCTTTTTGTTTTGACATGTAGATAATTACATGTTGACGAGTACACAAGAATGCACTTCTATTCCTATAATTTATTAAAAAATTTAAATTTTAATCAAATATTTTCATGATTTTAATTCAAAATATTTTACTTTGAAAATATTTAATTTAAATTTATTTTATTTAATAATCTATTTATTTTGAGGTTATCTCATTTTCCTTTAATTCCCTTTTTCTTTTCTTTTCTTTTCTTTTTCTTTTTCCTCTTTTTCTTCCTTTCCAGGAAACGTCCTCCTGTGTGCGAGAGATTTGGGCCGCATGATTCCTGGGCCAAGTTTTGCTCCTTTCCCACATCAGACCACATCAGACCCGCTTGAATTGCAGCCTGTGTCTTCAGCTCTTGCCCCAGCCAGCCTCCCGCATGTAACCAGTTGGTTGACTAATCTCTGTGGCTGATTTTGTGGGCAAATATCCCTCAAACTTGTCGGGCCTCAAGCCTATATAAGGCTGAGCTTTTGGCAAGATAAAGGAGTCTTTTTCTCTGTTTTTGGAGTGTTTCTTTTTTATTTTATTTTCTTCTTACATTGTTTATCTCATGTTTTCTCTCTCGCATTTCGTAAGATGAATAACAAGTTAGACTAGATATTTTAGTGAGGCTGGTGATAAATTTGTATGTGAAGTGATTCGATTTTCATTTTATTTTGTAAGTCTATATGTTTTAGTAGATTAAATCTCTACATCTCATTTTTATATTTTCACTCAAAATATTTTGTGTCTATCTTTTATATAAATATGCTTTCTTTATATAATATTGTTACATTATATTTTGACATGATTTGTTTTATGAGTTGTATTTTACTGCAATTTGTTAAAAATAATATTTTGTCAATTTTAGATAACTTTAATGATAAATCCATTGAGATTTAATCTACCGAAACACATTTTTAAATTTTTATTAGACTTTAATTCCATATATTTTAGTTGTTTGTTTGGGGCGTGCAATGTGTAATTGAGTCATAAATTGAAGATTTGATTCAAATTGGAGAATGAAATATATGAAAGATTCACAATGTCTTGCCTCATTTATTATTGAATTTTCCTACACCTAAACTTCTCTTTTTCATATTTTATTTATTTTCTTTATTACAAAAATCCTAAAAATAGTATATTCTGGTGTCTCTATCGATGATGTTATGGAAATCATCTGGTGTTCAAATTTTGTGTTGATTTTTGGGATTTCATATTGGTGTTACTTAAATGAACTTTGTAATCTAGGGGCAATTATATTATGAAGTGTGTGAGCTAGTAATGATATCATAATGGCAAATTAACTTATAGTGAGGGTGTATTGGGATCAATTTTAATTGTGAGAGAGCTTGTAAAAGAGATCTTCCTATAGGATTGTGAGCAATCCTCCGAGTGTATCATTGAATATCTCTTAATAAGATTAGGCTTTGCGCGCAGTCTCACGGAAGTAGGCAACATTTGGCTGAACCCCGTTAACAATCTTTGTTGTTCTTGGATATTTGTGGTGTTTGTTTGTTGTTTATGGTTTATTGTCATGTGTACTACTGTATTTACATCCTTAAAAAGTACTTTGGTATTCTTTTCTCTGGGTTAAATTTTAACAAATTAAATGGGTAAAACGATTCTTCATGCCAATGTTTTGAAGTTTGGGGGGCAAGTAAAAATGATTTCTAAAGTCATAGATAAATTTGTAAAATTTGTCCTAAAAATATAAGATATTTTGTAGTTTTTTTTTAGCCCAACTAATAGAAAATCAACCAAATTTACAATTTTCATGACATAGATGGATGCTTGACATTGTAACCAACAATATCCTCCATGATGTCACGTTGGTTTTTGTAATCTATATTTGAAGCATACACCAGTTGTTAGAGACAAATAATCTTCTATAACGTCTCTCACATTTGTTTCTTTTTTGCTTCTTTTTTTTTTTTTTTTCCTCTTTTGTCGGCAAGCAGAATCAGGATTTGTTTGTACGTCAAGGGTATTATTTTCAAAATCCAAATGAAAAGGGGCAACAAAAGCTTGTCATAATAGAACTCTTTTGGCATATCAGACACTCGGATTTAATAATTTTTTAGAAGTAACATATACATTTAATAATTTTTTTTAACGAGAACTGCAGACACTCAGATTTCACATAGAGAGCACCTATCAAAACTCCATCTCTCTCACTCACTAAGCTAGCTTCTTGGGTAATACATATATGCAGTTATACACTAGAAATTAACATGGTCCAAACTATGCAGTACTTATTCTGAAGGTGAATCATACTTTTTTCAGCCGCCCACACAACATCAAAAGAACAAGAGAGATATAGGAAAACATATTATACATTTCATAAATGAGTGAATATGACATTGATAAGCATCCCATTTCATGTCCTCAAAAGCTAACTATTTTTTGTTTCATATAGACAATGAAACAGCTTAACATTTGAAAATTCAGACCTTTTCTCATTATACAAAAGAGACGTTTCCATTATTTTCCATTTTCTTTGCTTCCCTCTATTTCCTGATGAACAAACTCCTGAACCTCCCTCTTACCAACCTCTCAAGCAGCTTCTTCGCCCCAGGGATTTCCATCTCGGTAAGCTTCTTGAGATACCTGGTTGCCCCGTAGGAGATCATCAGCTTCTTGCACTTCTTGCTTGATAAAAGCGACGCGAGGCAAAACACTGCATACTTCTTTGCCGTGTTCTGTGGACTAGGGTCAGGTAACTGAACCAGATTAGGCACCTCTTGTCGTCCTTCTTCACTTCTCTGCAGTTCTGTGACAGGGTCACCAAGCTAGAAATCACCTGTGCGGCTACCTCTCTGACGCTGTTTGTCTTGGCCTCGAGCATCTTGATGAGCAGGGGAATGCAACCCGTTTCGCCCACCATCTTCTTTGTCTCTGCTGAGGTGCAAACTCAGCGGATTGCCGATGCAGCAGCCTGCTGTGCACCAAGTGATCCGAACCTAAGAAAGTGGACCAGACGTGGTAGGAAGCAAAGGGAAACCAAAACCTCAATGGAAACCGAGCCAACCAAATTCCTCAATGCACCAACCGCGGATTCTTGAGGCAATGGACCTTCGAGATACACCAATAGGCTGCGCATTCTGCCTTTTTGGATGACGGACCATCTCAGGTTGTCGTTGCTGGCAATGAGATTCTGCAAGCACTCGGCTGCATACTCTTTGGACCCCAACAAAATCCCACAATCAAGAAGATTGATCATAACCCTTATTATCCCTTCTTCGGCTATAGCTTGTCGAACCTCGGGTACACCTGCAATGTTCTTCAAAGTGCAAGCGGAGGCAGCCTGAGAGACGGAGTCACCCGTTCGACATATCTCAATTAACGGACATACCCCATCATGGCCAACGATTGCATGAGCGATCTCAGCCGACATGGACAGCCTCTGAAGCAAGAATGAGGTGAGTTAGGCTACACAAAATGCTGTTCCTTTTTCCTTCTCTCTCTCTTTGATATACGTACTATTAATCTTTAGCTTTAAATGAAATGCTGACTGATTTAGCTTCAAAAATGCATGACGTAGTTGAGTACTTAAAGCTTCAATGCTAGCACCTTTGTTCGACTCGAGGTTTGTTTAAATTGGAGTATTGGAGTTGTTCGGTGATTAGTGACGAAGCCAGGAATTTGGTCAGAGGGGCTAAGATCAGCTACATCTCTGCCAATGGTGTTATGGAAATCATTTGGTGTTCAGATTTTGTGTGCTGATTTGTGTTCCTTATTCACTCCAGTGTGACTGCAATATCATATTGGGTTACTTTGAATGAACTTTGTAATCTAAGGGACATTAGGTATACTATTCTATGAATTGTGTTAGGTATAAATACGACATCATAATTGCAAATTAAATTAGAGTTTTTCATCAGATTAACTGTAATTCTGGTTGAGAGAGTTTTCAAGAAGAGTGTATTGGGATCAAGGGAGTGGAGAGAGAACTTGTAGAAAAGATCTTCTTCTAGGATTGTTAGCAATGCTGTGATTGTGTCATTGAAAATCTCTGAATAAGATCAGGCTTTGTTAGCGGAGTCTCGGGGACGTAGGCATCATTAGGCCGAACCCCGTTAACAATATTTTGTTATTCTTGGATATTTTTGTGGTGTTTGTTTGTTGTTTCTGGTTGTTGTTCTGTGAACATATATGATCCATGAGAAATTATGATGTAGTTGGTTGGACTCCTCTAGCGCTCTGCTTGACATTGCAACTAACATTGTAATCTTCAATGATATCAAGTTGGTAGAGACAAATCATATAAAAGTGTAACGACTCTTCACGGTCCATCACAGTAAACTTCTCTTTTTAACATTCATTTCTTGTAAAATTGCGGGAGATGATAAACTTGAAATCAAAATCTTGACTTATTGAAAAACTTTACTTAGATAATTTTAGAAAACTATCATTTTTTTTTAACTTATCAAAATAACTTTCATAATAAATATATATATTTTTAAATCCACGTCACGAAATAAAATTTAAGAAAATACATATTAATCCTTCAATCAAATAAGAATAAACCAAAGTCTCACAACTTTATTTGAATTAAAAGTGTTCATCCCATGATCGTTTTTCGTTTTCCCATCACATATTATCCCGCTTCTGCTCCAAACTTCTTCATTGCTACATCTTATCTTTTATTTTATCTGCAACATGAATTAACGCATACAAGCAATGGCTTAATAAGACACTTTAATCTTACAAATGTTTTTTTTTTTTTTTGGTCATCATCATAAATTATTCTCATAAATGAAAACATTTTTGAAAAAACTTTTTAACTTTCAAAACCGTTATATATTGGCCGGCATTGTACAGTCATAGCGTGCTAGTCACAGAAGGAGTAGGTAGCTAATCTCAAACCAACGGTGACAGCATCATCATCATCATCATCATCATCAATGGTGTACAACGTCACTTTAAAACATAAAAATACATATCCATACATATTTATACTTTTCATCAAAACCTCATCATAAGAGAATTATTAAAAGAAAACATCCAAACATATATTTCTCAAATCTTTGATTCATGTTGTAGGTTAAGGTGTTCTTACTTAAACACCTTGCTTTACCTCTTTAATTTTCCCAATAACATGCCCGATTGAGGTCTCAAGTGCTCGGACTTTCAGAACCATTCATGTCATAAATAATAAATATAAATAAATTATTAAAAGTTTTAATAATTTATCAAACACATTCCTCATAATGTTACAGCACCTAATAGGCATATTTCATCATTCAATAAAATCAAAATACGAAAATCTAATTACAATTACACAAAATTACAAAACTTTACAAAAATTGGTAGTCAGACCTCTATCCATTTAAAAATTTCTAATAATTTGTACAGGACTCCAAATGACATGAAACCAATTTTAAATGAAAGTAGACATATGTAGATTTCTAGTGATACCTAATTCATTAAAAAAGGAGTCCGTTTGGACCCTCAAAAACAGTTTCGAAATCTGATCACCAAAATTTTATAGAAACTAGCAGTCGGATCTTTGTCTCTTTGAAAAATCATAAAAATTCACACAGCCCTCCATATGATCTAAAACTTATTTTAAATCAAAGTGGACATCCTGGGCTTTCCAAAAATATCAAATTTGTTAAAAACAGAGTGCGATTGCATCCTCAAAATGGTTTGGAAAACTAATCAAAAAATCTGGAAATTCCAGAAATAGTAAAATCGGAATTATATATATATAAATATATCAAAAATATAAAATCATCACCAAAATGTACATGATTTACACATACAAAATAAATCCCTAAGGCATATTTTTAACCCATAAAATCCTTAACTCATCACTCCAACAAAATCAAGAATCAAGAGATGGAAAAGTTAAACCCTAAAATTTTCTAATCAACAAAACCATTCTTCCAATAAAAACCTAACACATTCTTATATAATAAAACATCATCAATCAATCATATAACCTCCCTCAAATACACATTCATGCCTCCCCCTCTTATCATATTTCAACCAACATAAAACAAGCATCAAGAAAATTACTCAATCCCTCCCTCATGAAGTCTCAAAACACATATGAAAGAATGAAGAAATCATACCTCGATAAATCTTTTATTTTGGCTCCAAGATTCGAGAAATAATAAGGGATAAAGAGATTAGGTTTAGTGGGTATTCAATGGAGTTTTCTTGTGTCTTGAACGCGAGAGTGTCTTGAACGTGAGAGAATGAAAGGGAGAGAGAGAGAAAGAGGGGGAGAATAGTGTTAGATAGATGGAGAGAGCGAGAATTGAAAATAATTCCGTTGACTCATCATACTTATAAAATTAAGGAGATTGATTTGGGATTAATTGAGATTCAATCTTTGGTTTAATTATCTCTTAATATGTGGGGAATGGCTGTCATTAGGGTGTGAAAACATGTGGGAAGAAAAGGAAAAAAGTTAGGTCAACTTCTAGAATTTTCGTACCTAAAATCACACGTAGTAAACTGGTTGGTGACTAGTAGGTATCTGGAAAGTATATTGATCATAACTTCTTACTCCGACAATGGATTTGCACAAATGAGTAGATGTTTAAAAGCTTATGAAAATCTCTATAAGTTTGTCTAAATTATAGAAATAATTTTAGACATCTAAAAGTTCATAATTGAGTTAGAAATTAACGTCAGGTAAAATAGGTCTTTTGTTGAAAAAAGAAAGATTAAGGAAAACTTATAATTTTCCTTATGTACTTAATTCCAAACGTTATAACATTAAACCTATCATATCATGATCATATCATTATTTATCAAATCATCATATTAAAACATAATATTACATAAAACTTTTTATTAAATGGCATGAACTTGTTCTTGCACATCAAGTTCTCGTTACATTCACATATGAAAAATAACTCAACTAAAATCAGAAATAACTAAACATATTTTCATCACATTTTCTATGTTAATTTCTAATGCCAGGTTAGTTATTTATGGTTAATTAAAAGTTGGGGCGTTACAACAAGTCTTTCCCCTTTTACTTTCCTCTTATTTTTTAATCTTTTCTTTTTCTTTTTTTTTTTTCCTCCTTTTCTTTTGTAGGCAAGTAGAGTCAGGATTTGTTAATTTGTTTGTCAAGAAGAGTGTTTTTCAAAATCCAACTAAACAGGGGATATAAAATAGCTTGTTGTTTGGTGAGCTTTTTTTGAGCATAACAACTGAAGAAAATATATTCATTGCAACAAGGACTTTATTGATGTGGAGGCTTTTTCAATCAAATGAGTATTTATGTTTGTTGCCATGGACCCCTTCAGTGGTGCCATTGAGTATTTAAGATTGATGCATCTGTGGGATAGAGGAGTGCTATTTGTGCTTTGGTGGCTCGCAATCACAATGGCTCGGTATGTTCAACTGCTGCTTCTGATTACAGCACGACGGAGGCTCTTGTTGCTGAGGCGGTTGGTTTTCATCTGGCTTTTGCGGCTGCGAAGAGATATGGATGGCAGTCTATTGTTATTGAATGTGATTCGGCACTTGCTACTGCGGCCATCAGCAATCGTATGGAGTCTTGCCCGTGGAGTTTGCTAAATATTAAGAATGACCATGTTTTGTTTCGGAAGGAGTTCAAGGATGCTGAGTTTCAGTGTTCGCCCCATGAAGTTAATTTTGCTGCTCATAATCTAGCAAAGTGGGCTAAGTCTGGTCTAGTTTTTGGCAACATTGATCCGTCCTCAGTTCCGGCTGATGTTTTAAATGACACTGACGAATGGTTTCCTGTTAGACCCACTCCTGGTTTCTAGTTTCTTTCTTGTCCTTTGCTTTTTTTGCTCTTTTTCGGTTTGTGCTTTGTGTTTTGGTGTATTTTCAGTTGTTTTGTTTGTCGACTTGTTCTGTTTCGGTTTTCCTGTTGTTGCTGGGCCCCCCTCTGGTTGAATGAATACTCATTTCTAGCAAAACGAAAAAACAAAAACCAACAGACAAAATGTCGGCCCAAAGAGGGATGGTTAAGATCGTAGTAGAATTGTGTTGGGTAGAAAAAAATGAGAAGAATAAAGAATGAAAAATCCATATTTACACATGTAAAAGTGCACTTTAGGTTTAGTTTTTTTTTTTTTTTTGGAATTTTTTTTTTCCATTTTAGTTCTTTTTTCGTATTGATAAATTTTTTTCATTTTAGTCCTTTTATCTTTCTAGTCTTTTTTTCATGTCTCTCTTTTTTTTTT
Source organism: Ficus microcarpa (assembly GCA_025413485.1). NCBI lineage: Eukaryota > Viridiplantae > Streptophyta > Magnoliopsida > Rosales > Moraceae > Ficus > Ficus microcarpa. The sequence continues at coordinate 21,240,868 of CM046383.1, forward strand.
TTTTTTAATTGAGGCCCTTTGCTGAAATTTTTTTTTTGGTTGTTTCTTTGGCTTATTATTTTAGTTTTTGTCCATTTAAATAAAAATTTTCAAGTAGGTCCAACATGTGTATAGTACATGCTTTAGAGTATATATAAGCAAGCTCAGCCTTTGTTATTGTTCAATGGTTTTCAATCAAAACACTCGTTTTATTTTTGTTTGTTTGTTTATTTTTTGTTTTGTTTTGTCTATTATTATTACTTTTTTTACACATTTTGGCTCTTATATCTACTTTTTATACGTTCTTGTCTTTTTTTTTTTTTTTTAAATCCTTCGTAAATGTCTTTTTCTTTTTTTTTTTTTCTTCCATAAAGCTTGTGTTTCTAACCTTTTTTTTTTTTTTTTATTTTAAATTTTACATGAGATCATCAAAAGTGCTATCATTTACTCTAATGAAAACAATTTTTCTCAAATATATCATTTTTTAAAATATTTTCTTCAAAATTTTTTAATACGTGCATTCTATACATACGTTCTTGTCTTTTTTCCCCCTAAAGTTTGTATTTTTAAACGTGTTCATTAAAAAAAAAAAAAAAAAACAATTTCCTTGTCATTTTTTCCTATTAAAATTATAATATGTTTTTTTTCAAAGATATTTTCTTTATAAATATTTTTTTTATTTGTAACACCTCTTGAGTTACGACCAAAATGCTAGAACACTCATTTTGATCCTAGCTTTTGTTTTTGTCTTTTTAATACCTTTTTGAAATACCATTTTCTCTCATTTACCCTTATTAAAATATTTTTAGATTCGTTGAGTCCCTACTTAAAATTTTCCCCGTAATACTCTAAATTATTTTTATATCAAAAGTTATCCTCTAAAATATTGTTTTATCTAAAAGTGATTCTTATAACTATTTTAATGGGCAATTAAAAACATTACGACCCTACTTGTATATATTTTTTCCATCAATTACCATTTTCAAATCAATTAATATTCGTGTTATTTTTGCAATTTTTTTTTCTCGAATGTATTCCCCTTAAAGTTTTTTTTTTTTTTTTCTTGTAGTCGTTTTAAAAATATATTTGTGCACTAAAGTAGTTTAATGGTATATAATAAGGAGTATAAGGTAGAAATTTTAAGAATGACTATATTTCATTGACATGAGTAGTACAATATATATACAAGTGCATCTCCTAATATAAATGGAAATTACATAATTAGGAAACAATAATTAGAGAAAATATTTACTATCAAAAACATTCCCATAAATCATAAGGTTGACTTTGTGTGACTTTCCCTATTATGCCCCCTCAAGATGGAGTTCAAGGAATGAACACCAATCTTGATCCATAAATCATTCAGACGAAGGTGCGTAATTAGTTTAGTGAGTGCATTAGCGAGCTGATCATTGGACGACACATGGGAGACACGAAGACTACCATTTCGAACTTTGTCTCGGACAAAATGAAAAACAATTGCAATATGCTTCATTCGGGAATAGAAGACTGGATTTGCACAAAGATATATGGTGTCGACATTATCACAGTAGATTGTTGGTGTGGACGTCGGTGACATAGCAAGCTCTTGTAGAAGAGACTGAATCCAAGCAATTTCGGAGGCGGTGGATGCAACGGCACGACATTCAACCTCAGTGGAGGATCGGGCAACAGACTTTTGTTTCTTAGAACTCCAAGAAATAGCATTAGAGCCCAAGAAAACGACATATGCAATTATAGATATGTGATCGTCAATATTTCCTACCCAATCAGCATCAGAGAAGGCATGAAGAGATAAAGGTGAGCTTTTGCGAAAGCAAAGACCATGATTTAGAGTACCATGTAAGTACCACAACAACCGTTTGACAACCGACCAATGGTCGGTGGTGGAACAATGCATGAATTGAGAGAGCTTATTGCCGGCAAAGGCCACATCCGGACTTGTGAGAGACAAATACTGCAAACCACCAATGATAGATCTATATGTAGTAGCATTAGTGAGAGAGGTGCCATCATGAAGAGACGGAACTTGATTGGGAGATATCGGAGACGTCACATCTTTAGCATGGCTCATATTGGCTTTGACAAGGAGATCATGGATGTATTGACATTGGGAGAGGAAAACACCATTAGGTGTGGGAATAACCTCAACACCAAGAAAATAAGAAAGTGGGCCAAGATCTTTGAGGGGGAACCAATCAGCTAGTTTGGTGATGAAATTTTGAATTGCAGCCGTGTCATTTCTTGTGATAATGAGCTCATCTACATACACTAAAACATAGATGGTGAGATGCATATGTTTAAGTATAAATAGAGAAGTATCAGCCTTGGAGTTAACAAACCCAGTGGATAAAAGAAATCGGCGAAGTTCATGACACCACGCCCTCGGTGCTTGTTTAAGTCCATATAGTGCTTTCTTAAGGCGACAAACATGATGTGGTCATTGGGGAACAATGAAGCCCGGTGGTTGAGACATGAAAACTTCTTCGCGAAGAGTGCCATGAAAAAAAGCATTATTTACGTCAACTTAACGGAGAGACCAACCATAAGTAATAGTAGGACTAATTATGAGCCGAACTGTGGTACGTGGGTTTAATCACGGGACTGAAAGTTTCATGATAATCTGTAATACCTGACTTTCTCTATGTTATTATTTCCTTTTAAAAAGAAATTGAATGCATGCCGTATCGGCATTTATGAAAGAGTTCGTTTCAGGACTCTATTATGTGTTACGAGCTCTTACAGCTTTGTAAGACTCAAATGTGCTTGTTTCGATTGATAAATGATCCTTTCGAATGAAAAGAGATGAATTTTGCATCATTCTAGGAAAGTCAAAGGGTTGATCAAAAAAGTCAACTTTGACCCGGAAAAGTCAAAGTTTGACCAAAACGGTCAAAACCCTCACTGTACAATTTTATGAGATGCAGTATAGGAAAAATACTGCGAAAAACTCAATTTTCAAATAAGATGACATATTTGAGAACTAAAACCACTATAGAAAAATCAAGCACGCAAAAATAGGGTATAAAGCAAAAGGGTTCGGAAAAATAAAGAAAAAATTTTTCAGCCCGATTTTTCACAGATAAAATTTTTATGACAATATAAAATATTAATACTGTGTATTAGTACAACACAGTATTAGATTTATCTATGTTAAGTTTAAATTATACAGTTTATTGGAAAAAGGAGCCAAACAAGCCATTTCCTATTTATGACATCATAAATTTTTGATTTATGACATCACCCACTTTTTCAAGAACAAATCTCCACATGACATGTGTCTTTTGCTAGCTAATTCTTACTTGTCTTCCACTCTAAGACAGCCGGCCACCTCATGGGTTTTTTGTGCAATTTTTCAAAAATTTTGGGGGTCAAAATGAGAGAAATTTTTGTCCCACATTGCCTATAAATAGGGCTGCCTCCTCCCCCATTTAAATCAGAAAATGCAGCTCTATTATGCCCAAAAAACAGCAAGAAAACCGAGAGCAAAGAGGGAGAGAAATCTGAAAAAAAAAAAATTTGAACCAACTTGTGTGTGTGTGGTTCGGTTTGTGTGGAAAAGCAAGAGAGAGAGGGAAAAATTTTTCCAGCCTTGTTCTTGGCTGTAGCAGTGGAATGTGAGCAGGGGAAAGAGAGGAAAAAGTGCAAAAATTTGAAGAAGAACTTTAGGGAGAGTTCGGGTTCATTGAGCCAAGCTTAGGGGTAAGTTTCGGAACCATTTTTCTCCTCCAAGATAGCCCACGGGTTTGTGTATGAAACCAAGAAAAAAATTTTCAGTTTTGGGCTTATTATAGGGCTGTAGCCGAGCATAGGGAGGAGCCAAAAATTGAGGTCCCAAATCAGCCAATTTGGTGTCAAATTGGTGAGCCAAACCGGTTCTAGGGAGCTAAGTCAAGGGGTGTGAGATTGGTTCAAGTCCTAGAGCCAAATCCTAACCATTTCAAGGTAAAATTTTCCAAAAGCTCAAATTTAAATGTATTTGTTCAAGTTATTGGTTGTAAGAGCATAAGCTCACTAAATTTAGTTTATGCCCTTAAATGTGCTTGATTAGGGTGCTAGATGTGGTTTGGTTCCTTATTGCTCATTAATATGTTTATGGTTGTTTGGTATGCTAGGATTGCATGCTAGAAATATTTCATGAGGTTATATGTCCCTTAGGGTATGAATTAGCATGTGCATGAATGGTTTGAATTTATTTTGGTATGTGATGAATGTATGGAATGATTGGTTAAACATGCTAGAACATGCAACACTAGGATAGGGATCGGTTTCGAAGGGTTGCATGGATGTGTTAGGGTTGCATGTTGGGACATGCAAGATGTTAGAAACGCTGTATAAATTGACATTAAGCTCCCGATGTGATCGGTTGAGGTAGAAACCGAAAATTAGGACGTAAACCAAACCTAGTAAGTAGGGCTGCCAGTTCGGGTTCCCCACTGGTCAGTCGCAGGAAATTGGTAATTGCAGGCCTTTAGAGGCCGAATTGGCAAAAACGTAAACATGAAAGTTGTAGAACAGAGTCTTTCTTAGGGAGCAGCGCGGACCGTCTCTCAAAATGAGGTTCCAAATGCCTCCGTTTTTACGAAAAACCGTAGGTGGTCCATCAGGACGCCGTTTTCAGGATCACCGAGATTCAAATAAAAACTGGTACTAATCGGTACAGAATCAGAATGTTTGTAAAACACGAAAGTTTTAGATCTCTTCGAGAGCTAGAACTTTCGTGAAGGAAACTTTTTCTAATTCCCAAAGAGTTTTAAGCTAGACCTTGAAATCTGAAAACTGTGCAGGGAGCAAAATGTTCCTGCACAGATTTTTATAGAACCCAAAGAGAAAAATTGTTTTTCAGTTTAAACACTCTGTTTTGAACATGGAAACTATTCCAAGGGCAGTTTCAAACCCTTAAATATTTTAAAAACCCAGTTTTAAGATTCAAGGATATTAAGGGGAATTATAGCAGTTTTTCGGCTTTTATGCCAAAAACTTTTTCAAAGACAAAGAAAAGGAATAAAATGTACAAGTTCAAGGTTTGCTAGGTAACGGGTTAAGACGAACAGTGATCGGGAATTTATACCCGAATCACAGGGCTTAGCCCCAAAGCCCGAAGTTGGCCCAACGGAGGGTTGACTTTAGTAATCAAGAGGTTGACTTCGGTTAACCCAATTCGGATTAGGATTACGATAAGTTTAAGGTTAGGTGTTAATCTAACCTTTATACGCTCTCACATATGATAGATTTGAAAGGTTATCCAACGTAACCGCACATCAAATGTTTTAAGATAGGAGGGACATATAGCCAATGCATTGCATGAATGTTGGTGGATAACCAACATTATTATGGTCATAGGCTAGATTATTAACTAGTCCTTCGATTAAGCAGGATATAACCTGCAGCTGGGCCCCGAGGTGGAACAGCATATCAACAGGCATAGACAAGGTAAGTACAACGCCGCCTACATCATAGGCTAGTAGTTGTATACTTGCCTAGATTTTATTGTTGTGCTATGTGTTATGAGATGTTACGATGCTATGTGTATGAATTAAGTATATGCTATGTAATGTGTTAAGTAAGCAACGTATGCTTACAATATATATTAAATGCATATGAATAATGATAAAATGTCATTGAACGGAATGTTCATAAAATAAGATTATGCATGACACGAATAAGAATGACAAGGTGAAAAGTAGGTAAAGGCGATACGTCGCCTGTGTCGTGCCACCCGCACCAGGTCGGGTTGGACTGTGGGTTGAGTTGGATATGGTTTGGCCGCCCCAACCAATTCATAGTCGCGCGTCGGGTACGAACACACATGTTAAGGGCCCCTAAGTAGATCAAGTAGACACAAAAATAATTAAGCATAATATGAACATAATTGGTTTATGCATGCTATATGTCTTGAAGTATATGCAATAGAATGATAATATGTTTTGTTATAAGTCATGAGTCGCGGTATAGGAGTTGTACTTGCTGAGCGAAAGCTCATTGTGTTAAGTTTGTGCTGTAGGAAAACAACCTGCTGGCATTTGATGATGCAAGGTGGAATCGCGTGGCCGGGCACTGTGAATGGTGGAAAATGGGGACTGCTACGCGTTTTGTTAATTATGTTTTATGATTCGTATATGTATTTATGCTTTGTATAAAAAAAAAAAATTTCCGCTGTGTTTCATGTAATAATTAAGTAAGTTGTAAAAGCTATGTACGAATGCATGTATGTATGTACGGTAACGGCCTGTGCTAGGCGGGTCGTTACATAATCTACGTCAGGTCATTGATGGAAACCTTTTGCAACGAGCCTTGCTTTATATCGGTCAATAGAACCATCTAAATTTTGCTTGATACGAAAGACCCATTTGCACCCAATAAGATTCTGAGTTGGTTTGGAAGCAACGAGATCCCATGTTTCATTGCGCAATAAAGCATTGAATTCTTTGGGCATTGCATGGCACCATTCTAGTTGTTTTAAGGCTTGAGAAACACATGTGGGTTTAGTTGGTGTGGCAAGATTGGTTATTGTGTGAAGAGAGTATTTTTGGATTTGGTTTATAAATGTTGTGTTTGGAGTGAGTTTCCATGGGATGTTCATGTGAAGTAGATAGAGGAGTGGGTTGGAGGTGATCAGGTGAGGTAGAATGGGTCGGTGGTATTTTGGGAAAATTTGGAGAAGAGACAGGTGAGGAAATAATTGGAGAAGAAGAATTTGTAAAGGAACCAAGCATAGGAAACTTACCTTGTAAAGGGTCAACGGAGGTCGACGTAATATGGTGGCCGTCCATGGCATTTTTGGCAATTTCTCCATTGGTTGCATTAATTGTTCGTTGAAAGGTTGACTTTGTTTTAGTGGGAATATTAGAGGAAGAGGGGATTGAATCATGCGATTGCACTAGTGGGAGAGATTGACCACGTGATTGTGGGGAGGAAGAGATATGATTTGGTTCACGTGATTCATGGAATTGAGAATGTAGTAAGTGACTCGATATGGTATTTGGATGGTCAACGGATGGAAAAATTTTTCGACAATGGATTTGAAACGGACAAACTATGATGCCCTAAAAATTCATAAGTTTGATTCATTAATTATCATTATGAATTTTTTTCATTAATATACTTCTAATGAATTATTTTAATGAATATTAAATTTCGAGATCATGAATGATAGTATATGTATCATCGGTGTGATGATATCGATGATTTAACAATATTAAATTTCTCTATTTAAATGAGAAATTTTAAATAAATAAAAGATGAGTTGAATGACATATAAATTTATATGAAAAATTTATTATGTTGTATTAGAGGGGTAATGTTAAATGTTGAGAAGAACCCCGATTTTTATTAGTAGGTCGATTTAATGATCTTCGTATTTATTTTGATCATACCAATAATTAAGCTTTGAGAGCATGATTGAGAATTAATGTATCACATAGATAGAAGATGAATTATTAGTATTTACTCTTAGGGGGAGTTTGGCTAACGGTTCATTCCAAACTTATTTCAAATTTTTTTTTTATCTTTTTCCTAAAAAGTTGTCTTTTTCCCAAAAATTTTTTTGTCTTTTCTGAAAATTTAAAAAAATTTACTATTACAACTAAAATATTTCAACTCAAACTAACATACCAAACACCCTCTTAGGAAATCCAAATGTGAAAAATTGATCAAGAATTGTGCTTGATTTGAAATCAATGGTGTAGATTTGTTGCTAGAGAATCCTAGGCAAATCAATGGCCAAATTTTGGATAATAAATGACTAATGAGAACTTAGGGTAAGGATAAGTGTAATGAAAGATCCAATGGATGAGAATAAAGATGACAACTTTGGATCAATGGTGGAAATTGAAAGAAAGAAAAACAAAATAAAATTGACTAGAGCAAAGGGGGGGATTGGTTTTTGAGTCTCAAAGCAAGGGGAAATGTGAACAAATGAGAAAAGAAGAAAGTGGTGCATGCAAGCAACCACATGTAAGAGATGGCATGGTTTATTTTGGCAAGTTGACCTAAGGAAAAGACAAGTGAAAGTGATCCTTTGTCTCCACTTTGTTGAACCAAATTTCACCCTAAAAACCCTCCTTGAAGTGGCAGCAATGCAAGGGTTGATTCAGCCAAAAATTTCCAATTTTACCCCTCAAAAGACAGCTTCCCTTAAGGTAAAAGTTGGCTGAAAATTAGCCCCTAACACTTCATTTTGCTCTCACACAAGTTAAGCTCACAAACCCTAACTCTCTAGCTACCACCAAGCTCAAAACAAAAAGAAGAATCACCAACTCTATTCTCCATCTCCAACAGCCCTCAAGCACCCCCTCCCACCGTTTTCAAGCTCTAAGAAACCCACCAAGATCGAAGAAGTGAGAAACGGAGTTAGAGGATGTTTTACTAGAGATAATCTAGTGGTATTCTTCTTGTTTTAGTCTTTTTGAAGAACTAAAGCACGATGTTTAGTTATGATCTTAATGTTAGACTTCTTCTTATCTAGGAAAAATTTTTAGGAAGAACTTGGGAGGTTCGAGATCTTAAAGGATCCTCGAAACATTTCAGTAAGATCTATGAACTTTGTTGAAGTTTACAGCTGTTGTGGTGATATAGCATGCATTAAAAACTTTGGTATGAAAATAAATTATATATTAAGATTCTACAGAGGATAAGCTTTATTTTAGGCTTTGGAATCATTTGATTTGTTTTTATACGTCCAAAATTATGTGCACTTGAAGTTGTGACACAAAACTAGAGAGAAAATGAACCTCTGAGACACAGCATAGCCACGGGTTTATTGTACTCTGAACTCTTTAGACTCAAAATTTTGGATTATAAGTTAGAGAACTAAAAACTATATTCTTTGAGCTTTCCAGCAAGGTATCATACACCTTGAACGGATAAATGTGTAATTTTTGGTGAATTTTAAAAATTTGGACTACAAACCGAAAATCTTTGCTAGAAACCTGTACTAGCCACGGGTTTTGTAGATTTTGAGTTAGTAAACTATAATTTTTTATAAAACTGTTTTTATAATACAAAATAGACATTATAAGCTTTCCAATGACAGATTTTTTGTCTTATTTGGACTTGTAAGTAAATTGTTATGATTTTTCTAATCTTACCTATGAATCTGGACTTGTGGTACAAATGTGAGACCAACAGTGACAAAACCTAAGTTTATGGCGTGAAATGCTCAAGTACTAAAGGAAATAACTGTACCACTGTAAAGTAGACACCTTAAGCTTCAAGATGAGAATCATATGTTTAAAACAGATATGTACATAAATTTTAATAAATCCCTTAAGATTGTATTGTAATCTAGTAATCTGAGATTTTACCATAAGACCCTTAGGAAAACGTCCACATTAATATTTGCAATGCTTGAAATCTTAGAAAACAAATTATAAAGATAGAAACTAGATGTTTCAAGCTTTCTAACAAGTCATCAAGTGTCCAAAATGGAATTATACTCAAATCTAAATAAATTTTACAAATTAAAATCCTACACCGATAAAACGATTAAACATTAAAATGTGACATAAGGGTAAATCATAACATATGAATATATCTAGTTATGAAATGAGTTGATTTTAAGTGTATGACCAAAAAATGTGAAAAACCCTAATTTCATATAATTAAATCACAAGTTTTAATAGGCTAAGATAGAGTATACTAGAGGGTTACTTGGCATATACCAAGGGATTATCTTAGCCCAACTAAATGAACATAACTAAGGGAATTGGACTAGCCCAATAATAATAGAGAAGTATACCCTTAGGTGTCTCCTTGTCACCTTAATTGATTTATTAATTAATTACTTAATTAATTAATTAATAATAACCAAATGTGATTAATAAAAAATTAATTAATTAATTGATTGATAATTAATTAATTAATTATAAGAGTTAGTATGTGATAATCAAGATTATTATGTTGAATAACTAAATAATTATAATACGTGATTAATTAGAGATTAATTAATCATTAAGTATTAATATTAATATAATCATTAAAATAACTATGGACGATTAATTAGAGATTAATCAAACATTAATCATTAGATTAATTAAATTATTAATTATTAATATTAGAATTAATAATTAATAATTAGTACATGAGATAGAATATTTAAATAACATAATTAAATTATTAACAAGATTATAAGTCAATTAATATTATGTAATTTAATTATAATTACTCAATTAAATAAAGTAATAATTAACTATTACTTAATTAAGTAGTTGATCAATTAATTAATCAATTGATTAATTAATTAATCAAAATAATTAATTAAATTAAATTAATTAAATAATAATAGAAAATTATTTTAACACTTAATAATTAATAAGACTTAATTATTAAGGTTAATTATGATATAAATAAATTAAGTTCACTATTATTTATAAAATAATTGAATAATTGAATAAAGTAATATAACTATGATTCTATCTAACAATGAGATATTGTTAAATCAGGATAATTTCTCAAATTTGCACAGTAGGAAATACAATTCCGGAAGTTTAAGCACATAAGACAAGTAAGTACAAACCTCACCTACAGCATGGAACAAAATGTTTTCTTTATTGATACTCTACATTCGCTATGACTTGACTTGATGATGTGATGAGCATATGAATTATACGTATTGCTTTGATTAAGTAATTGATGTGCATAATTCCTCGTGCATCGACATGATGGCATGCCTAATAGATATGTATACCATAATAATAGATGCATAGTGACATGTAAATCTACACATTGTCACAATTAATAAGAATGAGACAAATAAAAAATAGGATTAAGTGTCGTACCAACCTTTAATTAATGAGAGGATATGATAAGAACGAAAGTTATAAGATATGACCTTGGAGGTTGTTAGAGAGTCGCTCCCCTAACTCCCCATTGGTTGCGTGCATACAGGTACGACATAGGGGCCCTTAAGTAGACAAGATATGTATATAATGAAGCATAAATGAACACACATATTCACATGCACTTTTGAACATTTTTGATATTACGTGTGATGATATGATTTTGTGAAAATGTTTTGTAAGATATTATTTATACTAGCGGAATGAAATCTCATACCTGTATGTTCGTGCTGTAGGTAACACGGACAAACAGCCCGCTACTTAGATATTTCATAGACCGGCGAAGCTGTGTGGAGATGATGAAGGAAGGGAGTGGGATACCACCACTAATTTTAATTTTCGCATTTAGACTTCTTAGATTATTTTGTATCGCCCATATTTATAACTATGTTATAATGTTTTAGTACTACTAAACTAGTATGAGCACTTTATGGAAAAAAAAAAAAAAAAAAAACTTTAGACTCTTTCATTTTAATTTATATAAAATTATAGTTTTTCAAATATTATCTAATTACAAATTTGAATAGGATATTTATCATCTAGAAGTTTCTATTTATTTCAGTTAAAAGTTTTAGTAAATTTAGTTTATAGTGCGAATATAGTTTACAATTTTTTTTTTTTTTTTTTTTTGGTATTTTCAGAACCAAACATAAGTAAGTGTTAAGATTAAATTAAATAAGAATAAGGAAGCTAATAAGCGGTCTAAAAAGTCAGGTCGTTACACAAACACATTATGAACTTCGAATTTCTTTTTGAGTGGATATAACCAAATATACCGGGTAAAGTGGTCCACAAAAATGACATAATATTTAAAATTGTCATATGAGTAAATAGGAGAACTCCAAACATCAAAATAGACTAATTCTAAAGGTATAGAACTCGTGAGAGATGAATCGGAAAATGGCAATTTGTGACTTTTGTTGCAATTGCATGAATTACATGAAAAGGTAGAGGACACAGTTGACGACAAATCTAAAAACTTGGAAGAAATTAGATGACTCAGAACTTTGGTAGAGGGATGACCAAGATGAGAATGCCATTGTAAAGCTGATGCTTTGATGGAGGAGAATGCAATTAATGCTTGACTGCCAGAAATGCACTTTGGCCATTCATAAACGCCATCTCTAGTTTTCCCTTGCACAAGGATTGTTCCCATACGACGATCCTTCACAAAGAAACAAGTTGGTAAGAAGTCAATAGAAACATTATTAGTGAGACAAAATTGAGAAACAGAGATTAGGTTCCTTTGCATGCTTGGAACACATAAAACATTAGATAAATTGAAAGGTTGAGAAGGAGAAGGGAGTGAAGTGGAACCGGTGTGAGTAATGGATAGTCCGGTACCATCACCAATCATAATATCATCAGAACCAATGCATGGAGAATGGAGAGATAAATTATGGAGATTAGTGGTAACATGATGAGAGGCACGGGTATCGAGAAGCCAGTTGGGGTTAGAGGCGGGGTTAGAGGTGGCAAAGTTGGCTTGAGGAGGTTGGGGATGAGTTCTTTGTTGTGGTGGGATGTATATTTTGAGCATGTATTTGTAGGTAGAGCATCATTTAGCAGAATGGCCCTGTTGGCCACACAATTGGCATTTGCCTAGGTAGGGACATGGGTTTGGGTTGGAGAAAGGAGGCCTGGTTGGTATTGGAGGGTGATTGGTTGTTTTGGTGGGATTAAAAATGTCGGACATTTTTTTTTTTTTGGCTCTTGGGAGCTTAGGGCTCTGATACCATAATAAGGAGTATAAAGTAAAAATTTTAAGAAAGACTATATTTCATTGACATGAGTAGTACAATATATATACAAGTGCATCTCCTAATATAAATGGAAATTACATAATTAGGAAACAATAATTAGAGAAAATATTTACAATTAAAAACATTCCCATAAATCATAAGGTTGACTTTGTGTGACTTTCCCTATTATATAGATGCAGGATAATATATATGGTATAGTTTCTGACTAAAAGCAAACGCAAGATATAAAAAAGTAAATGAACCAAACTTTTTTAGGAAGGATGTTTTATATTTTATTTAGATCAAAAATGTTTTTTTTTTTTTTAATGGAATCCTTTAACGACGGTTAACTGATTCTTATAAGTGCTCCATTGGTCCCTAAACTATTATGTTTGTGAAATTTGGTCCCTTTTTTGTTAGTTGAAACCTCAAAATTTTTTTTTTATTAAATTTACTACACTGACCTTGAGAAAAATAAAGCAACGTAAAAAACCTTCAAAAAACGAAAAAGAAAGTAAAAATCCAAAAAATCGATGGATAGAAGTAAATCGATAGATAGAGAGAGAAAGAGACATGGAGATTGAGAGAGAGATAGAGAGATTTTGAAAATTTTTTATATTATTTTCATTTGTTAATGTTTTAATTATTTTGTTTTATTTTCTCAATGTTAGTTTAGTAAGTTTAATAAAAATTGCGAATTGAACCACCAAAAAATAGAGAGAGAGAGAGAAAGAATTGGGACCAAACTCCACAAATGTAACAGTTTAGGGACCAATTGCAAGCAATTTAGCCGATTTGTTAATGGCAATAAACAGTTCCGTTAATAAATGAACTGTTTGCAGCCCTTCTAAAGAGTATAGGTCATTTCAACTAAAAAAATAGGGATCAAAATGGCACAAACGTAACAATTTAAGGACCATCAGATTGATTATTAGTTTTCATGTTGACAACATCTTTCTCAACGAGCTCATAAGCCATGATGTCTCTATTCGCAACAATAACGAGTAGTAGGTGAATCTGTAAACTATTAGTTTAGATTAAAGATATTCATCTAATATGTAAATATGTTCAATCCAATCTAATTCATTAGATTGGCTGGATTTTCGAAATCCAAATATCAATTAGATTGTGAATTGATTTCTTATTCATGTAATTCGATTCATGAGCCCCTTAGTCTAGATATTACTTAGGACTATTTACATATATGGTTGATTTGGAACCCTACTCTTAAAATATGTTTACAAATCAACTTATTTGCAATAATAAACAAAATTTATAACTGTCTATGTATATATTGTCAAAATTGCCCTTGACTCAAAATTGGTGGGAAAATGAAAATCTAATTAGCTCTTAATTTGTAGGCACCATTTATGATCTTCCTATTGGAAAAACGGATCCGATATTAGAGTTACGGCGCAGTGAAAGTTTTTAAAATTTGTATGCCAATTCAGAAAAGAAGCTCATGATGTATATAATAATAAATTAAATACATGATCAAACGTACTTTATTTCTCGGATTCCGAAATTGCTAGAGCATCGATCAACGTGTCTTCTCTATTATTCTCGAGTCCTCACGTCTCAGAGTATGTGTGGGCACATGTGCTATGAATAGAAGTGACCAGTAATTCTTCTGAAGTCTAGATCCCACCTTTTCAATCCCGATGTACCTTGTTAAGAATTCAATTCAGGTTCGTTCTTCAAACTATAAAACAGGAACTGATTAACGTTCTATGAAAAATATCACTTTTATTAACCTTCCTCACAGTTTTGATTCAATGAAAATTTCTTCCTTTTTTTCACACCCAAGAAGGATGAATTTTTTCAAGCCCAAAAATCCTAGTTTTGGCGTTTTCTCTCTCTCCCAAAACCGTCCACCTTTTTTTTGAGTGTATGATGATGGTTTAGCTTTTTTCAAGAACCCCTAACCTTTATATAATATTCCAATCCTTTTTCAAAAATATCTCATACTTAAAAAATAATTAATAATTATTTTTCTATTTTTCTGGATAATCTTTTAAACCAAAAGATTATTCAAATTTCGGGCTAGGTTCTTTGAACCTTATAGACGGTTTTTGCTAGGAGAGGGACTCCAAAAATTCGTCCCCGCTTTTGAGTATATTCAAATTCGTCCTCTTGATTGGTGTTTTAAATTTAAATCAAGAATCTACACTAATTAAATAGTCACAATCCTATCTAGATTCAAACTCCTTTTAAACCTTTGAATTTAAATAAGATTCTCTTATTTGAATTTAAATAAATATATTCTACAAACATTATCCATATTTAATTAATTTAAATAAATGGAATATTTTAGATTTCCTTTCCACCAAAAAACTGTGCATCATTCTTTAAGAAAAGAAAATCTATTAAATAAACTCAATTATTTAAATCAATTAATAATTTAATGTTAAGAATATATTTAAACAATTTTGAAACAAAATCTTCTTCCTTCCATCCATCAAAATTCGTGCACTATTAATTAGGAGAGAAAAATTTTGTTTTCTAAAATTAAATAATTCAAACACAATCTTATTTTCAAAATTCAATTAATCAAAATAATTAATAAATAATTATTTTATTTGCAACCAATCATATGTTGACAAATCAAATTATTTGTCTACATTAATTTCACATGTCCAATCCTTTTTCGGGATTACATGTTAGAGAGTACCATGTCTTAATAGACATCTTTAAATTCCCATTTTAATTTACCGATCTTATTAGGAACAAATCCCGAGACACTTTGTGGAACTATATGAGCTAGTAGAGGAACCCGATGGAAATATGTAAAGAGACTCCTATAATTGTGAAAAATTAATCTCAGATTAATTATTCATCAATTATTAACTTCAAGACTATTCCATTAAAAGTCTGAAGTTGAACTACTGTTTACATACTGTATTACGAAAGCTCTCTAACTCATGCTTTTCTCATTATTTATTCATCGCTTGCTTAATCCCCATATGTTATTCATGATTAAATTAAGGACTTTTTCCGTTTTACCTTTTCAATCATTTTAAGTTAAAGTTCCATTATTCTCCATTGAAAGAACCACTAATTGTAAAGCCATACAATTAGTAAACCATCAGATAACACAAAGTAAATCGATGGCTAAGATCTTGTTACATTATCTTTCAATTCCTAAATAATGCCTTTAAGTAGATAACATGTACTATCGTTAAGATAGCTATGGATTCCGTATCTATGAATCTTGATTTCTCCATTCATAAGTCATACACCCAAAATACAAGTATATTGACCATCAATTATCAGTGTCTCACCTATAGTGGATCAAAATGTATAATTCATGGATGCGAACTCAAGTATTCATTTTAGGATTAAGATTAATGCAGGACGATAATCAAATCGTCATTGATTCTTATAAACAGAATTATTAAACCGAATCAATTAACACCTTAGGTCCCATCCAATGTCATACTTTAATACTGGTATATATTAAAGTTTCTACTCAGAACCTATCTGATGGTTAAGACAAACCATCCCTCCAAGGAAGTAGACAACATTTACAATCTTGTCATGAATAAGATCCCTAAATCTTATTCCATCGATTGCGGGTCATTTATTTAGACTGTTATCAAATTACCACGTCTTCTATGTATACCCCGTATACATATAGTAATCCAATATATTATCAACAGTCTAGGAGTATTTTATGTTTGCTCAAAATAATCATACAATCAATAAATGAAAGTAAATAGGACACAACTTATTAAACATGAATAACATTTTTTTATTAATATCAAAATGTTATATTTTCAGAAAATCCCTAGAATTGATTTTCTATCTTTAGGGCACATTTAGATCCCAATACTTCCAAATTTGGAAATCCCCAAATCAGTGATTTATGTTTAAAATTATACACAAAAAGCAAACCATATTTACCACCGAAAAACATGTCCTCATCTCCCCCTTTCCCTCTCCATTCTTGACGATTCCTTGAAAACCCTATCGCTATTCCTCTTGATCTTCTTCTTCAGTGTGGCTAAGAAACCATCATTGACAATGGGTAAGAAATCCCCAGCACATGATTCGCCCAAAAATGTCGAAAACCCCATTGAAGTTGAGTCATTGTCCCCCACAGCAAGGTGATCTAGTCGTCTTGATTCAACATCCAACCAAGCTTCTTCATCTTGTGCTAGTGGAAATCAACAAGTTTATAAGGTTTGGGTCATTTTCATATCGATAATGTATATGTGGTCATTTTGATGTTGTGATTCATTTTTAATGTAAAGGAAAATTTCATGATTCTATCCTTCTATCATTTTCATATTGACCATGTCTATATGGGTTTTTAATTTTTTTTAAGGTTTTGGTCAGTATTTTCGTTCATAAATTAATAGACTAGGTTCATTGATAACCTTGTTAGAGATTTGATCATTTCATAAATATATTTTATCAAGTGATTTAATTGATAATGAAATGATTGAGTCATTGTTATATTGACTGAGTGTTTATGGACTCCTAACTGAAATTTTGATTAAAATTGTTGATTGGTTACGAGTAAATAGATTAGAAGATATTGTTATACCACTGCCTGCAAATCCTCGATCTGCTAGAAGACCTAAGAATCAACGATTCCTATATGTGGCGAGTATAGAAAGCGTAATAGGTGTGGTCGTTACAGCGAGATTGGTCATAACAGGAGGCAATGCAAAAATTCTATAAGAGGCAGAAGGCCGCAGCCCAGGACAAACAGTAACCTTTTTTATTGACGCAGTCATTATCATATGTACTCGACAATGAGTTATTGATTTATTATATTTCAATTTTTGGGCAATTGTTTTTTTGTTTTTTGTTTTTTAACCAGGACATTTCATGTTACTAGCACTTTTTTGTTGTAACTTTCCTTTCCTTTATCTCTAGCTTTTTTTCTGCAACTTAAAAAGGTATTTATACAATATTGATTTTATTTTATTGATGTCATCAATATGCTATGCTATAACTTGTTGCACGACTAGTATTTTATAAAATAAAAAAATAAATTAAAAAAAAAAAAAAAGACAGTGTACTACATTAACTACATTTGAAAAAGATCAGATGACAATTTATCAACATTCTGATTATCCTTAAAAAAAGCTAGTAAAACAAAATTAGTCATATTGACTTGATCATTGTAACGGTATGATCAACTTGTGCTCGGAAGAAAAATTTATGTCGTTTTTTTTATATTATTTTTAAATTTTATATTGACTTGATCATTATATATTTTCTTCATTGTCATAACTAACCAGCGTTTTTTCAATATCCACATCACCGATAACTCCACTACGAAATTCAACAGTAAAGTCGTGATTTTCAACGTCATCACCATTCCGAATAAAAGCTTGGATGAAGTCATTATAACACCAAAATCCATCACTACAAAAACATGAAAAACAATTTTTGAAGGTAAGTCATTATTGTAATAACCAAGACCATATTGAATAGAATATAATTGTTGTTAAGGATAAAATCCGGTCAGTATGAAAATTTTAACATTAGAAATGGTTGTTCCATTATTAAAGCCAAGTCACTATTATAAACACCCAGTCCATATAGTAAGACTATTTAAAAATAAAACACGTCATAAGGTTAATCATTATTATAAACACACTAAGACTACTAAAAAAATAACACAGGTCCTTAAGATAAAAACCGATGTATGTATATGAAAAATATTTATGTATGTGATTGAATTAGATCCTAATATCACTAAAGATCTTTTTTTTAAAAATTCCTGGTCCATATATAAGCAAAATCGGATCCTTATTGTGAACCTCTTGTCCATAATAAAAATACTAAAATTTGAAATAAAAATAAAGAAAGTCCATCAAAATTACTACAAAAAATCTCATTTAAAAAAAAAAAAAAACCAACTAACCAATGAAAAGCAAAAGATCTAAATATAAAAATGATCTAATCATGAAGCAAAGCACAACCTGATAGCAAAGCACAATCATGAAGCAAAGCAAAGCACAACATGAAGCAAAGCAAAGCCTATATTTTGGTCTGTTTTTTTTCCCCGGTGATGAATATGCCATGTTAATCTTGCCGTTTTCTTTGAATTTCTAGTATATTAAAGGGCATAGTTGTGTTTGGTATTACGTGGATAGGTTTTTGGGGAAAATTTCATTAATAGCACCTCTGAAATAAATAATATTAAATACAGCACCACATTTTTTTACCTTCAGTTCTAGCACTGCCACGTCGGATATGTGGGGCCCAGTAGCATTTAATGTGTGCAAATTTCCACGTTTACCCTCATCTCCCTCGCCTGCCCCAAAAAAATTTTGAAACCAACATCTACAGTGTTTTAGAGAGAGAAACTGAAATCTAGAAAGAGAAAGGGTTGCCGCCGGCGGGAACCACTCGGAAACCGCCCGAAACCACCACGAACTCCCTCCATAAACCTCTTCGACGCCTGTGAACGTCGGAAAATCCTCAAAAACCGTTCAATGTCGAGAGACACGAAACTGACTGCGAAAAACATCACTGTTATGACCGGACGGTCATAACGATTATGACCGTTACGTTATTCACGATATCTCGTGACATGAGTAACGGTCATAACCGTTATTACCACCAGGTTATAACCGTTATGACCGCTACTCTGTACCGTGGCCAAGTAACGGTCATGACGTTTACTACCTCGCGGTCATAACCGTTATGACCGCTACTCTGTACCGTGGCCAAGAGTAACGGTCATGACGTTTACTACCTCGCGGTAATAACCGTTATGACCGCTACTCTATACCGTGAGACGACAAGAGGAACAGTCATAACCATTCTGACCGAGTGGTCATAACAGTGATGACCGCAACACTATACCATGAGACGACAAGAGGAACGGTCATAACCGTCCTGGCCGAGTGGTCATAACATTTATGACCGCAACACTATACGTGGGACAACAAGAGTAACGGTCATAACCGTTTTGACCGAGTGGTCATAACAGTTATGACCGCAACACTAAACGTGAACAAGAGTAACGGTAAAGACCGTTATGACCGAATGGTCATAACAGTTATGACCGCAACACTAAACCGTGAGACGATAAGAGTAACGATAAAGACCGTTATGACTGAATAGTCATAACTGTTATGACTTCTACCCTATACCATACACAAGAGTAACACCTCTTGGTATAACGATTATGAACTCACCCTACACAGGTCATAACAGTTATGACCAAGAGGTCATAACAATTATGACCGCAACCCTATACCGTACTCATGAGTAACGATTTTTACCTTTATTACCGTCAGGTGATAACTATTATGACTCCTCTCATGAGAGCGGTCATAATAGTTATGACCGGGGTGGTCATAACGATTATGACTTAGCTCTATATTGTGAACAAGAGTAACGGTTATAATTGTTATGACCGGGAGGTCCGGTCATAACAATTATAACCGCTACTCCCTATGTCAATATTCTGGAATTAATGTCTACTTTTTCCTATACAACGATGTATCTATATTTTATTTCAATGAGATAACAGGTCATGAAATTATCAAATTATAAATTAAATTAAATTAAAAATTTAATGCATCTTAAGTGTAAGGGAACCTGGTCATAACTGTTATGACCACTTGGTCATGACAGTTATGACCTGTCTCCCTATGTCAATCTCCTCGAATTAAAATGACCACTTTTTCCTATACAATGCTGTATCTATATTTGAATTATTACTTCATTGATATAACAGGGCATGAAGTTATCAAATTATAAATTAAATAAAGGTAAAAATTATGCATATTACAATTATGGGCATTTTAGAGACCTGGTCATAACTGTTATGACCACTTGGTCATAACAGTTATGACCTCGCTCCCTATACTTATTTTGTCATGTGAACTTTCACAGTTCACAACAAATACCATAAAATTATTACAACAAAGTAATTTTCTATATAATGAATAAAAAAAATGTGCCTATTTAGAGTCTGTTAAATGGAAATACAATAAAAAATTAGGGGTGGCTCGATGCTTTCAGTCCATATCCGGCTCATCATCACTTTTATAATCTCCGGCAAGCTTCCGCTTGGCATGAGCCCACAAGTAACATGTTAGGCACTCCCGAAAGAGTTGCATCCTTTCATGAAGTACCCAATAGCTGACATCCCTCCCTTCTATCAAGCATTCAGCATTTTTAATCGTAAACACGTCACAGTCACCTTTGATGCACGAATAAAATACGACATAATTCACATAAACATCTCAGGCAGCAAGGCAACATTAAATAATCAAAACATAAAAACACTTGTACCTACTCATTGCCTTGTTTAGGGATATCTGTCCTGATGGTGACCGGTATTGGGTACGTTCCGGGAGGATCACGTGGTTTAATATCGAACAAACTGACTTGAGCAGCCAGCAATGAAATGAACTCTGATAAACACTCGACTCCCTCTCGGACCTTCTGATTGTGAGGACCTTGTTTCTACATAGAGTCATACACCTCAATTGTCCAATCGGTCAGTTCGAGATTTACTAATATCCAATGCTGCATTGTACCCAAGTTTAATGGTATTAGCAAAGTGTTCAGATCAAACCACGTAGTCCCACTCTGGCCAGAGATGCCAAGCATGATCCTGATTAAAGTGTCACAGGTCTCCCAATCAAACGTATCTAGTAAACGCCGGTAGACAGGCCAAATTGCAGCAACCTTTGTACTGAAATACATGTCTACCGTTGTCACCTTTCTTTCTTGCAACTTGGGATACTGCTTGATCTTCTTCCTCAGGTAGTAAAAGGCTACGTCAATGTGCTGAATACACAAAATAAAAGCAATGCACGGTAAATAGATCTGGTCATCAAACAATGTACCTTCTTGACCGTAATAATTGACATAAAATACATGACATTGATTACAAAACATATGTTAAAAACACCACTTAATTCATCCCATAGCCAAACAGGCTGGGTTGCCAGTTCATAATACCAAGTTTTTTTGTCCACCGTCACGACTCCAAGGTCATGGGGTTTCTCCAATGGGTCATTCTTGGCATTGAATCGGGGAGGCCGTGGACTGAAAGACAAATATTTATTGTGGTGCTATCATTATCACTATAATATATTACACACTTACATATACCTCGATTCGAACGGACTATTATCAGTTATAAGCAAATTACCCTGGTGGAGTCTTCTTCAACGCCCCTTTATTCATCCACTCCCTGAACGACTCTAGCATGTCAGCTGCAGGTACATCTTTTAGTTTCGGTGGGAGGGCACAAACAACCATACTCGGTTCATGCGTCGAGGAGCCAACATCGGACTTAGCTCCCCTCAGCCGTTGGCCAAGCCTTGAGAGTTTGGCCCTCTTCTTCTTAAGGACCTGTAATTGACATATGAAACGAGTTAAAAGAAACGGTTACTCTAATGAATATGGTTTTTAGGGTATGGATATTCGTAACAACCACTTCACCCGTGCTGTCCTCCTTGGCTGGGCTTGCAGGATGCACAACATCCTGTCCACTGATGATGATCTTAGCATCTTTGCCTTCTTTCTTTCCCTTATCCGGATGAGGCATGCTATCATTCTTGATTTCATCAAGTGGATCAGATTGTACAATCCCTTCTCCTTGAAAAGTTACTTCCAACTTTTCCTGTGTGGATTAACAACATGTCACATAATAAAAAAAAACTACCTTGTTTCTGTTATGTACAAAAATTTTCACATGCCTATATATATGGTAGCCTCAAATTTAAAATACAGTCGTTCCTTATTACTGGGCTCCTTAACAGGTTGATGTGAGGCAATAACCTTTTCGCCCGTAAGGAACTCCATGGCTGCTTGCTCACCAATGTCAGCAGTGGCTACGAGGTCGGCGTCAATTAACACCTCATATATAATTTTGGTGGCTATGTCATCGACGCATTCTTCAAAGCATCCGACTCATGCGTTGGAACATCCAACGGCTGGCTGCTGGTGACTGGAGTTGGGGGCTCTACCTTTCCCTGTCCCTACTGGCTCATGTTGTCTGTCAACATCGCGAGAACCCGTCGTAGCAGTTTGTTCGACCTCTGCTGGTCCTTCATAACTATTATGACCGTTTAGGCATTACTGTTATGACCACTCCTTCATATCATAAAAACCAACAACATCATGACGAACATATAAATTAGGACCCAAATATTTGTAATTGAGACGAATTAGAAATTCTTTAACATTCACCTGAGTATCTCCAACCGTGGTAAAAGCCCACATAACCTCATCAAATTTGACATTGTCCGCGGTCATCCACGACAGCATACGCGGAATGGCGGTCTCGTAATTGGTTGTGAATTCAGAGGCTATGGTTGGGATGCTCTCATATGCCCAAACCAGCAAGGCATTAGGAAAGCCCGTAATACTGTAATGCGCTTGCTGGGACCTTTTCAGTTGTCTTCTCCTTGAAGACGTTCTGTTGTCAACCACGGCACAGATTGCAGACTGGGTTGCCTCCTATGAGAGCACACCCCAAGGGAACTCATTGAAGGCATCCAATTTGTCGGCCAGGGCAAAAAACTTCGGGTCTATCTTGACTGAGTTCGCATTTGATAGTGGAATGCAGAACATGACGTATAGTAGACTGAGCTTGATGGCGTCTTCGTCGTCGTCAAATTTCGCATTCGACATTTGCAGCTCCAAATTTTCCCTTGACACACCTCTCACCGTCAAGAAATACCTTCTAATTAATCTGGGTTCGGCCATCTGTTGGAAATGAGTAGACCCAACACATTTCATCCCCGTTATTAGGCCAAATGCGGTGATGGAAAACTAACCTAGTTGTTCACCAACCTGAAACCACAGGGAATCACCATCGTCATTGTGATTCGTCAGGCGCATGACAATGTTGTGGAACAGCTGGCCAACCCATCCAAGTGTAGTTAACTTCAGGAATTGTTAAATGCATGGCTGATGCATGACCAATTCATACTGTCGGGGAGACAACCAGTTTGTCAAATTTTTCAATGTCTCCTTAATGTTAACGAAGGTATTTATCTTTGCCCAGGTAATTTGACCATCGGGAACTCGTCGATTGTATTGAACCTGCATAAATGGTAACATAGTATAGTCATTATAGTAACCTAAGATAACATAAATTTTTGTTAAAATATAATATAAACAATTTTGTGTAAAGCATTAGGTACAAAAAACTGAATAAATATTATTTTGACCAGGAAGTCATAATAATACTGATCGTCCTTAATAGCAAACACACCATGTCATTTGCATTATGACCATATGATCATAACGAAAAGGACCAACCGAAATTTGTTCTATTAAGGAACCTAGGTCAATTTCACTGGGACCACCAAGTCATAATGAAATTGACCAACCAAAATAAAGAACCCAAGTCGTTTTCATTATGACCACAGAGTCATACCTACTACTAAAATTGATATTTTAGAACTCATGACTTTTTCATTATGACGAGGAAGTCATTACGAACCTGACCATCCGATATAGCTTAAAATGAATAGATATATATATATATATGTATATATATATGACCAGACAAACTGAAAGGAAACTATTTAGATTACAATATTTAGATATCTGAAACAAATTCTTTTCATCAGCTCGAATACAATAGTGGGATATCATAAATCTGACACATAAAAATGAAAACTTTTGTCTTTGTAAGCAATTAAAATCGCCCATCCCTAATGAGGAAAAAAAGATTGTCGACTTTATAGACATAAAAACATAAAACTACTTTTTTACCCCATCAAGTTCGGTTGTATTCTGTTCTACGTCGCATGTCAACTCCTATGAGACGTTTGGGTCGTGCATGTCGATGTCTCCATGCTTTCTCTTCAACCCTTCTGCAACCACCCCTGTCTCCATCTCTGGGGCCGGGTTTTTTGAAGCTTGCCCTCTGTTGCCGGAGTCCTCCATGTTTTCCTCAGCCATTTGCTTGGGCATATAAATGTATGGTATTTTAATATTATTAAAAGACGTTGAAAGCGTATAGTGCAGATTATAAAGGGCTTTGCTGGCAGTTAAGGAGGTTTCTCTGAGCGGTTATGGGGTGAAAAGAAGAAAATACAATTCTTTCTCTCTCTAGAACCAGATTTTCTCTCTCTAAAACACTATTGAAGCTAATTTCAAACTGTTTTCCTTTTTTTTAGGGCTTTCCAGGGTAAGGTTACCTTTGCGCGGGTGGAGATGATGCAAAATCTTGATTTCGGCGACATTAAACGTGCGGGGCCCATCATAAACGACTGTTTATATTCACCGTTACGATAATTTTAATGATGACCAAATGGTCATGACGGTTATGACCGCTACTCTATAATGTGAAAAACGATCATAATAGTTATGACCTGAAAGTCATAAATTTTATGACCGCTTATTCACTACGGAAGTCTCGACTGTTGGTATTCCTGAAAAAACGATCATAACTGTTATGACCGAGCGGTCAAAACGATGATGACCTTAGTTCTTCTATACAATATAGAACCGAGTAAAATCCTTTATGACCTAACGGTCATAATGGTTATGACCTTGGTTCCCAACCGGGTCACAACCTTTATGACCTGACGGTAACCGGGTCACAACCTTTATGACCTGATGGTCATAACGGTGATAACCTTGGTTCCCCTATACGATATAGAACCGGGTCACAACCTTTATGACCTGACGGTCATAACGGTGATGACCTTGGTTCTCTTATACGATATAGAACCGGGTCACAACCTTTATGACCTGACGGTCATAACGGTATGACCGTCCTTTCCCCTATGCGATATAGAACCGAGTAAAATCCTTTATGACCTAATGGTCATAACGATTATGACCTTGGTTCCCAACCGGGTCACAACTTTTATGACCTGACGGTCATAACGGTGATGAACGTCCCTTCCCCTATACGATATAGAACCAAGTCACAACCTTTATGACCTGACGGTCAAAATGGTGATGACCGTCCCTTCCCACATACGATATAGAACCGAGTCATATCATTTATGACCTGACGGTCATAACGGTGATGACCGTCCCTTCCCCTATACGATATAGAACCGGGTCACAACCTTTATGACCTGACGGTCATAACGGTGATGACCGGATGTTCCCCTATACGATATAGAACCGGGTCACAACCTTTATGACCTGACGGTCATAACGGTGATGACCGGATGTTCCCCTATACGATATAGAACCGAGTCATATCCTTTATGACCTGGCGGTCATAACGGTAATGACCGTTACTCTTATTGACGATGGGGAGGGAGTTTCGGTCATAACTGTTATGACCACCATGCCATAACAGTTATGACAGAAATAGTATTGCGGCACAGGTCATGATTGTTATGACCTGATGGTCATAACAGTTGTATTTTAGGTCATATTTTCAGTCATATTTTAGATCGCATAAATTTTTACTACATTTTAAAATTGAGGAACCCAATAAAGTCATATTTTAATTATGATATTTTTTAATTTAATTATCACCTGTAAATACATAATTTAATGACCTGTTATAGCAATCCTGGCATATTTTAAGATGCATACATATTTATTTTATTTTATTTTTATTATTTAATGACCTGTTATACCAATTATCGCATATCTGAACATGAACAATTTTTTTTTGGTTTCTATAAATTGAGTATTTAATGACCTGTTACAGCGGTTAAGTCATGTTTTAAGATGCGAAAATTTTTGGTTATTTGATTATTTGATACTTTCATGGTTGAAGGACCTTTTATCGCAATTAATTCATATTTTAAGATGCATCAATTTTTCATTTATTTTATAATTTGATAATTTAATTACCTGTTATAGCAATGATTTCATTTTTTATTGCAAGGAAAAAGCAGTCATTAAATCGAGGAGTTTGACACAGGGAGGGATATAAAACAGCGATGACCGTCACGATGGGAGATAGGTCACCACTGTTATTACCTAGCGGTCATAACGATAATGACCGTTACTCTAGTGGACGACTGGGAGAAAGGTCAAAACTTTTATGATCACCTGGTCATAACAATTCTGACAGTTAGTCTAGTCAGAGAGGTCATAACAGTTATGACCATCCGGTCGTGACGGTTATGACCGTTACTCTAGGTACACGATAGGGAGCTTTAAACGGAATCTGTCTCTCTCACCGTCAGCGGATGAGTTAATCCATTCTACTGTCGAGATTCACAGCAGCATCTAACAGCCGTTCTCTGGCAAAGGTAACATCAACACTCCATATTACCCTCGTTTCGCTTGTTTTGTTCTGTCGCAGCCGAGTAAAGTTCAGAGTCTTAATTGAAATGGCCTGAGTTTTAATAAGAGTTTCTATGTCCGAAGAGTTGTTGAGCCATTCGGAACTAGAAAAAGAATATCAAGATTGGGTTCTTCAGATGCATATGTAAAATAGGATAAATGACCTTTATGACCTGACGGTCATGACCGATACTTACTATGTGCAACTTTATGTAAATACAGTCAAAATTTGTGCTGCGTAAAATAGGATAAATGTGTTTGAGGACCTTTATAATGTCAGTTTAATACATAAATATTTGAATAGTCCATCCATTAACTTGGTCTATCCACGATTATCAATCATATTGCGCACTTTTCAAATGTAAACAATCCAAACAATCATTATATTCGAACACTTAATAAAAATTAATGTATTTTCCAAATGAATAATAAGTTTTATTATAATCCATAACTTTAGACATAGAAATAATATTATTCTGTATACCCAACAAATGGCAATAGATGTTGAAAATACATTGCAAAATGTTAAAAAATACATTGCTGAAACTCAAGTAAACACATTTATGAGAAGATAGTTGTTTCCGTTGTCCGGGACTTTTTTGTTCGATGTACTCATAATGGTACTGAGTTAGTACAGGTTTGTCGGTTGTGTCCATAACTATTATATCTACCACACCGAATGGGATCAAGCTCTTCATCCTGTGAAAGAATCCTACGAACCCGTGGCCTTCCTGGCCCACACTTTGGCTTGGGAGGATTCACAACCGTTGATCTAACCTCGTTCGAAACATCTCAGCCATCTTTGCTGCCAATCGGATGGATTACATGTGCATAGCATACATATAGAAAATCTTTAGAGTAGTAATCAGAGCAATAATTGTATGGATCAAT
Organism: Ficus microcarpa; assembly: GCA_025413485.1. NCBI lineage: Eukaryota > Viridiplantae > Streptophyta > Magnoliopsida > Rosales > Moraceae > Ficus > Ficus microcarpa. The sequence continues at coordinate 21,268,526 of CM046383.1, forward strand.
TCGTCGGTGGTTACAGACGGCCATTACATGAGGACAAGGAATCTGATCGACCTGAAATCGTCTGCATGTACAGGTCCGTTCGCTCATATCGACAATAAATATTTGTCTAGTGTTGGTGGTGACGGAGTGCTCAAACTGATCCGTTGGTCGAGGCTGTAACAAATTGAATTTTAAGACGTTAGTTTATTCGATAAAATATAGTGTAAGGGCAAAATTGAAGCAAGGTCATGATGCTGTGTGAATAACATACCGTCACTGCTAGCCCTGCCAAGAAGTTTGTTCGAATCAATTTATCTGCATTTGGGGCCAGTCTCGATGTTATTTTCAGGGCCTCTTCACGTTTTTGGGCAAACCATCTTTGTAGTAGTCCCCGCAACCATTCCACCAAGAAACCAACTGGTATCAGCCTGGCTTTCCGATCCACAATGTTTAATGACTCTGCAATGTTGGTTGTCATGATTGCATACCTTCGTCCGTTGAAGTATGCGCGCGACCACTTTGTAGGATTGGCCTGCATAAGGTATCGGTACATGTCGGCGTTTCGAGTGCGGATGGATTCCATATGCCGATTGTGCTCACTTACAAGGTACGACCTCGAGGCTCCGTCAAAATATGTCTTCAAAGGGCCTTTGAAATCCTTGTACCTAGTCTTCAAGTTTGCAGCCAAGTGTTGAACGCATATCCCGAATGCAGCATCTGGGAAGACGAGCTTTGCTGCATATTCGATCCCCTTATGCCTATCAGCCACAATAGCAAGGGACTCTCGCGTGCCGATTGAATCCCTTAGCCTCTCAAAGAACCATTGCCATGATTCATTGCTTTCCGACGGGACGATACCAAATGCAAGTGGCAATATAGAGCCATTTGCGTCGTGACCGCATGCAGAAAGCAGCATTCCTCCGAACCTCGCCTTCAGTGCTGAACCGTCAACCACAATTACTGGACGACAATAAGGCCACCCGTTCTTTGAATCAGCTAAGCACATGAAGAGGTATTTGAAGCAATTATCTGAGTCTGTCTCAATGTGGATGTCGGATCCAGGATTTTTCCTCTTAGCCATATCAGCCCAGGAGGGCAGATCTGTAATAAATCATAAATCAATTTCATGTTGTAAATATATATAAGTTATAATGCCAGTCAGGGGAATTACCATTGTATGACTCTGCATCATCGCCCCTCAAGCTGGTTAGGGCAGCTTCCTTCACTTGCCATGCCCTAAGATAGTTGAAAGACACTCCAAAATCGTTCTGCTTGTCTCGCATTATTTCTCGAGGTCTGTATGAGGTATTAGTGGGGTCCAAGTATTTTCTCTTTACACACTCGCCAATCATCCAGCTCTTGGCTTGACGATGATGACCTTGAACGATTTCAATTGAACATGTATGGACGTCGTCGAACCTCTTCACAACAAAAAATTCACTGTCTCTCAGCCGAGTCGCACGCAATTGCCATGGACATCCCTCATTATCTATACATATCACATGTAACAGAGCAGAGGTCGACCTTTTCTCCTTGAATTGATAGTGTTTAGCCATGGCATCGTGATGAAGATGGTATTGCAGTAGCTTTTTGTTTTGAAAGATACAATTTATGCGTATTGCAACGGGTGTATAATCAGCAACGATATGAGGGCCAGAAAAACAGTCACTACTTGGTACATTATCAGACTGAGATCTAATATTATTGGCTATAGAATGGGCTCCAGTGCTTGGTGCGATACTCTTCTCATTTGAATGATGGGCAGCATCCGCAGCAACAGCATCACTCTCTCTCCCGGCATAACCATCATCATGGGACGTGCATAAGTCATGGTTCAAATGTGGAGACTGCATGTCATTGTGCAAATCCGGACGTACTATGGGCGAAGGGATATGAGGAGGGTCGGTCATGAGATTAATGTCATTTACAGGTTGGATGGCTTCATCACTCTGTCCACCCTCCCTGGAACGTTGGAGGTCAATGTGGTTACTCTCTCCTTGATCCTGTGGCGTGCCTTCCGCCGCAAACGCATCTAATACATCGATGGTAATTGGAAATTTGCTAAGCACATGAACATCCTTCTTCTTCAATTGTAGGTAGAAATTAATGTCAGAATCACATTGTATCCTCACGGGAGGCAGCTCAGGTTCAACAATGTAGCTCCTTACAATCGTCTTACCATGGTGGCTAATCCGAATAACACGTCTGACCAACTCAATAAGACCAACATATGTTGCGGCTTCGGGCACCAATATTCCCTTCATTTTGCCACCAACATATCTCGATGTGCCTTCCCATTGACCATTAAAGTTGACGAAAACATAAACCTCAGCTATTCCTGAATGAAACAGAATAAAACTTGGTGGTCATGTTATATATATATATATATATTTAGATGGGAAGGAAGTCCAGGTTTCCATATATACAGGGAGTTAGCTTAGCAAACAGAACGGGTCACAATTCATAATAACTGGTCGGTCAAAATGATATGACCGGTTTTGTTATGTATGTCTGAGCGGTTGTTATATAATAACGAAACCGGTCACCATTATAATGACCGAGTAGTCATTACAAGACAACAAAACCCAACTGTTAAATCAAACGTAAGAAGCACTATTACCTAATATTTTTTATTGATTGGAAATGGGAATATATAGATGAAATGGGAAGATATAGAAGCACTATTACCTCAGATTTTTTATTGACTGGAGTAGTAGCAAATCTGGCTTCTCCGGAGTGAACGAAGAACAAGTTCGATCACTGTAAAAACTATGCGGAGAGGGTGTCGTGAGCGTTCAATGAGAGGAAATAGACAAATGCGATGAAATAAGCAGGAGAAATTTCAATTTCAAATTTAACAGTACTGTTACTAGATAGATCTGGTCGGCGGGGACGGGGATTGATGGGGGCGGGAAAGGGGGAAAAATTCAGAGTAGGGTTTGATGAGGGCATATATGTCTTTATACATCCACCTAAGAGGTCACAAGTATTTTGACCTCGCGGTCATAACATTTATGACCGTAAGTATAGTGTGCAAGAGTAGCGGTCATAACGTTTATGTCCGAGTGGTCATAAACGTTATTACCAACCGACCTGTTCACTATATAGAGATTGGTCATAACCGTTATGACCACCAGGTCAAGACAGTTATGACCAATATAGAGAGGGGTCATAACAGTTATGACCTGTAGGTCATAACGGTAATGATCTTTATGAGCAATCGGTCATAACAGTCATGACCGTTACTGAGCATCACGTTTAGGTTCATAACAGTTATGACCATCAGGTCATAATGGTTATGAACCTGGTGTGGGGAGGGGTCATAATCGTTATGATTTGTAGGTCATAACGGTAATGACCGTTACTCTACTGTACAATATAGTGTTGCGGTCATAACCGTTATGACCTACCAATCATAACTGTTATGACCGTGGTTCTTGTAGACAATATGGGCAGGCAGTTATGACCGTAATGACTGCACGGACATAAATGTTATGACCGTGTTTGAAATATAATATAATATATATAATATAAAATAGAATTTAATATAAAAATTAAAATTTAATATTAAATTTGATAATTTAATGACATGGTATAGAAATTAAGTTAAGTCATATTTTAATTCTTTATTTTAATATACATAAATTTTTAATATAATTTATAATTTATAAATTGATGGTTTAATGACCTGTTATACAACTAAGTCATATATTGAATTAATTTTTATTTTATTTTATTTACGACATTGTTAATAAGAATTAATCGACCCGTTATACCAATTAAGTCATATTTTTAGATACACTATAGTGTGATCATTATCACGAGAAGTTTGACACAGGGTAAGAGGTCACAATGATAATGACCAGATGGTCATAACGGGTGTGACCTATAAAATAAGTTCACACTGGTTGTAGAGGTCACAACTTTTATGACCACCCAGTCATGATAATTATGACTGCTACTCCCTATGTCCATATTCTGAAATAAATAAGTCCACTTTTTCCTATATAACGATGTATCTATATTTAAATTATTATTTCATTGAGATAACAGGTTGTGAGATTATCAAAGTATAAATTAAATTAAAAATTTTATGCATCACATCTTAAATAATTTGGGCACATGGTCATAACTGTAATGACCACCTGGTAATAATTTAATGACCTGTTATAATTTTATTTTATTTTTTCTATAATTTTAGTATTGCATGACTTGTTATACCAATTAAGGTATATTTGAACATTATTAATTTTATTTTAATTCTATAAATTGAGTATTTAATGACATGTTACCGCAATTAAGTCATATTTTAAAAAGCGAAAATTTTTGGTTATTTCATTATTTGATACTTTCATCATTGAAGGACCTTTTATCGCAATTAAGTCATATTTTAAGATGCATCAATTTTTCATATCTACTGTTTATAATTTGATAATTTAATGACCTGTTATAGCAATGATTACATATTTTATTTTAAGGAAATATTGGTCATTAAATTTAACACAGGGAAAGAGATAATAACTGTTATGACCGGGTGGTCATAAGAATTGTGACCGATACTATAGTTCACGCCAAAAGGCCATAAATGTTATGACCATACGGTCAAAACAGTGATGACCGTCACGATGGAAGATAGGTCACCACTGTTATGACCTGGCGGTCATAACGATAATGACCGTTACTCTAGTGGATGACTGGGAGAGAAGTCAAAACTGTTATGACCACCCGGTCATAACAATTCTGACAGTTAGTTTAGTGAGAGAGGTCATAACAGTTATGACCATCCGATCGTGACTGTTATGACCGGTACTCCAGTTAACGATTGGGAGCTATAAGCGGATTCTCTTTCTCTCACCGTCACCAGATGAGTCAATCTATTCTACTGTCGAGATTCACAACCGCCTCTGACAGCCATTATCTGGCAAAGGTAACTTCAACAGCACAGTTTTACCCTCGTTTCTCTTGTTTTGTCAATTGTTCCAGTCGAGTAAAATTCAGATTCTCAATTGAAATGGTCTAAGTTTTATTAAAAGTTTCTATGTCCGGAGAGTTGGTGAGCCCTTTGGAACTAGAAAAAGAATATCAAAATTCAGTTGTTCAGATGCATATGCAGTATGACGAAGAGGTTGTCGATGACGAAGAACAAACAGTTATTGTTGGCAGCCGTGTGAATACCAAAGATAATGGAATGTTCGGCTATTAAAATCTCAACATTCCGTTATTATTGGTATTCACACGGTTGCCAACAATAACTGGTTGCTCTTCGCACACGACAACCTCTTCGTCATACTGCATGTGCATCTGACGAACCCAATCTTGATATTCTTTTTCTAGTTCCGAAGGGCTCACCAACTCTCTGGACATAGAAACTTTTAATAAAACTCAGACCATTTCAATTGAGAATCTGAACTTTACTCGGCTGGGACAGTTGACAAAACAAGAGAAACGAGAGTAAAACTGTGATGTTGAAGTTACCTTTGCCAGATAACGGCTGTCAGAGGCGGCTGTGAATCTCGACAGTAGAATGGATTGACTCATCGGCGACGGTGAGAGAGACAGATTCCGTTTAAAGCTCCTTATCGTTGTCTAGGATCAAATTATGAAATAACCGCTATGACAGTGACGGCCATAACGGTTATGCACCCTCTCCCTATACTAACGGTCATCTCTGTTATGACATGGTGGTCATAACAGTTGTGACCTCTCCCTCCTAATAGTAAACTAGCGTATCGGTCATAACTATTATTACCGGCTGGTAATAACCGTTACAAGCTATCTTCCTATCGTGACTTAGAGTGTCGGTCAAAACTTTTATGACCGGATGGTCATAATTATTATGACCTCTCTCACTATCGAAGTAACGGTCATAACTGTTATGATATGGTGGTCATAGCAATTATGACCTCTCTCCCTATCGTGATATACAGTAACGGTCATTACTGTTAGGACCTGATGGTCATAACCGTTAGGATCTGATGGTCATAACCGTTATGACCTCTCTCTATTGAGAGTAACGGTCATAACTGTTATGACCTGTTGGTCATTATAAAAATGACCAGCCGAAAATTTCAAACTGAGTCATTTTCATTATGACCAACAAGTCCGAATAAAAATGACCATCTGGAAATCATAAAAAATTACTAACTCTATGTATTTTAAGCAAATATTTTTCAACAGATCATTTAGAAAAGTGGAATCTCATACACACATATAAAAATGAAAACTTCTTTTCCACATAATCAATAAGAACTTTACCTTCTTACTGAAAATTATTAAAAACGTAAACTTTATAAACATGAAAACATAAATCAACTTTTACATGGCCGATGGGCTTTTAGATGCCGAAGCCGATACTCGGACACACCTCCTTGTAGGAGATGTGTTTTTATCACACATTTTCGCCGCCTTCGACATGGGGAGTATTTTTTTCTTGAAGATTTCCGACGTTAACACACTTGCAAGCAGTTTATCAACGGAATTTCGTGGTGGTTTTGGCCGGTTTCCGAGCGGTAACTGCTGGTTGCAACTCTCTCTCTCTATCTAGAATCGGGGTTTCTCTCTCTAAAAACATTGTATTTCTCTCTCTCAAACCATGTTGAAGAGTTTGATATAGGAAAGCGTGAGGGACAGTGACTCTTCTGCTGGTGGGAGACGAGGGTAAGCCTGACCTTTGGCATTCCTAAAAGCTAGTGGGCCCCACAAAGCTGACGTTGCATTAACTGAAGTCATAACCGTTATGACCGTACGGTCAAGACGGTTATGACCGTTGATATAGGGGTCATAATTGTTATGACCACTCGATCATATCGGTTATGACCGTGAAGGGTAGCGGTCATAACAGTTATGACTATTCGGTCATAACGGTCTTTACCGTTACTCTTGTCGTCTCACGGTTTAGTGTTGCGGTCATAACTGTTATGACCATTCGGTCATAACGGTCTTTACCGTTACTCTTGTTCACGTTTAGTGTTGCGGTCATAACTGTTATGACCACTCGGTCAAAACGGTTATGACTGTTACTCTTGTCGTCCCACGTATAGTGTTGCGGTCGTAAATATTATGACCACTCGGTCAAGATGGTTATGACCGTTCCTCTTGTCGTCTCACGGTATAGTGTTGCGGTCATCACTGTTATGACCACTCGGTCAGAACGGTTATGACCGTTCCTCTTGTCGTCCACGGTATAGAGTAGCGGTCATAACGGTTATGACCGCGAGGTAGTAAACGTTATGACCGTTACTCTTGGCCACGGTACAGAGTAACGGTCATAAGTACCGTGTAGCGGTCATAACGGTTATGACCGCGAGGTAGTAAACGTTATGACCGTTACTTGGCCACGGTACAGAGTAGCGGTCATAACGGTTATGACCTGGTAGTAATAACGGTTATGACCGTTACTCATGTCACGAGATATCGTGAATAACGTAACGGTCATAATCGTTATGACCGTCCGGTCATAACAGTGATGTTTTTCGCAGTCAGTTTTGTGTCTCTCAACATTGAACGGTTTTTGAGGATTTTTCGACGTTCACAGGCGTCGAAGCGGTTTATGGAGGGAGTTTGTGGTGGTTTCGGATGGTTTCCGAGCGGTTCCCGCCGGCGGCAACCCTTTCTCTTTCTAGATTTCAATTTCTCTCTCTAAAACACTGTAGATGCTGGTTTCGAAATTTTTTTGGGGCAGGCGAAAGAGATGAGGATAAACGTGAAAATTTGCACACATTAAATGCTACTGGGCCCCACATATTCGACGTGACAGTGCTAGAACTGAAGGGAAAAAAAAGTGGTGCTGTATTTAATATTATTTATTTCAGAGGTGCTATTAATGAAATTTTCCCTAGGTTTTTGCTCACATTAGGTCTGTTTTTCTTTTTTTCTTTTTTTTTTTTTTTAAATAATGTTTACTTCAATTTAAGTCTTATGCTTTGGTGTTTTGGTGGTATGAGCAATTAACATCTCCGTTTTCACCAAATCACATTTTCTCATTTCATTTGGTTTCTTTGAATAATTTTCTTTTTTTCTTTTTTATTTTCTAGGTTAATGTTTCTATTCTTGTTTTTATTCACCACAATTTTATTTACGCATGAGTTTCACTATTCACCTTTTACTTGTAGTTATTAGTTTAACACCCGTTTGTAACCATTCTTTCCCCACCATAGTCTGAATTGCAATTTTGCTATTTTATTAGGACTCCAAATATAAAATCATTTTTATAAGTTACTCTTGAATTTTCTTTGGAAGTATTTGTTTTTTTAATATTCATGCTTAAAGCATGCAACCATTATAATCATCTTTTACCAAATGTATTGAAAATACTAGTACACTCTTAAGTGAGTGCAAATTTACACTTCACCTGTTAGAAATTATTTTTGGGAAAAATTTTGCGTTTGTTCCCTAAATTTTAGACTTTGTAATGAAATACTCCCGTGTGACGCCATAGAAATTCATTAACTTAATTCACAAATTATGATCATGGATTTCCTTCATTAATATACTTCTAATGAATTATTTTAATGAATATCAAATTTCAAAATCATAAATGATTGTTTAGATACCATCAGTATGATGATGTCGATGATTTAACAATGTTGAGTTTCTCTATTTACATAAGAAATTTTAGATACCTAGAAGATGAGTTGAACAACATAAAATTTTTTACAAAAAGAATGTCGTAATAGAGGGATAAATGTTGATTTTGGGGGGGAAAAAACTGAATTTTTATTAATAGGTCAATTTAATGATCTTAGTATTTATTTTGGTCATATCAATAGTTAAGTTTTGAAAGTATGATTGGGAAATTAATGTGTCACATAGATAAAAGATGTATAATTAGGATTTATTTTTAGAAAATCTAAAGGTGGAAGATTGATCAAGAATTGTGCTTATGATTAAAATCAATGATGTAGATTTTATGTTAAAGAATCCTAGGCAATTCAATGATCAAGTTTTGGATGATAAGTGACCAATGAGAGCTTAAGGTAAGGATTGGTATGATGGAAGATCCAATGGATAAGAATAAAGATGACAACCTTGGATCAATGGTGGAAAATTGGAAGAAAAAAAAACAAAATAAAAATGAGAAAGCATGGGGGGGGATCCAGATTCTTTGTGGTCAAAAGTAAGACGAGATTTGAATAAATGAAAAAAAAAAAAAAAAAAGTAGTGCATGCTTGCAACCTTATGTAAGAGATGGCATGGTTTATTTTGACAAGTTGACCCAAAGAAGAGACAAGTTAAAGTGATCCCTTGTTTCCACTTTGTTGAACAAAATTTTCACTGCAACACTCTCTCATAAGTGGCAGCAATGCAAAGGGAGGATCAGCCAAAAAATTTTCATTTTTAGCCCTCAAAATACAGCTTCTTTAAAGTAAATATTGGCTAAAGAGAAGCCCATAACATTTCATTTTATTCTCACACAAGTTAAGCTCAAAAACCCTAGCTTTTCTAGCCACCACCAAGCTCAAAACAGAAAAAAGAACCACCAACACTGTTCTCCATCTTCAACACCCTTCTAGCACCCTCCTCCCTCTATTTTCTAGCTCCAAGCAACCCCGTTACCAAGTTCGAAGAAGTGTGAAGCGCAGTTAGAGGACGTTTTACGAGAGGTAACCTAGTGGTATTTTTTGTATTTTAGTCATTTTTTGAGAACTAAAGCATGATGTTTAGTTGGAATCTTCAGTCTTAATGTTGCCCATTTTTATTTAAGAAAGTGAGCGTTAATCAGCGATTGACTCTAATCAATCGATCATTAACTACAATTAATCAATGATTGACCACCATTAATGAGTGAAAAAAAACATATTAACATTAGACTAATTAACCATGGTCAATTACTGATTAACCATATCAATCAATGACCATTTATAATAACGAAAAACAAAATATTTTCCTAAATTTACGAAGCTTCGGCTGTTTAATAAAAAACTGCTTAAAAAAAATGCCATTTACCCATAAATCTCTACTTTACTTGGATTTGAATCTTTTCTTTTTTTTTTTTTTTTTTCGTTGCGCATTTGTGTGTGTGTGTTTAATATGTTAGTTTTACTAACTGGAGAAATATCTTTGATCCTTCTGTTCTGTTTATGTTTCGACATGTTTTTTTAATTCTCATTTGACGGGTGTCCTCTCTTTTCTGGCCAGATATGCATGGTAGACTACTCGTCTGAAAGTTCCCATGTTCAACCCACAGAACTCAGCAAATCAAGGTGACCTCACAGTCATCCCCACATTTTAATTGTAATACCCTCCTATTTCACTTTGTTAGAATATTTCTTTTTCAATCAACCGAACTTCCAACTTTGCAGGTTAATTTTGGGGGGAGACAATAGCTTTGATCAAGTGGTGTATGAGTTTCAAAAGACCAAAGATACTGATCTTATAATATCAGGAGGTTGGCCGCCAAAACGGAGTAAATATATTTACATGTTTGGGCTGTTATTTTTGTTCGAATAAAAGCAATTTTATGTTTTATTGGGAAAATATTTTGAATTCATGGTATTGAATATTGATGGTGTTGATCTTGCGTTACGAAATCATAAAAGAATATTATCTCTAGCCAGTTTTGTACACGAAATAATGCTCTTTTTCCTTCTCTCTCTTTGGAGTAGGTATTTTTAATCTTTAGCTTGAGATGAAATCATGTGTACTGATTTAACTTAAATGTTGCACGACACAGTAGAGTACCTTTGTTCGACTCGAGATATGTTTAAAATGGAATGGTGGAGTTTCTCACGATTAGTGACAAAGCCGGGAATTTTGGTCAGAGGAGGCTAAGAACCATTACAAATATTTAACCAAAAGTTTAGCTCCCCGGGCTTTAGATGGCTACGTCTATGCCAATGATGCTGTGGAAATCATCTAGTGTTGAGGATTTTCTGTGTTGATGTGACTTGGATGGGATCTCATAAGGGGTTACTTGTATCAACTTTGTAATCTAGGGACAATTATGCAATATTCCATGAACTGTAAGACGACATCATAATTGCAAATTAAATTACAGTTTTTCCTCAGATTCACTGTAATTCTGGTTAAAAGAGTTTTCAAGAGGGTGTATTGGGATCAAGGGAGTAGAGAGAGAACTTGTAAAAGAGATCTTCTAGGATTGTGAGCAATGCCAAGAGTGTGGCATTAAAAATCTCTGAATAAGATCAGGCTCTGTGAGTGGAGTCTCGGGGACGTAGGTATCTGTTCCCGAGTCCGTGGGGGAACATATACGTGTATCGTGCCTATGAGGCCCTAGGGATGATAAGCTGTGGGTGAGTGCTGGGGCCATGCTGACACGACACTCTTTTATTAAGGAGGGGGAGCTAGAGAATTAGGCGATATGCATGCAATGAAGTATGCACTGGTCAATGAGATGAGTTGGCACTGGTCTATGAATTTAGCCAAAACGACTAGTCAAAGGTTTTTGTCAAAACGACCGGTTAAAGGCCTAAGTGGCCAAATGAGTGAACGACATATTTTGAAGACTACTTAGGAAAATGATGCAAATGATATTCTAGAAATGATGAGAATGTTTTCATCCTAAGTGCTTTATTTATGAATGTTTTTTTAATTAATTTGACTGTGTGAAAGATATAATAAATATACTTATTTGTGATTGATGTTTTGCATAAGAATTGATCTATTAAACTCTTTGAGATAAAGAAAATTAACTAATATATTTTGTTTATTAGACTCTAGGATTAGTTTCATCGTGATAAATTAAAGAGGTCGAATATGTTAAAATAGGTGACAATAATTAGTGATCTAAATAATAATAATAATAATAATAATAATAATAATGGACAGTAGTAAAAAAGGCTGAGCATAAAGAAAATAACTTCAACCATTGATCTGATAAATAACCAACAAAAAACAGTAATAAATTATTGCAACAAGTAAGAAATAACCAAATGGGCATAAATGAATAAATAAATAAATATCAAAGACTGGAAAATGGATCAGTTTAAACAGAGAACTTGAAATAAATAAACGAAAAGAATAGACATCAAGAATAATTAAAGATAAAAGAAATAACGGTGAAAGAAAAAAAAAATACTCAAATTAGATAACATTAGAGAGAGATCAGAAGTTTACTTGCTACCTATGTCGTATGTCAGATAAATATTAGAAATAATATCAAGAGATAGACTACGAAAAGTACACCTCCCACAGACCAGATATTATCCTGGCAATTGGAGATGGGCCACCCTCTATTGCATTGGATTTGGCCCTTGTTTTCTTCAACTATCTCATTTGATCGCTGATTATTTCTCCTATTATTCTTCCGTTCCCTTCCTCTCTGTTTCTCTATCATCCTCTTTTTTTATGTCTCCTATAATTCCCTTTTCTGTTTAACTTTCCTATCCGCCCATCTCTCTCTATATCTCCTTTTAGGCTTCCTCCGTCCCTCTTTCTACCTCAGCGTATTTCTCTGTCCATCTCCTTTTTTCCTTATGTATATGCCTTTTGGTGTGGACTGAGACATGTAATTTCGTTGCACGTTAGTGGAAAAGCGTTTTTATCCTTTTTTATCTTTCTATAAACGGCATTGCTCTTCGTCAGTAAGAAGATTGTTGTACTTAAATCACTTCCAAGCCACACCCCATGATATTATTCCCTGGCCAAATCCAATATCCATCTCCAATTCCTTGAGAACTCCAAAACAGCATCATTCGGCCGAACCCTGTCAACAATCTTTTATTGTTTGGATATTTTTGTGGTGTTTGTTTATTGTTTCTGGTTGTTGTCCTGTGAACATATATGATCCATGAGAAATAATGGTGGGATTGGACTCCTCTAGTGCTCTGCTGAACATTGCAACTAACTTTATAATCTTCATAATGTCAAGTTGGTAGAGACAAATCTTATATAGTCTTTCCCTTTTTTTCTTTTTCCTTCTTTTCTTGGGAAGTAGAATCAGGATTTGTTAATTTGTTTGTCAAGAAAAATCTTTTTCAAAATCCAACTAAACAAGGGATGTTGATGGTGTAATTTTTCAGACGTTGGAGACCGCCTTCTCACTGGTGGACGAGGTGTGCGAGAACAAATAGACTCATTTTCCCGCTCAGTGGAGAAGATCCGATCACCCAAAGAGATCCAACTAAACCAGATAAGTCTGGGTAGTTGTAGGCCCATCTTAGATTAGCTGGTTGGTCTACCACCACCTTTGTTGGGCTGTTGATCCTCGAATTAACTCTCCTTTAGGGATCTCAAGTAGAAAATCTTCGGGATCCAAGGTACTAGCTCGGGAAACATTTCCCGAACCATGACCAAGCCCCCTTTGGGGTGCCATCCCATACCTACTAACAACAATACTATGGCATGGCATGCCACACCTGTTACTCTATCTATCCTTGTTCCTGCCTTGGCGCCAGCCTCCACCACCTGGCCAAACTGACATTGTACTTGCCATCTGTGCTAGTACTGATTTGAACTCGTGTCCCCCCCCCCCCCCCCCATCACCCAATTAGAAGGGCACGTGGTATCTGTCTAATGGAGGTCAAATATCTATACACCCAGAGTATGTCAACCCATCGGGACCACTCGGAGTATGACCCATTAGGGTCAACCGAGCACTCGGACCCGAGGGAAATGCCTATAAATAAAGGAAGGCATCACTCACTCAGGTATGGACTCATTTCCTTATCAAAACTCTGCTTCTCTGCTTGCTCATCGGTGCCACTTTCTGACTTAAGCATCAAAGTGCCCTTAGTAGACACCCCACTAATGTCTCATTTACTCCAAGGTACTTCTCTTTTGCAAGCAATCAAGCAGAGAGCAACGGCGCAAGTCTGACCATGCCAAATAATCCCATTGGTTATTGTGCCAAAGGTTTTTGGCATCAACAAGGGGATATACAATAGCTTATTGCTTGGAGAGCTTTTTTTAGCATAACAACTAAAGAAAATTTATTCTTTTTTATTTTTATTTTGAAAAATATGTAATACACGCATTATAAAGTGGGTTCCTTGATCTTATCAAATTGTAAGTACACAAGGTTAGTACAGAAGGCCTAAATTGCAGTTCAAATGTTAGATTTCCTAAGGTTGCTGCTTTTTGGGGATAATCACTTCCAATCTTCTTTAAACTTGTTTTGCTCTGCTTCTAGTGCTTTGGAATTTATTTGGAAGCATCGAAACGAGTTTATTCAATGCAACAAGGAGTTTATTGATGTGGAGGCTTTTAAGGAAGCGGTGGGTCAATCAAATGAGTATTTATGTTGATTGCAGGGACCCCTTCAGTGATGCCATTGAGTATTTAACATTGATGCATCTGTGGGATAGTGGAGTGCTGTTTGTGCTTTTGTGGCTTGCAATCACAATGGCTCTGTATGTTCTACTACTGCTTCTGATTACAGCACGACGAAGGCTCTTGTGAAGCATGGCTTGTGTGGCTTTGCCCTTGTGACCATGTGAATTCCTCTACTTTCTTTGGTTTTGAGGGCCTCAATCTGTTGTGTCAAAGATTTGATTTGGACTTTGAGGTTGTCCTCTTCCCTTAGTTGGTAGACTCCAGCAACTCACGATTGACTGGTGCTATCAGTAGCACTTAATCTAGTCCATATGTGGGCTTTTCCAACTAGCTCGTTGAGGTACTCGAATGCCTCTTTGGGATCCTTCTAGAGAAACTCACCATTGCACATCACTTCAACAAGCTGACACTCTCACATTGTGAGTCATTCATAGAAATAACTGACAACGCGCCAACTCTTGTAACCATGTTGGGGACACCGATTTAACAGATTTTTAAACTGCTCCCAGACGTGATAAAGAGTTTCATTGTCCTTCTAGGTGAAGCTTGAGATTTGTTGTTTAAGATCATTGATCTTATGGTGTGGGAAATACTTGTTGAAAAATACAATTTTCATCTCTTCCCATGTTCCAATCGACCTAGGTCATAGAGAATATAATCAGCTTTTGGCCTTGTCCTTCAAAGAGAAGGGGAAAAACTTCAAACATACAGAGTCTGCGGCCTTAGCTCGGTTGTGAAAGGTGGCCACCACCTCGTCGAATTCCCGTATATACACGTACAAATTCTCGCTCTCTAACTCGTGAAAGGTCAGTAAAAGTTGGATCATGCCTAGCTTGAAATCCAAATTGGGCATATTGGGGGAAACATTATGCAAGACGGTGTGGCCGTGCATGTAGGGTGAAGGTAGTCGTTCAACGTCTTTTGTTGGACCTCCTCGTTTTAAGCCATCGTAAATAGATTTGGAATTGCTAAAGCAGTCGGAGAAGGAGGAAGGCTAGACACAGTAGAAGAGGCTTCAGTAGGGTTTTCAGGTCTTCGTACAAATCTCCCTAGTTTCAATAATGATTTATTCACCTCTTTTTTTTTTAATTTTTTTGAAAATTAATTTACAAAAACAACAATAGTGTATAACCGCGAATCGCAACCCCTTAGAGTGCTCCCAAGAAAGATTGGTGGGGTAAGACCTCTTTAAAAACCAACCTCCAAGACAGAGCAACATTCTTAGAAAAGATTGGTGGCATAGAATGCTAACAGAAACTAACCTCCTAAACAGAACTTCCTTAGTTTTTAATATTCAACATTTCCACACAATTGTTTCAAAAACTAAGTTGCAAAATTATTAACTTTTTGGCGTGTTTTATAAAATCTTAGATGTTACGTATTAGTACCCTAAGTTAAAGCTATTCTAAAACCTACTGTTAGATTAGTAACACTAGATTAGTAACCTAAAAAGTTACAACATAAAAATTAAAACTAATTATAACAGCAAATTAAATGACAATTCAAAGTGAGCAATAATGGAAATGATTAATGCTAAAAGAAAAATGGAAAAACGGAAACTAGAAATCTACAGCGGACACAAAAATTAATGACAAAAAGAAAAAAAAAAAACATTAAAATTAAAGGAAAAGAACACCCAAACTTAAAACAATGTGTTTTTTTTTTTTTTTTTTTTTTAGTAAATGAAGAAACAGTGACTAAAAACTAATTTAACAAATCCTACTAGCTGTAACAATTTAAAAGCTAAGAATTAAGACTAGTCCGAAACAAAAAAGAGAAAAGAAAAAAAAACGTAAATTATACTAAAGAAAAGACAAATAAAAACTGACTAATGGACAAATACGCTAACAGAAAAGATATTGTGTGTGTGTGTGTGTTTTTTTTTTTTTTAATAAATTAAAGACAAACAAAACTGTAAAATAAAGGATCCTAATCTAAAAGGCAAGAAAAAGACAAACAAACAACTTAAACTTACTGGAAATTATACTAATATACTAAAGGAAAGGGAATTTTCACTGTTATTTCTACAGTGTTTGACGATTTTGCCCCTCCACCCATGTGGAGCTGCAGCTGCTATAGTGGAAGGATGGTTCTGTCCTTCCTTCCTTCTCTGCTAGTTGGGTTGCCCACAGTGAATGGACAGTTTTGTCCTTCCATCAATGTGAGGATGATTTTGCCCTCATTACTTAGCCTACTGGTCCCTCTATCTACAGTGGGTGGATATTTTTGCCCTGTAAACCCTAATGTTTCCTTCTCTTTCTTGCTTCTGCCGCCCATTGTGTACTCTTATTTTCTCTCTCTACTATTGATGTTCTAGCTCTCTATCTCTACCGCTCTTTCTCTCTCTTTTCTTATTCTTCAGATTCTTGGCTTTCAAACCCTAACTTTCTCTCCTCTTTTTTCCTTATGCCGCTCATATTTCCCTTCCATTGTCTATCTTTATTGTTGATCTTCTAATTCTCTCTCTCTTTCTGCCGGTCTCTCTCTCTCTTCTTATTTTTTGGATTTTTGGCCTTCAAACCCTAGAATTTTTTCCCTTTTTTTTTTTTTTTTTTTTTTTTGATATTGTTGGGTTTTGGTGTTAAATGTTTAGATTTTCACATTTGTTATGTTGTTTTGTTTTTCATTATTGCATCCGGTTTTTTTCCCTCTTTCTCTCTGGTTCTGTCCGAACCCTTTTTTTTTTTTTTTCATTTTTTTGTGTTGATGTTGATATCTATTGTTAATGTTTTAACTCTCTCTCTTTCTTGCTTTCTCCCAGTCTCTCTCTCTTCTCTGTTTCCTTATTTTTTTAGATTTTTCGCTTTCAAACCCTAGAAATTTTTTTTTTAATATTGTTGGGTTTTTGTATTGAATGTTTAGATTTTCATATTTGTTATGTTGTTTTATTTTTCATTACTGTATCCGGTTTTTTTTCCCCTCTCTCTCTGGTTTTGTCCGAACTCTATTTTTTTTTTGTCCATTTTTTTGTGTTGATGTTGATCTTTATTGTTGATGATCTAAATTTTTTTTCTCTGTCTCTGCTGGTCTCTCTCTCTCTCTCTCTCTCTCTCTCTCTCTCTCTCTCCCTCTCCCCCCACCCTATTTTTTGAATTTTTGGCCTTGAAACCCTAGATTTTTTTTCCTTTTTTGATGTTGTTGGGTTTTTCTGTTGAAAGTTTAGATGGATTTTTGTGTCGAAGGTTTAGATTTTGATATTTATTATGTTTCTTCTTTTTTTTTCATTATTGTATCCGGTTTCCCTCACCCCTCCCCCCGGTTCTGTCCGAAACCTTTTTTTTTTTTGGTTCATTTTTTTGTGTTCATGTTGTTGAGTTTTTATATTGATGTTTTAGATCAGTTTTAATCTCGAAGATTTAGATTTGGATTTTTGTTGTTTGGATTTTTGGCCTCCAAACCCTAAAAAAATTTTTAATATTGTTGGGTTTTTGTGTTGAAGGTTTAGATGTCTTTTTTCGGAATGATGAGTTTTGATTTTTGGTTTTTTTTTTTTTTTTGGTTTGGTTGTGTCCGAACCCTACATTTTGATTTTTGATTTTTTTTTGGTCGATTTTTTTGTTGAGATTTTACGTTGTTATTATTGTTCTGTGTTTTTTTTTTTTTAATTTTACGTCTTTATTTTTTCCTTTTTTTTTTCTTTTTGTTATTTTTGAACTCATTGTTCATTGTTTCTCTTTGGTTTTCTCTCCTCTCCTTTCTCCAAACTCTATTTTTATTTTTTTGATCTGTTTTGTGACTTTTTGACTGATTTTTGGAAACAGTAAAAAACTTAAACAAAATATAGGGTATGTATTCTCTCTCTCTCTCTCTCTCTCTCTCTTTTTGTGCTGTTCTAGATGATCTTCACAAAAATTTCTGAATTAGAATTTTCCCATGCTATGATGATCTCTATTCAAATATGTAATAATACATATACCAGATTTATTATTTAATTTGGTATATGTTGCTGACTATGATATTATTGGTGGCATATGTTAAATAACTGTGATATACTATTTGACCATCTTAACTGTTGCTGTGGATGTTTTGAATGTGTTCATTTTCTTTTTTTTTTCTTTTTTCACAACGTATCTGTAGTTATTATGTTATTGTTTTTATATTACTGTAATATTTCTTCCCCACCCCCTTTTTTTTTTTTTAATGTTATCCTTTTTTCCCTGTTTTTCCTCGCTCTTCCCTCTATGTTTTCGTTGGGAACATTTATAACCTTTTTTCTCTCCCCTTTTGTTTAAACACATTCCCAAACATTACATTTGGTAGCTGTGAGAGATGATGTTGAATTGTATTTTAATTATTGTTTAACAGATATTCTTAATTATATAAGAGATCTGAGCATGTCATAGAATATTTAATAAAAATTTGTGTAATATTTTTTACAGTATATATGTATATATTATGTTATTTATCTAGATTAGTGTATGTAATTAAAGGTTCAAGGTTCTATTTTTTCGCTATGTTGCATTATTATTATAATTTTTGTTTTATAATTTTTTTCCTTCTTTTAGTTTCTATTGCCCGGGGATTTTTTTTTTTAATCCAATATTATATTGCTATGATGTTTAAGTTTATGGGAATAATTACTATATTTAAATGTTTTTACAATTGTAAATTATTGTAATCTTAGATGTATAATTTAGTTTCTTTATCATGTAATCCTTAAACTTATTGTAATTATATTATCTTCCTTAATTAATTACTCTTAATGTAAATTATTTATTTTTATACTTTGTCTTTAACTTTTTTTTCCCTACTGTGTAACGTACGGGTATTAAACTCATGAAAAGTAAAAAAGTAAACTACTAACAAAACTAAAGCCTTTGTAAGAAAACTTCCTACAAAAACTAACGTGCAAAAAAAAAAAAAAAACTATAAACAAAAAAGTAACAAATGCAAGTGTCAAAACTTTTTTTTTTTTTTAAGACAAAATGGAAGGCAACCAATCTGACTAATAACCTAGAGAAACAGTAAACTAATAACAACGTAAACTAATAAAATAAAAGAAAACTAACAATAACATAAACCTTTTTTTTTTTTTAAGTAAAAGAAAACAAAGGCAAAATTAAATAAAAGAAAAAAAATAAAAGAAAATTGTATGTACCTCTTTCGGCTTAAAATCTACTGCTCAATCTTGCTTGAGGCACCTCCCTGGCAACAATGCAAAATTTGTTTATGCCTAAACTATGTCGAAATTTAACGGTCAATTGTAGCACGAATCAGGTGATCATATCCACGAGGAGGTGATAGAAACAAACAAGAAAATATTAACAAAACAAAAGCGTTAGAGAAATAAGCAATCAAACAAATAAAAGAAAGAAGTATTTTTTGTGATTTTGAAAAAAATTAAAAGACAACGCAATTTAAAATGGAAAAAATTCAATAATCAAAATGGTTAAGATATCGAGAATCACATATATGTTTCATTTACCTATTTGAATTTTGATTCATAAAATGACTCAATTGAAAGTTTCATATGCGAAACAATCAATCGGAAAATAAAGATTTGAAGAACTTGCGGATTAAAATATATTTGAATAAATAAAATTCTCATATTAAGAACTAGCAAAAATTATCTTATAAGAAATCCAAAAGTGACAATATATCATAGGTAATATTACAGTAAAAGACTATTTATAAAATAATGCTATCAATATATTATATCATGCAACAATCACATAAAAAGAGCTTGACTAAATGTACATAAAAGTATAAACAAAATATATTGATATAAGAAAAAAAAAATAATAAGTTGAAAGAAAATTATTTACTCAAATATATAAACCATAAAAATCATTGGAGAATCAAAACTCAAACAAACTCACTAAACATTTAGGATCATCTCTAACCTCACCAAAAAACTTTAGCCTAGCTTGCAAAGTATTCTCACAAAATTCTAGAGAAAAAATATGAGAATAAAAACAAGATAAAAATGAAAGAAAAAATATCTAAACTTAAGCTAAAAATTCAACATCCCAACGCACTTGGCAAAACCACTATTTATAGAGTTTTTGAGAAGTCCCATCATCTACAAAATAAAAAGAAAAATAAAATAATAGTTGATTAGTTTGAATTGAACTATTTTAGTTATAATAGTAAATTTTTTTGAATTTTCAGAAAAGATAAAAAACTTTTTAAGAAAAAGATAAAAATTTTAAAAATAAAAAATAAAAAAAATACAATTTAAGTTGGAATGAGATAACGAGACAATTAGGAACTAAATAATTAAAAACATTTCCAAGTTGATTAGAATTTACAATGACATTATTCGGTGGAATAAAAGCTGATTTTAAGGGAGAATTGCAGCAGTTAGAAACGGTGCATTCAGCAAAGGGAATCCCATCAGTTTGGGACATGTGGCGCGAAATCATGGGCGGAGAGAAAACAAATGCCAGCAGCTGGGACCCATTGGATTGCGTGGCGATCAGGGAGTGGAGAAGAAACTAACAAAGGGGACAGCTGGGGCCCACGGTCTACTGCTGGCCTCTGCTGCGAACGTGGAACGCACAAAAAGTCGCCCCTGGATTGGCTGGATGCGCGCATGGAAAAAATGGCCCGGAGAGTTGGAAAACGTTATGAGAAGCGCGGGGACCCACACGAGCTGTTGGCTATTACGAAGGTGGCACATGATGGAATCTAGTGAGCTGCGCGGCTTGGCTGGCTTGGCTTAGCTAGCGTGGCTCAGACGGCTAATGGGCTAAAATCACTTATGAGCTTTTTGATGATTTTACTTGCAATTTTGGCCAAATGTATTATTTTCTGATGAAACAAGATAAATTAAATTAAAATTAAATATTTTCAAATCAAAATTTTTGTGATTAATTTCATGAAAATATTTAATTAAAATTTAATTTATTTGACAATTATGTATATCAAAAGTGTATTTTTGTACACTTACCATGAGTGTAGGAAAATTAGTTATTTATGAAAATTAGCTTTAGTTTCGGGTCTTAATTATTAATGCCTATTAATTTCATAATTGAAATTATGCAGGCTGTTAATGAGACAGTCGCGCTTGCTAATATTGTGCTAGCAATCTTTAGAAGAGCTGTAAATGATGTTAAGATGAAGGGCAAGTATGTTTTACAAGTATACAAAACGATTCCTCTTTTTGGCGTGAGCACTATAAAAAAATTAAGATTAATTTTCAATGCATTTTAGTCATTGAATGGACCAAAAGTATAATTTATTTAGAACTACTTTTATAAATGGCCCCCAAACTGTATACCACGTATCATATATAGTCCCCGGATTTTTAATTTTACACACATCACAATCTCATGAACTTTCTGCTACTATGCCAATGCTCTCTTTGTCAATGTTTTGTTAAAAAAAATTGATAGAAATTGAACATATTTAAATCATATGAGCTTTTATTTATAGATAAAGTCATATTTAAACATCTTTTGGAACGAAATTGTACTTCCATCAAAGATAATTTGAAAGTTATAAACTGTACGTTCATAAAAAGTACATATAGAGCCTTCGGCGATATTTTGGAGTTTTATAAGGTTCCTAATAAAAAAACATTTAATTAAAATTTTAGCCTCATTTAAAGTTCATGTTGTCTAAACGTGTTTAATTTTGATTCAGTTTTTGACATAATACCGATAAAGGGGCCGGTTGCATAATAGTGAAAAAGATCAAGATAGTTTGATGTCTAAAATTGAAAGTCAGGAATGAACATAAGAGTATTGTATAATTCATGTGGCTATTTGATAATACCAACATAGGGGCCATTCAGTTTTTTTATTTAGTGGGGGCACAATTGAAATTTTGTAGTCACTTAAAAGGAGAAGATTAAAATTTTCAAAAATTTTAGGAGCACATGCCCTCATATTCATTTTAACTTTCCTCAGTTATTTGTTTTTTATTCACAATTTCTATTGCAACTTGGGTCGTAGCCAAGTGTGGACAAGTGGTGTAACAACCCCAACTGATATTATTTTTCTTTTAATTTTACCCTAAAATTTTTATAGCTTTTACTTCTTTGTCTTTACTGAAAATTAAAAATCTTCATATAGTCCCCACTAAAATTCTATCCTTTAGTTTTTACGAGTTTAATACCTGTGCGTTGCACGGGGAAGGAAAAAAAAAAACAAAAATGAAAAAATTGAGTAATATATGACAAAAGCAGCTAATTAAGATATAAATTATAATTACAGTAATTATATTTTTTTAGTATTTACTATTATAATATTAAAGTATATACATTCATATTTATAAGCGTAATTTTCTTGAAATAAAAAAGTTTAAATAATAAAAAATTTTAAAAAATCAAAGGAATAACAAAGTTGGGGGGAAAGTTTAATAAAATAAAAACTAATTAAATTAAAAAATAAACGTAAAAATGAATAGAAATTTTAAAAAATTTATTTCTAAAGATTATAGATATAAATATAAAAGAAATTTATTGAACATTTTGTTTAAAAGAAGAGAAGAAGAAAAAAATAACAGAAGTCAAAGAATAAAATAATAATAATATCAAATATTAAAATAAAATATTAAGTGTAAGAATTGTTGTTAATAGAATAAAATATAATAATATATTGTTGTTAAAAAATCAGAAAGAATAAATAAGTTAAAAACTTTTAAACTTAGATAGTCAAAAAAATTTTAATAACTTAAGTAAATTTTTAAATTTAAACAAAAATAATTAAATCAATAAATAAACCTAGAAATGGAATAAATATTTTTAAAAATTTTAATTTTAAATAATTATATTAATATATGACATAAATAATAATTTAGCTATCATAATTATAAATATACATTTTTGATAATTACGTTTCATTATAGTAGAAAAATTATTTATTGATTTTTAATTATAATGTAATTTTATAGACGTTTTTATATTTTGGAATTTCTATAAATTATTATTTAATTTCAAATTTTTTAGTTTGTTTGTTTATTTAGAATATTATAATTTAATTGTATTAATTTATTCTTTAAATGTATTATTCTGTTTTATTTTTCATTAAATTTTTATTGATTCAATAATTTAAAATTTTTAAATATTATTTAACGTATATAATTTTATTTTTATAATTGAAAATAATTTAATAAAATATAATTTTTTTATCTTATGATTTTTGCTTTTTCTATCTTTATTTTTTAAAATTTATTTTAATATAGATATAGATATTTTTTCTTTTTCTCTCTCTATCTCTATCTATCTCTCTCTCTAATGACCGGACAATGCCACTCTCTCTCTATCTCTCTCTCTAGCCAAAAGGGTAAAACAGGTAAGTCACTGTGTAGCTGGGAAAATGCAGGGAAATTGAAGGGCAAAAACTTAATTTTACTGTGGCGTTATTATAGAACACTGTAGCATAAACAAAAAAAATGAAAAAAAAAACCCCAAAGTTACTGTTTATTATTGTGCAGTGAACAATAACTCATTCCATCCTTTTAATATATGTAT
The DNA here is from genome assembly GCA_025413485.1 of Ficus microcarpa. Taxonomy (NCBI): domain Eukaryota; kingdom Viridiplantae; phylum Streptophyta; class Magnoliopsida; order Rosales; family Moraceae; genus Ficus; species Ficus microcarpa. The sequence goes on from CM046383.1 coordinate 21,292,155, forward strand.
AATATACTGATGTAATTTATTTAAAATATATATATGTACACCCCACTGAAATTTATGTTTGTAACCAATTGCAGAAATTCTATATTAATGCCTGATAATATGTTGTTTTTCTATTTAAGTTCATAAATTCGATGATATTAGCCTAAAAGTTTTATATTG
>CM046383.1:21292413-21366356 GCA_025413485.1 Ficus microcarpa
ACCCTCTTGGACATTTCTCTAGCTTTTCGCATGATTGATTAAAAAAAAAAAAAAAAAAGTAGTAGACAACCCGTCAAACAAGAGAAGAAATAAATGAAAAGAAAAAGGAAAGAAAGAAAAGAATAAAGATAATATATGAGCTTTCGTGGAAGGCATGCGAATGCTAGGGAGAAGACTAGCATGTTGACTTCACAATACAAAAACTAGTCTCCTGAGCTATTTTTATACAACGCCTCTTAATGCATCCTTTAAATTAATATGTATAAATTTTTTATTTTAAGAATAAATATAAATAATTTTTATAATTATCATAAATTATATATTTTAACAAGTAAATATATAATTGTGGATATTATGAGGAGCACATATGAAGATATTCATATAACATTTCATATAAATATCGAACTTCTGATTGGTGCAGAAAACGCGACAATGCACTCAAATTCATGTACGACATACGAATTCTATTACCTTCGTCGCAAGCAACAATATACAATTCTTTCCAACTTCATATTAACAAATAAAAAAAAAATCTTTCCAACTTGTTCTTACATTAATACCCTCACACAGTTATCCTTTACTAAACGTGAATACACTTGTAGACCTTTACGAAAGTGCAAATTTACACTTTCACCCAGAAGGAATTATTTTTAAGAGAAATTTAGTTTTTCTCCCCTGAAATTTGAGCCCCGTAATAAAATGTCTCAAAATTTTTTATTTGTATCCTCTATTCCCCCAAACTTTAACGTTAAAACGTTTGTGAATTTTCGTTTGTATTACTTTAGGTAAAGGAAATTGAGGATCAATCTCATGTTTGCCCTCTAAATTTTGGACCCTATAACAAAATGTCCCATGAAATTTGAAAAATTAGTAAATTTTTCCCTTTTGTTATTTTTGTTAACGGAATCCCCAACGTGTCAAAGGAAAATCAAAATTGAAAGGACAATTTTGTAAAAACATAAATTAAACTTATAAAAATTCTCCTGGAAAATGAAAAAAAAAAAAAAAAAAAGCCCTCTATATTATAAGAAGTTGAATATAGATAAAACTTTTTGAACCATTAAAAAAAAAAGAAAAAGAAAAAAATGCCTGTAAAAATTGTTGGGGACCACTGAAAATCACTACATATTAAATTGATGAATAGTCATCAATGACAAAGTCATTCAAAAAAGTGGACAACTCACGAATATCATAGAAGTTGTAAAATAAATTACTCGAGCTTTTAAATTCAAATAGGTTCTGCCAAACCCAAAATAAATAAATAAAAAGGTGAAATAAATGAAAGAAAAAAGGACTAAAATATGTGCTTTCCTGGAAAGTATGCAAATTGATACGGATAAAAAAAAAAAAAAAAAAAGTACGTTAACTTGACTATACTAAAGCTGTGTTTGGTAGTGTTTTGGAAAGTTCTTTGCACAAACTATAATGTAAATATTTTATTTAGTAAAAGTATCCAAAAATTATTTATATAAAAATCAATATATTTAATATTTATTTGAAGAAACAAGAATTTGTAATTTTTGTTTTTTTGTTTTTACTTCTTCTCTTTTTGTTAGAAGTAAAAGTAGAAATATGTTAAAAGCACAACAATTCTAAACTAACCCTGAAATTAATCCTCTAATAGTATGTTTACTTATTAGGAATGAGAATCTACCCCCCATTTACTTATCTATTTTTATCTTAGAATGGGAGGAGAATTGTGTGAGGCTCACGATATTAAAGTTAAATAACTACATTATCCCTAATTTTACTTTCTTATCTCAAGATTGAAAAGGGAAAAAAAAAAAAAGAAGTTAGAATCTTCTTTTTCCTATTCTTTTCCTTATATTGTATTCCTCTCTTTTCAAAAGTGTCCTTTTGTTTTAATTTGACAAATTTATTTCAAAATTTTTTTTCTAAAGAAAACTTATATATCAAGAGTTCAACATTCACTGAAACAAAATATTTTATCTCAATTTTTTAGTTTTTTTGTTTCAAAAATACTCTTAATATTATAATTTACTTGTTTGAATTGAAAACACAAAAGTAACCAAAATGATATATAATAAATTTATAACAAATGACTCCGATTTTTGGTCTATGGATGAATATGACTGACAGTGATTCTGACTTCGATTTCTAGAACCAAAATAAATAACGTATTATGACTCCGAATCCTAACTCAAAATCCTATCCACTCTAATTACACTAATTAAACAAGGCATTAACTTTTGGATACTACACCTCTCCCAAAACCCTTGTTCTTCTTCTGCTGTTTGTGATCAAAAGACCTATATAATTCCTTTATTTCATGTTTCAGTTCCCCTTTTTCTCCAATTCTTTGGCATTACCCTCACAAGTAGCAATAAAAAAAATTCTTTCAAACTTGTTCTTACATTAACTCCCTCACATATTTGTCCTTTACCAAATGTGAAAATACTAGGACACCCTTACATGAGTGCAAATTTACCATTTCACATGTCAGAAATTTATTTTTAGGACAAATTTCGGGTTTGCCCCCCCAAATTTTGATCCTTGTAACAAAATGTCCTCAAATTTTAATTTGTAACCTTTATTTGTCAAAATTTTGAAACGTTTGCAAATTTTCACCTTTTATTAGTTCAGTTAGTGGAAATTAAGGACAAATATAATGTTTACCCTCTAAATTTTGAGCTTTATCACAAAATGCCCCATGCCCTACGCCCTCCCTCCCGAACTTTGAAGCATTAGCAAAAATTTTCCTTTATATTAGTTTTGTTAACAGAATTCTCATGTCACACAAAAAAATCAAAATTAACATACTAATTTTGTAAAAACAAAAATTAAATTTAAAATAATTCTCTTGCAAAATTAAAAATATCCTTTGAATTAAAAAAAAAAAAAAAAAAAAAAAAGATGCCCTTAAAAATTGTTGGGGGACCACTGGAAATGCCTGCAAATCGTAGTGTATGAACAGCTACAATGACCAAGTCATTCAAAAAGTAGACAGGTACCCGTGATTTCCTAGAAATTGTAATTATATTAGCATTTTGCATTAAATAAAAAAATAAAAAAGAAAAAGGACAATAATACAGGCAAGAGCAAAACAACACACGCATAGGTCCCGCCAAACCCAAAATAATAAAATAAAATAAAATAAAATGAAAGGTGAAAGAAATGAAAGAAAAACGACAAAAATAAGAGCTTTCCCGGAAGGTATAATGCAAATGCTACGGAGAAAAGCATGTTGACTTCACAATACAAAAAACTAGTTCTCTAAGCTCTATGATACTAGACCTCTCTCAAAACCCTTGTTCTTCTCCTGCTGTTTGTGATCAAAATTAGACCTCTCTAATTCCTTTCTTTCATCTTCCAATTTCCCTTTTTCTCTTAACCAACATGGCTCTTGAACTAGTTGGTGGAGCTTTTCTCTCTTCTCTGTTCCAGACTCTGTTCGACAACTTGGCTTCTTCTGAGGTCCTGGACTTCTTCCGCAAAAAGAAACTCGACCCGGTGCTGCTCAAGAACCTGGAGATTCTGTTGATTTCAGCTGAAGCAGTTCGTGATGATGCAGAGGGCAAGCAACTCGGCAATCCATACGTAAGGAAGTGGCTTCTTCAACTCAAAGAAGTGATTTACAAGGCAGAGGACTTGATGGTTGAGATCTCTGATGAATGTTTGCCAACCGACATGGAGGGCGAATCTTCAAGCAGACCGAGCAAGGTAAGGAGGCTTGGCTTATCTGGTTGTGAAAACGAGATAGAGCCAAAGTTACAGGATATTATTGGTACTTTGAAATTGCTTCTTGAACAAAAAACCCACTTGGGTTTACAAGAAACAAGTGTTCAGAATGGATCGTACAATTCTCAAAGATTACTCGGAACTTCTATAGTTGAAGAGTCGGATGTCTACGGCCGAGAAGGTGACAAAAAGAATATCATTGATTTGTTGCTCTCGAGTGATGACAGCGGCAATAAGATACATGTGATTCCCATCGTCGGTATGGCTGGGATTGGCAAAACTACACTTGCCGGACTCGTTTACAATAATGATCGAGTCAGTAAGTCTTTCGATGTCAAAGCATGGGTTACTGTGTCGGATAATTTTGATGCTTTGAGAATTACAAAAACGATCCTTCAGCAAGTGGAGAAATCGGACTCCCAAGCACATGACAACAGGGACTTGAATCAATTACAAGAAGCATTGAGGAAAGCTCTAGAAGGTCGAAAGTTTTTCTTTGTTCTTGATGATGTTTGGAACAAGAATTACAACTTGTGGCATAAGTGTATGCGCGCTTTGGAAACTGGAGCACATGGAAGTAAGCTCATCGTGACAACACGGGATGAGAAAATTGCATCAATGGTGGCGCCTAATGTTCGACCTCATCAACTGGGGGCAATATCTGACGAAGAGTGCCGGAAGTTGCTAGCAAAACATGTTTTCTGTAACGGGTCCCCAAGCGCATACCCAAATATGGAAGTAATTTCTAGAAAAATCGTTGAAAGATGCAAAGGTCTCCCTTTAGCTGTGATATCTCTAGCTGGTCTTTTACGTGCCCAACCAGATCCGAAGGAATGGGAAAGGATATTGCATGCTGACATTTGGGAGATGCAAAACAACGATGATGTCGAAATTCTTCCATCTTTGTGGTTGAGCTATCGTTATCTTCCCCCTCACTTAAAGCGTTGTTTTGCCTATTGTTCATTACTTCCTCACGATTATGAATTTGGCAAAGAAGAGCTAATCCTGCTATGGCGGGCAGAAAATCTCTTGGCAATCCAGAAAGGACAAAGACCAGAAGAAGTTGGAGAGAACTACTTTAATGATCTGGTAGCAAGGTCATTGTTTCAAAAAAAATCGTATCCCATGTATGTTATGCATGATTTGGTGAGTGACCTGGCAAAATTTGTATCAGCAGATTTTTGTCTTGGTTGGGATGAATACAACTCAAATACATCCAAAAGCAAAGCTCGTCACTTGTTTCTGGGTAATAAAATAGTTGACTCCAAGGCTCTATCTCAAGCAAAGTATTTGCGTACTTTACTAGCTACCCTTTGGGGAAGGAAGTACTCCTCGTTGTCCGTAGCTAAAAGCTTAAGGGTTCTCTCTCTACCAGGGTATCCTAAGCCGGATTTGCCTGATTCAATTGGGGATTTGATACATCTAAGATATTTGAATTTGTCCTCAAGCCAAATTAAAAGTCTACCTGATACAGTGTATAATTTGCACAACTTGCAAATACTACTGTTGTTAGAATGTGAAAAGCTTGCTCGATTGCCAAACAAGATAGGAAGCCTGATCAACTTGCTGCATCTCGATGTTACAGGGACACCTTTGGTGGATATGCCAGAAGACCTGTATAAGTTGAAAAGTCTGCAATTCTTGTCTGATTTTGTTGTGGGCAAAGATAATGTGTCTAGCATTAACCAGTTACAAAAGCTTCTTCATCTACATGGAACAATTAGGATTTCAGGACTTGAGAATATTGTGGGTGTTGGAGATATTGCGGAGACTATTTTGAAGGATTTGAAGTTTGTCACAGAGTTGATTTTGAGATGGAATGAGAACGGTGATTCAGAATTGGAAAGAATAGCACTTGAGAGGCTACTACCTTACACGGATTTGAGAATTCTAGAAATCAATGGATACGGAGGTACAAGATTTGCAGATTGGTTAGGCGACACTTCGTTTTCTAATGTTACAAGCTTGCATCTGGTAGGTTGCAGACGTTGTCGCTTATTGCCTCCACTTGGGCAGCTACCATCTCTCGAGGAACTCTACATCAGGGGATTTGATGAGTTGGAAAGAATAGGTGATGAGTTTTTTTCTAGTAGCACCTCTTCCACGATTGTGCCATTCAGATCCTTGAAAATATTGAATATTAGTTATATGAGGAGTTGGAAAGAGTGGTCACTAACTAGAGCTCATGGAGAAGCAGGTGTTCTTCCATCCTTGACACGTCTTCAAAAATGGAATTGCGATCAACTTGTGAGTTTGCTACCTGGGGAGCCACAACAACAGACACATACCCCATTTCCATCTCTTGAGACTATTGGTGTCGTAAAGTGTCCAATGCTAGAGACATTTTTAGAATGGGGATCCTTCTCAAGATTACAATCTATAGCGATCTGTGATTGTCAGATGCTCTTTGCACTCCGTAGGAGGTGGGATCTGCAGAGATTCACTTCTCTCACATCATTGTCACTTGTGTACTGTTTGGATTCTTCTGTGAATTCATTTCCAGAGAAGGGCCTACTTCCAACCACGCTCACTTCTCTCACTATCTATGATTTTGAATATATTGAATTGCTGAATGGTAAGAGCCTTCAACAACTCACCTCTCTTGAACGCTTGTCTATTTTCTACTGTAAAAAGCTCCGGTGCTTGCCAGAAGAGAGGCTACCCCCTTCTCTTTCTTTTCTACGTATCCATAATTGTCCTTTCGTGGAAAGACGGTGCCAAAGAGAGAATGGGGAAGATTGGCACAAGATCGGTCACATATCTCGCGTGGAAATTACAGGTGAGTTTTTTATGTTATAATCTTTTCACAAAACATGCATTTCATGCCCCCCTTTACTAATTTATCACCAATCAAAAAATAAATAAATAAATAAAAATCCAAGTTAAAGCCTGCTCTCTTTTTATTTTATTTCATTCTTTTTCTCTTAACTTTTCTTTCGTTCCTAATATATTGTTTGAGCAATTGACTTGAATTTTTCAGAAACATTTTAACAAAACTTTACTTCGATTTGGATTTTAAATTTTTCTTTTTTGCATTTGTGTGTTTGTTTAATGTATTAGTTTAGTAAAAGCTCAATAGAACAACATCTCCGATCCCCCTATTCTCTTTTTGTTTCGACCCACTCTTTTTTATTCTCCTTTGATGGGTGGGGGTTACTGTTGATGTGATCTGAAAACTGCAACACATTTTTCGTTTTTGTTGTTATTGCAGGGGCAAGGGTATGAGATGGGTTCTAAGAAGAGGAAAGCTGCAGAAAAGGCGGTTCCAAAAGCAATAATGAGGTGAGTTAGGCTACACAAAATACTTTTCTTTTTTCCTTCTCTCTCTCTTTGATATACGTACTATTAATCTTTAGCTTTAAATGAAATGCAGACTGTTTTAGCTTCAAGGATGCACGACGTAGTTGAGTACTTCAATGCTAGCACCTTTGTTCGACTCGAGGTTTGTTTAAATTGGAGTAATTGGAGTTGTTCGGTGATTAGTGACGAAGACAGGAATTTGGTCGGAGGGACTAAGATCAACTACATCTATGTCGATGGTGTTATGGAAATCATCTGGTGTTCAGATCTTGTATGCTAATTTTTGTTCCTGATACACTCCAATGTGATGGGAACATCGTATGGGGTTACTTGTATGAACTTTGCAATCTAGAGGAAATTAGGTAATATTTTATGAATTGCAAATTAAATTACAGTTTTTCCTCGGATTCATTGTAATTCTAGTTAAGAAAGTTTTCAAGAGGGTGTATTGGGATCAAGGGAGTAGAGAGAGAACTTGTAGAAAAGATTTTCTTCTAGGATTGTTAGAAATGCTATGATTGTATCATCGAAAATCACTGAATAAGATCAAGCTCTGTGTTCGGAGTCTCGGGGACGTAGGCAGCATTTGGCCGAACCCCGTTAACAATATTTTGTTGTTCTTGGATATGTTTGTGGTGTTTGTTTGTTGTAACTGGTTATTGTCGTGTGAACATATGATCCGTGAGAAATAATGATGTGGTTAGACTACTTCAATGCTTTGTTTCAACTATGTCAAGTTGGTAGAGACTAATCATATGTAAGTCTTTCCCCTTTTTTTCTTTTTTTTCTCTTATCTTATCTTTTTTTCTTTTCTTGGCAAAGTAGAATCAGGATTTGTTAGTTTGTTTGTCAAGAAGATAAGTGTTTTTTCAAAATTTAACTAAACAGAATAAAATAGATATTGTTTGGAGAGCTTTTATTGAGCATAACAACTGAAGATTCAATTTTGAAAAATAGTATACATGTTGTATTACATATAAGTAGGAGACAAAGAAAACGTAGAAATAAACTTGGTCCAAAGAGGGATGGTTATGAACGAAGTAGAATTGTGTTCGGCAGAAAACATGGGAAAAATAAAGAATGAAGATTCTATTTCTATATCTCTATATATCTATTACCTCTATATATACATATACATATATTTATATTATAAACTTCGTCCTTACCTCACAGCACGCTCGTTATGAGTCCTAAGCCCACCATTTGACAACTTTAATTAAAAATATTTAAATTTAAAAAAATTAAAAAATTAAAAAAACTATAATTTTTTTTTAATATTTGCTTTGACAACTATCATATATATATATACATATATATAAGCTCAGTCTTGTCACTAAAAATGCTAGTTTTATTTTGAATTTTTTTTTGTTTTTTACTGTTTTGCTTTTTTACCTAATTGTTGTACGTTTCATTCTTGTCTTTTTGTTTTTCAGTTTTTCTTTTTTCCTTACTGTTTGTCTTTTTATTTTTTTCTTCCTTAAAATTAGTATTTTTTTACTCTAAAATGGAGTTTTAGTTTTAAACGAGTTTAATGTCTGTACGTTACACAGAGAAGAAGGAAAAAAATAAATAAATAAATTTAGTATTATATAATAAAAGTAATTAATTAAGATAAATAATGTAATTATAATAAATATATTTTTTTAGTATTTATTATTTTAATAATATTAGAGTATAAATATTGCATTTGATAAGACAAATTTCTCTTAAATTTTTTTATAGAGGGTGAGAATCTTTTCTAACAACAACGAAGGAACAAAAAATAATGTTAACCAAATTTGTGCAGAAAAGGACTTAAAAAGAAAAGGAAAAAAAAAAAAAAAAAAGAGGAATATGTAATTAGCAAGAAAAACTTGAAAAAGAAAAAGAAAAAAGAAAAAGAAGAAAGAAGTATTTTGATGCAAAAGTCGGTTAAAGACGTCCACAAACGTTTGCTGGTGGGCTAATTTTACATAATTGCAAACCAGCCATTTTTCTATTTTTAGATACGTAAATACTAAATATTGTATATTCTCTCCTCCTGGAGAGAGAGAGCAAGATGGAGTAAGGAAAGAGACAGTGGAGTATTTCAGAAGTTCACTGTTTGTCTGATTTTGAGTTGAATTTTTGTCATCAAAAGGAGAGCCCTTTCAAAGGAGACCGAGAAAGGAGAGGTAGGATTTGAGGGGCAAGACAGTCAAGTCATTGTGCTAGAAGGGCGGCATGAAGGAATTTAAGGGTTAAAATCGTAATTTTACTGTGCATTAAGAGTAAAATTACATTCCTTTAGTATATACGTCCGCACAACAATTTGAGGGCAGAAACGCCCATTCACTGCACACTCCCACCCAGCAAGCAGAAAACAGAAGGGCGAAACCGTGATTTCACTGTGCGGGACTATGCATTCCTATAGCTTGAACTGCGAAAACCAAAGGAAAAAGAGGGAAATCACTATTCATTCCTGTAGAAAGAACAGTAAAATCTCCCTTTCTTTTAGTATATAGTAATAATGAGATCATAAAAAAACAATTTAGTTTGATCATTGACTCCATTTAAAATAATTTTTCTCAAATATATCTTTTTTACATATTTGCTTGAAATTTTTGTTTACGTGACGTTCTTGTCTTTTTTTATTACACAAAGCAATCTTTTTTCATTTACGACAATGGACAAATTATAAGAAGTCCAAAACATATTAAAAGCCAAACACGTACTGATAATAAATAGTGCATTTATAAGGGTTCGAACTTACAAATTCCCATTATAATACTATGTTGGTTTACCAATTCTCCCAAAAACTTAAGGTGTTAGGAGGTAGGTCAACAATAGTTTTATATTTCAAAAACTCCTATTAAAATTTTAATATATATATATATATATTTTTTTTTTTCAAAGATCTTATCCTTTATAAATCTTTTTGAAACTATAAAAGAAATTGTTTTCTCAAATGTGGTATTCACAAATACTTTTTATCTTCCTAATTTCTTAATGAAAATTTTGTGTTTTTATTTAAATATATTTTTTCCTTTTTATGTTATACATACATTCTATCTTTATACACAAGTAGTGTCGATCACACTTCTTGAGTTACGACACAAATGCTAAAACAGTCGTTTTGATCCTAACTTTTGTTTTTGTCTTTTTAATATCTTTTCGAAATATCATTTTCTATCATTTACCCTTATTAAAATCTTTTTATATTCGATGAGTACCTACTTAAATTTTTTCCCAGTAATACTCTAAACTATATTTACATCGAAAGTTGTCCTCTAAATATTATTTTGTCATCATTTTTATTTGCCTTATGGGAACTTTGACCGCATAAGGTCGGTTCTAGTCGGTTTTCAGGGCCTTCATAATCGAACGGTTGAACCTTGATAGTCTACCAGAACTGTGTTTTCGGTCCATTGGGCTTGATAACATGGCAATCGACCACAAATAATCAACAATTTATTGGTAACAAGTAATATCTAAACTAAAGGTTTCATGGTTTGAATTACATGAAATAAAAAATCAATTCGCAGTCTAATTGAAATTTGGATTTTGAAAATTCCAATCCTGTTTAATCTTATTAATCAGATTGGATTAAACAGATTTACAAATTAGACGAATACCTTTAATCTAAACTAAAAGCTTACAGATTCATCAACTACTCTCTATTGTTGCGAATCGAGACATCATGGCTTATGAGCTTGCTGAGAAGGATGTTGTTGTCAACATGAAAGAAACATGAAAGCTAATCAATATGATCGGTCCTTATATTGTTACATTTGTGCCATTTAGGTCTTGTCTTTTCTTTTTTTTTTTTTTTTTTTTTGAAAAATGACCTAAATTCTTTAGAAAAGGTACAAAAAGTTCATTTATTATCAAAATAATTTATTGCCGTAAATAGATTAGCTTAATTGTTTGATTGGTCCTAAACCATTACATTTGTGATGTTCTCTCTATATTGAAGTTGCTAAACTGACATTGAGAAAATAAAACAAAACAAAACAAAACAAAAAAAAGAGTTAAAAATCACCCTATATCTCTCTCTCTCTCCACGTGTCTTCTTTTCTCTCTTTGTCGATTTCCTTCTTTTAAATCTTGACGAGTGAGAGATACAGACAGAGAGGGACTTTTTATATTTTATATTTTCTTTTTCTTTTTCTTTTTTTAAAGTTTTTTACGTTGTTTTATTTTCTTATGATTAGTGTAGTAAATTTATTAAACTGTTGCGCTTTCAACTAACAAAAGCGACTAAAATGTCATAAACATAATAATTTAGGATCAATCAAACAATTACACCAATCTGTTAACCATCGTTAACTGATTCCGTTTAAAAAAATAAAATACTTTTTTGTACCCTTTCAAAAGTTCAGAGATGAGGAACCAAAAAAATACAAACTTAATAATTTAGGGACCAATTGAACAACTTAATAATTTAAGGATTTTCTATTTTTGTTTTATTTTCTCAACATTAGTTTAACAACTTCAATATAAATTGACACCAAAACGTCACAAACATAATAGTTTAGGACCCATTAAGCAATTAAGCCAATCTGTTTACGGCAATAAATAGTTATGTTAATAAATGAACCTTTTGTACCCTTTCTAAAGAGTTGAGGTCATTTTTCAACCAAAAAAGGGTACCAAAATGGCACAAACGTAACAACATAAGGGCCGATAATCTCAAAAAGAAAGTGAGCTAGTAGGATTCGAGCGCTATTTATTTTTGTAAAGTTAGGTGTGAATTTACCGCTAGATTATATCAGCGTTTATTTGACTTAATTTAACTTTAGTTACACTTTTTTTTTTATTTATTTTCATTTTAAATATCTCCATCATTTTTCATCCTCGTCTCAACTTTCTTGATTCTTTACTAACGTACTCCATTAAAAACAAAAAAACAAAAAACAAAAAACAAAAAACAAAACAAAACAAAACAAAACAAAAAACAAAAACAAAAACAAAAACAAAACAAAACAAAACAAACAAACTTTAATTCACCCGCGATTTTTTGCCAAAACAAGCCGTTATTTCTACCTTCCAAAATAAGCCCTTTCCCTTTGCCCCCAAAACCATATTCCATTTTTTCTTTAATCTCCTCTCTGTCTCTTTCTCACGCTCTCTTATTAGGTTTTCCATAATTAAGAAATGATGTATTTACACAAAATAGCCATTTTTACTTATCCCTTGTAAAATATAAACATTTTTTTTTAATTTATTTGCAAAATTGAACAAAATTTGAATTTCAATCATTGTTTGTTCCATGTTTACATTTTTGAATTAAGGAATAATAATTTTAGAACTTGTATTATTAATTTATTTTAAATATTAATTTCAAATTAATTGGTTATTTTAGACTACTTCTATGGGAGGAAATTTTTTCTCTTGAATATGTGATCACAAGTTATTATTATTATTATTATTTAAAAACGTTTAGTTTTTTCTGGACATTTTAGACTTTTTTTGTTTTGTTTTATATTTTAAAGAGTAAATGACCTAAATGGTCCCTGATCTCTTTACAAGGTGACGATTTGATCCCTGTTTTTTTAATTTTGACCAAGACGACCCTAAACTCTTAAAATGTGGCAATTATAGTCCTTTCCATCCAAAACCGTTAAGTTTCTAACAGAAAATGTCACATGACAGACATGTGATATATATGTTAAAGGGTATTTTAGTAATCTAATATTAAATTATAATTAAAATTTTTTTGATTATTTCAAAGAAAAAGAGTAACCCAGATATAAGGTTTATAAGGATGAACTATAGATTTGAGTGCCACTGCCGCCCCAGTCTGACTATGCCGGAGAAGGAAAAGGTGGCGATCGATGAAGGCAGCGAGGAGATCAGCGACAAGTTCGAGGGAATCTGGATTGCTTAGCGAATCGTACCTGCTGTGCATTCTCATCCTCACCAGTGAGATCAGATCTGAGTGTCGTCGTCACCCCAGTCTGACTATGCATGAGAAGGATAAGGCAATGATTGACGAAGGCAGCGAGGAGATAAGTGATGAGTTTAAGGGAATCCGGATCATGTAGCAGATTGTACCTGCCCTATGTTTTCATCCGTGCAAGTGAGATCCAGGGAGAGGAGAGAGAAGTGAAGATCTGTAGCCAGGAGGGCCCGTTTGGTGCCTCTGACAACGACGACAGCTGCTGAATTTGGGGTTCGAATCCCCCTGACGAATCCCCATGCTAAATCTTTGTTGTGGGCTTTTAAGGTTTCAATTCCAATTTCATCACAAAAAATGGGTATTTGACTTTGAATGTGATGAACCATGGATATTTGGCTGTGAATTTGATGAACCATGGGTATTTGGTTGTGAAAGGGATAAACTCAAGAAATTTAGGTGTTCGTGCGGTGGGACTTGGGGGCAGTGTTTGACGGCGTCGGCGACCTCCTACAAATGCTTTTGTCGGAGGTTGCCGCAAACAAGCTCCTGTCGGAAAAATCGGATTCGGTATCAGAGTTACGGCGCAGCGGAAGTTTTAAAAATTTTATGCCGTTTCTGGAAAAGAAGCTCATGATGCATGTAACAATAAATTAAATTCATGATCAAGCATACCTTATTTCTTGGATTCCGGAATTGCTAGAGCGTTTGACCAACGTGTCTTCTCTACTATTCTCGAGTTCCACGTCTCAGAGTGTGTGTGGGCACACGTTCTATGAATCCAAGCGACCGGTAATACTTTCCGAAGTCTAGATTCCTCCTTCTCAATTCCAATGATCCTTGTTGAGAATTTGATCAAACTTCTTTCTTCAAAACTACAAAACAAGAACCGGTTAACCTCCTATGAAAAATTATCAATCGGTTTAACCTTCCTCGCAGTTTTGATTCAATGGAATTTTCTTTCTTTTTCTCTCTCACAATATAGCCGAATTTTTGATGTGAAAGAAACCCCAAAACAAAATTTTCTTCCAAAAAACGTTTTCCCCTTAAAAAATATCAAAAATTGGTTTTTCAAGAACTCCTAGCCTTTATATAGTATTCCAATCTTTTTCAAAATTTATCTCCTTCTTGAAAAATAATTAATAATTATTTTTCCGGATAAATCTTGAACCAAAAAATCATACAACTTTAGTGCTAGATTCATTGAACCTAAAAACAATTTTTCAAGAGGAAATCTCAACTAAAAAATTCGGCCACACTAAGAGTAGATCATGATTGGTGGTTCAAATTTTAAATCAAGAATCTAGACTAGTCAAAACATCCTAATCCTATCTAGATTCAAACTTCTTTTAAACCTTTTCAAATTTAAATAAGATTCACATATTTGAATAAATATTTTCCATAAACATTATTCATATTAATTAATTTAAATCAATGAAATATTTCAAATTTTCTTTCCTCACAAAAACCATGCACCTCTATAATTAGGAAAGAAAAATCCATGAAATAATCTCCATTATTTAAACCAATTAATAATTTAATGTTAGGAATATATTTAAATAATTTTGAAACAAAATTTTCTTCCCTCCATACAATTAAAAAACGTGCACCTATTATAATTAGGAGAGAAAAATTTTGTTTTCCAAAATTCAAACACAATCTTATTTTCAAAATTCAAATTAACTAATCACATGTTGACAAATCATTTATCTACAAATTTCACATGTCCAATCCTTTCTGAATTGCATGTTAGAGAGTACCATGTCTTAATAGACATTTCTAAATTCCATTTATAATTTACCAATCTTATTAGGAACAAATCCCGAGACACTTCGTGGAACTATATAAGCTAATAGAGGGACCCGATGGAAATATGTAAAGAGGCTCCTATAATTGTGAAAAATTAATCACAGATTAATTATCCATCAATTATCAACTTCAAAACTATTCCACTAAAAGTTTGAAGCTGAACTCCTGTTTACATATCGTATTACGAAAGCTCTCTCACATAGTGCTTCTTCCATGATTTATTCATCACTTGCTTATTCCCCATAGGTTATCCATGATTGAATTAAGGACTTTTTCCGTTTTACCTTTTCAATCATTTTAACTTAAAGTTCAATTAGTCTCCATTGAAAGAACCACCAATTGTAAAACCATACAATTGGTAAATCACCAATTGTAAAACCATATAATTGGTAAACCATCAGATAACACAAAGTAAACCGATGGCCAAGATCTTGTTATACTATCTTTCAATCCCCGAATAATACCTTTAAGTAGATAATATTTACTATCGTTAAGATAGCTATGGATTCAGTATCTATGAATCTTGATTTCTCCATCCATAAGTCATGCACCCAAAACACAAGTATGTTGACCATGAATTAACAGTGTCTCACCTTTAGTGCATCAAAGTACATAAGTCATGGATACGAACTCAAGTAATCATTTCAGGATTAAGATTAATGTAGGATGATAATCAAAGCATCATTGATTCTTATAAACGGAATTATTAAACCGAATCAATTAATACTTTAGGTCCAGTCCAATGTCATACCTCAATACTGGTATACATTAAAGTTTCTACTCGGAACCTATCCAATGATCAAGACAAACCATCCCTCCAAGGAAGTAGACAACCTTTACAATCTTATCATGAATAAGATCCCCAAATCTTATTCCGTTGATTGCGGACTATTTATTTAGACTGTTATCAAATTATCACGTCTTCTATACATATCTCGTATACATATGGTAATTCGATATATTACCAACAGCCTAGAAGTATTTTATGTTTGTTCAAAATAATCATACAATCAACAAATGAAAGTAAATAGGACACTACTTATTAAACATGAATAATTTCCTCTTATTAATATCAAAATGTCATATTTACAGAAAATCCCTAATATTGATTTTCTATCCTTAGGGCACATATAGATCCCAACAGCTCCAGGTATCGTCGGAGAAGAGTTTGCATTTCTTAGCTTTTTTTTGTTTTTTGTTTTGCTTTTTTTTTTTTTTTAATGTTGTTGATGTGTTTTATTGTTTTTAACAATGGTATTTTTGTCTTTTAATGGTTAATTGAGCTCATATGTTGGGTCACGTGACCTTTTCCATTAGAAACTTAACGGTTTTGGATGAAAATGACTATAATTACTAACGATTTAAGAGTTCAGGGTTATATCGGCCAAAATTTAAAAAACATGGACGAAATCATAACCTTGTAAAGAGCTCATGGACCATTTAAGCCAATTACTCTATTTTAAAAGGAAACTTTTCTTTTTTCTTTTTTTTTTTTTTTTTTTTTGGTTTCCTTCATTAGTTTCATCCCTTATTAGTTTTTTTTTTTATTATTATTATGTTTGACGTTGTGGTCATTATGATCAATTGATTCTGTCATTGTAACGATTATGTTTTGTCATATGATAATTATACTATAAGGACCTTTATTATTGTATTGCATACTTTAATCAATATCAATATGGTCATGGTCTATATGATAATGACCGTATTACTTATAGAAAAACTCCAAAATAACATATTCCAGGATTTATTGCTTTTCGGATCACTTCCTTATTGGCCGGGTCATTGAGGGGAAAAAAACATATCCATAAAACATAATATTATAACATACTGACCTCATCAATGTAATATAGACATCAAATATAAAAAAAATTAATAACAAACAACAAAACATCTTCATAAAAAAAATAATAATAATAATTTGTAATCCATAAACAAGTTTGGATTCAAATTCGGGAATATAAAGTGAATGTTTTTAAAGATTTTTAAGTTTCTATTTTGGTTATTTTTTTATGAACAAAATCTACTCTCTCTCTCTCTCTCTTTTTTTTTTTTTTCCTTAAATTAGATTTAAGGATATTTTTGTCATTACAATATGATCATTTTTATATTTTGTTCAATTTTACAAATAAATTTGTTTTTAGATATTTTTTAAAAGCATGGTGCTAATTTGGCAATATATGTAAATAGTCCTCAAGAAAACCCATTGTGTTCTTCGCTTTTCAATTATCAAAATGTCTCTTTGGTTGCTGAAAAACCCAGATTTGAGAGAGAGTGGATTTATCAAGCCAAGGAAAAATCACTGGAGGGGTCAGAGGAGATTCTGTACGTTGGGAAATTGGAGATTGCGAAACCGGTCCTTTTTTTTTTTTTCGGTTTCATGATGCTAAAATCTTTGTGATAGTTTTATCTCGTAGAAAATTTCGAGATGTGCTTCAGACAAAAAGATGGGATATAATAGAACGTTTGGCTCTCTACAACAATTCAGTAATTGACAGGTTAATTTTCATATCTTTCTATTGCTACTTAAATAATTATCCTATTGTTTTGAATCTGCAAATAGGCTTAGCAGAATTTCTAGTCGTTCAAGTTGTTACTCTTCATAATTTCGCTTTTTTTTTTCTTTCTTTATTCTCTACTATTTTGCTTTCAATATTTAAGGTTGGTGTTGTTTTTATGCTGTTGAATTTGACAAGAGATTAACTTCCTTGTGGAATTAGGTGTACAAGATGATAGGATATCCTTTATAACCGAAGGAATTGTTTATGTTATTGAAAGTGTTTTCCATTTCTAGTTGATTTTGAAGTTAATAAGTTTTTGAATGAAACTAATTTAATTTGTTTTAAACTGTAGCAGAATGGTTGTTCGTGATGCCTACCCAGCTTATGATAGTGCAACAAAACTGTTGAAATTAACAAGTTAAAAATTTGCGTCTTCTCTTTTGTTGTTGATACTGGTATGTTTTATCGATTGCCTTTTATTTCTTCGTCACCAATGTCACGAATACTTCATTCTTTAGACAAATCTTGTGACGCATTAAGTTTTGTGTCAATTATTATGAATTTCTATTCCTGTTATTTTATGTTGATGATTATATGTGCATACATAAAGTTTTGCCTTAGATTGCCACTAAATGTTGTTCTTTTTTTTTTATTTATTTTTTTTTTAGACTTTGGTTGTTGAGATCTGTACTTGTGAATTACATGAATGGGGTAACTTTGTGATGAAATTTGCGGAGTTTTGCTACAAATGAAACACAAACTTTATAGATTTCTTATTTTTTGTTCTCTATCTGTCTGTTTTATCTTTCTCCAAAAAAAAAAATAATAATAATGAGTTTTTGTTTTGTTTCCTTTCCCCCCCTAGTGATGAATATGCCATTTTTAACTTGCTGTCTTCTTAGAGAATTTCTGGTATATTGAATGGCATATTTGTGTTTGGTATTATGTGGATAGGTTTTTGCTCACACAAGGTGTGACAATTGAACCAACACGCTACTAATGGCATAGGAGTAACATTAGCAGTCATAACTAACATAGAAGAATTGGGAGATAAAGAAACAAATGATGATAGATCAGATGACATATGATAAAAAGCTCCAGAATCAATGACCCACAAGGAAGAAGATATATACCTAACGGACTAGAAGATGACAAACCTATATGAGAGGAGACAGATAAAGCTTGTGGCTGTGTAGCAAGGAGCTTCTGAAACTGCTCGAATAACACACTGATCGATTGAAGAGAATCATTTTTATGTCCAGTCCTGATGAGAAAATAAATAAAAGAAACCAATAATCACCAAACAAGAAAGAACAATATTGCGATGCGAAATCAAACCAATAAACAATCAAGACGTGTGGAAGCAAGCGATGATACGGATGATCTAAAAAAGTGTACGGACAGTGTTGGTGTACGGACGGCTGGAGGTTATATGGGCATTGGTGGTTGTAGGAAT
This sequence comes from Ficus microcarpa, assembly GCA_025413485.1. NCBI lineage: Eukaryota > Viridiplantae > Streptophyta > Magnoliopsida > Rosales > Moraceae > Ficus > Ficus microcarpa. The sequence continues at coordinate 21,311,036 of CM046383.1, forward strand.
GGTAGCTTTGATACCATGTGGAAAACCAAAGAATCGAAAAACCAATTTGGGAATAAGAGAAAGCTAGGGTTTCTTATTCCAATCAATGAATTAAAATAATACATCAAAAGAGGTTTATATAAGCTAATTAGAAAATATAATAGAAAATATAAAAAAGACTAATCTACCATTAACTGTTGAAAAGAAGGAAACCTAACAATAATAGGAAGCAAGCTAGGAAATAAGCAATAAAATAAATATAAAACTATATCATCTAACAATACAAACTTGCAAATTCATGTTTATGGTACATAGATCCTTCCAAGTTCCAATCAAATAAGAAGTTGATTTTAAAACTTGCCTTTAGCCTAATAAAAAGTCTACCGGATACAGTGTGTAATTTGCACAACTTGCAAATACTACTGTTGGAAAATTGTCGTGCACTTACTCGATTGCCGAACAAGATATATAGGAACCCTGATCAACTTGCAGCATCTCGATATTACTTCGACACCTTTGCGGAAAATGTCAGACGACCTGTATAAGTTGAAAAGTCTGCTATTCTTGTCTGATTTTGTTGTTGGCAAAGATAATGAGTCTAGCATTAACCAGTTACAAAAGCTTCTTCAGCTACACGGAACAATTCGTATTTCAGGACTTGAGAATATTGCTGGTGTTGGAGATATTGCAGAGAATATGTTGAAGAATTTGAAGTGCATCACTGAGTTGATTTTGAGATGGAATCGTTGGAATGAGAATAGTGATTCGGAATTGGAAAGAGTAGCACTTGAGAGGCTACTACCTCACACGAATTTGAGAATTCTAATAATCCAAGGTTACAGAGGTGCACGATTTTCTGATTGGCTAGGAGACGGTTCCTATTCTAATGTTAAAATCATGCATCTAGAAGGTTGCAGACGTTGTCACTTATTGCCTCCGCTTGGGCAGCTACCATCTCTCGAGGAACTCTGCATCAGTAGATTTGCTGAGTTTGAAAGCATAGATAACTCAAGGTTTTTTTTTTTTTTTTCCTCTCTCTTCTAGTAGTAGCACCTCTTCCACGATTGTGCCATTCAAATCCTTGAAAAGATTATTGAAATTTGAAAGAAAGAGGAGTTGGAAAGAGTGGTTACTTACTAGAGCTGATGGAGAAGCTGGAGTTATTCCATCCTTGACATGTCTTCAAATCTAGTGCTTCGATTTGGATTTTCTATTTTTGTTCGGGCATTTTTGGGTGTGCTTAGTGTATTAGTTTAGTAAAATCTCACTAGAACAACATCTTTGATCCCTTTGTTCTCTTTTTGTTTTGACCCGTTCTTTTTTTTTTTTTAATTATTTCTCATTTGATGGGTATGAAATCCCTCCAATAATATCTCCAATTTAGGTGACATCGAAATTAGGGGTTTTGAAGGATTTAAAGTCCATCCCTTACTTCTTTCCTTCATCTTTTCTTTCATACCAAACAATTATAATGTCAAAATCCTTTCACTAATCCCTCCACTCCTGTCCTTCCTTCCACTTTTCTCTCCTACCAAATACACTCCATTTGAATAATTATTCAAGTTAAAACGGGGTACAATTGATGCAATCAGAAAACTACTACATATTTTTCCTTTTGTTAGTGTTGCAGAGAGAGTGGGATGGGACGAATAAAAAAAGGAAAGCTCCGGAAAAGGCAGTTCCAAAAGCAAGAATGAGGTGAGTGAGACTGTACAAAATACTGCTCCTTTTCCTTCTCTCTCTCTTTGATATAAGTACTAGTAATATTTAGCTTGAAATCAAATGCAGACTGATTTAGCTTCAATGTTGCATGATGCAGTTGAGTACTTAAATCTTCAATGCTAGCACCTTTGTTCAACTCGAGATGGAACAGTGGAGTTGCCCTTGATTAGTGACGAAGCTAGGAATTTTGGTCAAGGGGGGCTAAGAACTACAACAAATATTTAACCATAAGTAGAGCTCGCCGGGCCTTAGATGGCTATGTCTCTGTCGATGATGTTATGGAAATCATCTGGTGTTCAAATTCTGTGTTGATTTTTGGGATTTCATATTGGTGTTCCTTCAATGAACTTTGTAATCTAGGGCAATTATGCAATATTATGAAGTGTGTGAGCTAGTAATGATATCATAATGGCAAATTAACTTACAGTGAAGGTGTATTGGGATCATTTTTAATTGTGAGAGAACTTGTAAAAGAGATCTTCCTATAGGATTGCGAGCAATGCTCTGAGTGTATCATTGAACATCTTTGAATAAGATTAGGCTCTGTGCGCAGTCTCAGGGATGTAGGCAACATTTGACTGAACCCCGTTAACAATCTTTGTTGTTCTTGGATATTTGTGGCGTTTGTTTGTTGTTTCTGGTTTATTGTCATGTATACTACTGTATTTGCATCCTTAAAAAGTACTTTGGTATTCTTTTCTCTGGGTTTAATTTTAACAAATTAAATGGGCAAAAGGATTCTTTATGCCAATGTTTTGAAGTTTGGGTGGCAAGTAAAAACGATTTCTAAAGTTATAGATAGATTTGTAAAATTTGTCCTAAAAATATAAGATATTCTGCACTTTTTTTTTTTTTTTTGGCGTCCAAATAATATAAAATCAACCAAATTTACAATTTTCGTGACATTGATGGATGCTTGACATTGTAACCAACAATGTCCTCCATGATGTCACGTTAGTTTTTGTATATGTTTGAAGCATACACCAGTTGCTAGAGACAAAAAATCTTCTATATCGTCTGTCATATTTGTTTCTTTTACACTTCTTTTTTTTTTTTTCTCCTCCTTTTGTCGGCAAGTAGAATCAGGATTTGTTTGTATGTCAAGAGGGTATTATTTTCAAAATCCAAATAAAAAGGGGGAACAAAAGCTTGCTATTATAGAACTCTTTTGAGCATATCAGCATGAGAGAGAAAAAACATATACATTTAATAATTTTTTTTAATGAGAAATGCAGACAGGCAGATTTCACATAGAGAGCTCCTATCAAAACTCCATCTCTCTCTGAGCTAGCTCCAACGGTAATACATGTATACAGTTATAAACTAGAAATTATTTCTGAAGGTGAATCATACTTTTTAAGCTGCCCACACAACATCAAAAGAACAAGAGAGATATAGGAAAACATATTATACATTTCATAAATAAGTGAATATAACATTGATAAGCATCCCATTTCATGTCCTCAAAAGCTAACTATTTTTTGTTTCATATAGACAATGAAACAGCTAACATTTGAACATTCAGACCTTTTCTCATTATACAAAAGAGGCGTTTGCATTATTTTCCATTTTCTTTGCTTCCCTCTATTTCCTGATGAACAAACTCCTGAACCTCCCTCTTTCCAACCTCTCAAGCAGCTTCTTCGCCCCAGGGATTTCCATCTCGGTAAGCTTCTTGAGATACCCGATTGCCCCGTAGGAGATCATCAGCTTCTTGCACTTCTTGCTTGATGAAAGCGACGCGAGGCAAAACACTGCGTACTTCTTTGCCGTGTTCTGTGGACTGGGGTCAAGCAACTGAACCAGATTAGGCACGCTCTTGTCGTCCTTCTTCACTTCTCTGCAGTTCTGTGAAAGGGTCACCAAGCTAGAAATCGCCTGTGCAGCTACCTCTCTGACACTGTTTGTCTTGGCCTCGAGCATCTTGATGAGCAGGGGAATGCAACCTGTTTCGCCCACCATCTTCTTCGTCTCTGCTGAGGTGCAAACTCGGCAGATTGCCGATGCAGCAGCCTGCTGTGCACCAAGTGATCCGGACCTAAGAATGTGGACCAGACGTGGTAGGAAGCCGAGGGAAACCAAAACCTCAATAGAAACCAAACCAACCAAATTCCTCAATGCACCAACCGCGGATTCTTGAGGCAATGGACCGTCAAGATACGCCAATAGGCTGCGCATTCCGCCTTCTTGGATGACGGACCTTCTCAGGTTGTCATTGCAGGCAGTGAGATTCTGTAAGCACTCGGCTGCATACTCTTTGGACCCCAACAAAATCCCACAATCAAGAAGATTGATCATAACCCTTATTATCCCTTCTTCGGCTAGAGCTTGTCGAACCTCAGGTACAGCTGAAATGTTCTTCAAAGTGCAAGCGGAGGCAGCCTGAGAGACGGAGTCACCCGTTCGACATATCTCAATTAACGGACGAACCCCACCATGGCCAACGATTGCACGAGCTGTCTCAGCCGACATGGACAGCCTCTGAAGCGAAATTGTGGCCTTCTCTTTCCCAACCGCACTTCCTGACTCCACCAGCCTAATTAGAGCAGGAAGAACACCTTCAGACACAAGCCAATTCTCGCAGCTCCCGGACTCTGCAAGTGAGCAGATTACATTCACCGTCTTCTCCCGGATACGAGGAGAGGTTGCAGTAAGCAGTTGAACCAGAGCAGCAATATTGCTACGTCCTAAAACCGCCAACACGTTCTTCTCATCCTCTTTCATCACCTCGACAAGGCTATCAAGAGCTCTATGTTTCGCCTCCAAGTGCCCGATCTGAAGCCTAGCAAGCAGTTCCCTAATGTCGCTATGAGCAGCAACTGCCGGTTCTGTTGAACAACCAGCAACAGATAATGGCAAAGTGGCCTCCCCGAGCACCCCGGTCTTGATCAGCAGCCCACAATCACGCAAATTCAAATCAAGTTTCCCCGAAAGAGCGTCCAGATCACTCTGCATCCGAAGCTTACCTTCATACCTCTCCTCAACACAGAGCTCCGCCAATTCGATCGACTCTTTCAACGTCCTCGAAACCGCCTGCAGCTGCTCCTTGCAAAGAGTGTTCTTGGAGAAGCAAGGATGGCTCGACAAGTCAGATAACCGAGACGGTATCTGCTCCAACTTTGCAATGATCGTCTTCCATCGACCGGGAAATCCCTTAACCTCTTTAGCCTTAGATAATGCCAATGGAATAAGCTCTTGTGCGCGTGATAACCAATCTTCAGCCGACAAGGTATCTACAGAAACCTCCTTTCCACTATCTTCCACCATGGTTTCGATGTCGGTTTTCGTCAAAATCAATTACAGGAGGAGCTACACCAACTGAAACCAGAACACAAAACCAAACCTTTCCCCTAAGAATGAAGTTTTGTCTTATAAAAGATTAGAAGGCAAGTTGGAGTAGTTGCAATTATAAAACGTATAATAATTCAAAAAATACGGATGGAATTTAATATGTGTATATTAAATAATAAGCATTAAAAAAATAAAATAAAATAAAAAGAATTGGACACATCTAGAGCTTCGAGAATCTTGTACAAATCACACAATGGTTAATTGCTGAAAAACAACGGAAGACCAACAAGAACCAAGTACCTAAAACATGACCAACCTTAGTCCTTAGTGATCATTTAATGCCAAATAAAAATTGCATGGCGGAAATAAAAAATACATTCGTATATTTATATATACATATTTGAAATTCTGTAAAAGTATAATTATTGTGGTTTAGGATATAAAATGGTTGTGATGACAATGAAAGAAGCTACTTTTAAGAACCCGTCGGCCATACTTATTCTATTACCTGAAATACCCTTCAACATCCATATTGTTAACAACAATTTTCTTGATCAACTTATATATTCTATATCTTGATCAAGATCCAATGGTCAAGATTACTTGAGAGACACTAAGCTTTTAATCTGGTTAGAGGAGAGAGACTTTCCTTTGAAGAGAAGATAGGATAGGACTTAGGAGGACTTAGAAGTCTCTATCTACAGTTGTATAAAAATAGAGTGTACTCAAATTTTTCCCTAGATGGACCAACCCCACCATTAGTTTTCTCAAGAAAATTCAAAAGCAATAAATGAAGTAAAAGAAAAATACCTCAAAATTTTGATCCGAATTTTGCTTGTCAATCAGAAGGGTCTTCCATCGTTAACACCCTTCCCACGTTGACCTCTCCATCGTTTTCTCTCTCCTCTTCTCTGTAACAAGAAAGAAAAAAAAAAAAAAAAAAAAAAAAAACCAACCCAGTGAAAACCTTAGATAAGAATGAATAAAAACCATTAAAGGGGAATAACGAAAAGAAAAGATAATCACTTTATTCATATTCTAAAACAGAGTGATTAAAGGAAACAAACATATATATATATATATATATTATCTAGCAAGCACCAACCTTTACGACTCAGATACCTCAAAACTTGTCCTTTTATTCTGTGAAAAGCAACCTTGTTATAGCTTGATCTTCAAACCTCCCTCTCTCTACTGTGAACGTGAACTTGCAAACCAACTCACCAATGGTTCCAAAATCAGCAATTTTTCTAAGAATCAGATAATGCCCAGAAGCTATATAGTTTTCATAATAGGAAAACAGAAACAAACAAATTGAAACAAAAAAAAGGAAGAAGAAGGAGGAGGAGGAGGAGAATCTTCAATCAAGCTCGTAAAAACGAGAAACCCAGTTGGGGTACTCAAACTCCCAACATAAAAACTGACGCAGACAGAGCAACCACTGATGGAGACAATCACATTTGTATTTCAAAAAACTTCAAACTCTCTCTCTCTCTCTCTCTCACTCTCTCTCTAAATCGAAGAAATTGTCAGTCTCTCTCTTCCCCTGTCTCTTTAGATTCTCTGTAAAAAAATAAAAAAGTTATATTATGGTTTTGGCCTTTACAGACTAGACTATTAATATATATATATATATCTATTATATATAAATAAATAAGAGCTTATGTGTCGGACAAGAAGTGTTAAAGGTCGAACAGGATTAAGGATCGAACGGCTGTGATGAGAAGTTTTCGCAGAAGATCCGACCGTTAAAAAATTTGAATATGCCTTTCTTCAATTTTTTTTTTCCTATTTTCTTTAACGTTACCGAGGTGGTGACGTGGAGGTTCTTCCACGTGTAGAGTGGAGACGGGTTGCCACTTTCGAAGGTAGTGTCCTAAACGGTCCAAAGTTGTCCCACGTGTGAGAGCGACAGATTACTGGAAAAGTAATTGGCACTTAAATTACGTTTATGCCCCTAATCTTGTTTTTTAAATTTCAAATCTGCCCTTGGTGTGTTCTTGTTAGGTCTATCACCTATCCCAATAGCATGTTCCATGTGAGATTTTTTTTTTAATGCTTTTTTTTTTTTTTTTGAATTGGAGACGACAAGAGTTCTTATTATTTTATTTTTTGGAAATTTTAATTAGAAAAATTGGATTAAATAATTTGATATATATATATCATTAATGACCACCAACTTTCTCATCCTAATTTCAAATTTTTTGATAAAATATTGGAAGATTCCATCATTGATTATGTGGGGATGGAGTTATATCAAATACTTTCGAATATTTTAACCAATCAATGATTTTGTGCACAACGGCTCGTGCAAATTTCCAAGAGATTATTTTCCTTTTTTTTTTTTGGGTTCCTTTATTTTATCGGAAATTTTCTAACGTAATATTCAAATGTGATTTAAATATGGAAGGAATCACTTTTATTGTTATTCTATAAAATTTGGTACGGTTTTTGCATGCATTTATTTTAGGAACCCGAAATGATGGCATCTGATTTTATAAGGGATGTTTTTGAATTCAAACTTTTAGGCCTAGTTTAGTTTGTAAGTTTAAGCTCAAAATTTTCATCTCAATTTTTATTTTTTTTAGAAAAATTTTTTTATCTTTTCTAAAAAATCAACAAAAATAACTATTGAAATTTAAAATTTTCAACTAAAACTCATTTACTAAATGGATCCTTAATTTAATGAAAGGGAATCATGACGCTTCCAAATATCATCATTCAACACTGATTTTTTTTTTCCCAATAAAAAGTACATTTACAACAAAATAATAAGAGCCATGATTTTGTAATATGTCTGTACACCTACCCTTTTTTTTTTTTTTGGGCAAAGTACACCTAAGTTTTTAGATATTGCACTATGATTTAAAAAAAAAAATACACCACATATTATTTTCTCCCATTTTCAAATCTTTGTAAGTTACCCGGTCTCGATCAGTGGTCGAAAGGGTTGAAACTTGTACCTCTGTTGCTCGGTTCAAATTGATTATCGCCATTCTCTAACAACTCAAACGCACTAGCATAAAAAAACAAAGAAGAAAGACAAATGCACTTTTTTTTTTTTTTGCCCTCTGGTTTTACACCATTCATTTACTTGGCTAGTGAAACGTTATTTATACAGCAAATGTTCCAAATTCCACTGTCAAACAGGCCTAGTGGGTGTAATATTTCATTTAAAATTTTGTAACTATAACTTGATTTACATGTAATTTTTTATTTAAAATTTAGTAACATCAAATTATTTAAAATTATTAGTGCAAATGACAACTATTATTGAAAAATATTATATTTAAATCTATTGGTTGTTACAATAACATACAAAAAAAAAAAAAAAGTTATAAGTGTCGTTTTATAAATGTATCATATGTGAGAGTGTGTGTGGATAAACAATTAGTCATTTTATGAATTTTAATCCAGATTCATTTGAGTTTACAATCTTCAATCATGTTTTTAATCAAAACTAAAACTTTTGTATTAAATTTAATTTATTTATAAATTCATGTTAAGATTGTTTATAAAGACCTTTCGTGCTTTTAACGAATATTATATGTGCAAGCTACTTGGATTAATTAACACGTTACCAATTGAAAGAGTTTTGTTTTATTTTAAATTCAGGAATGCCAAAATTAAAAACTTCTTACTCAAATGCAAATTATAATTATGTGATCAGTTCAAGAAATTGAACCTTAAAAAACCTTTTCACTCAAGGCAAACTAGCTAAAGCACAAAGAAAAGATAACAAAGAGACAAAGAGAAAGGGCCTTTTCCTTCTTTTGTTTTTATTGTCTAGCACCTTGCTTGGTTGGTAAAAGTTACAAGGTCAAAGTCACTCAAAAGTAAATTAGCGTGGTTAAGGAATAAGGATCATTTCAAATGTGATACGGCTGCGGGAAAATATTATTATAATTATTTATGGTTCATTTGGTATTTGGATTAAATTTGAGATGAGATAAAATTTTTAAGTTTGAGTTAGTTAAATTTTTAAAAATTAATTATAAATTTTATTGACTTTTTATAAAAAGATAAAAATTAAAATGAAAAAAAAGACAATTTAGTTAGAGGGTGTTTGGTTGAAAGATTCAAACCATTTAACTCAAACTTTTTTTTGTCTTTTTCCGTAAAAATTTTTGTCTTTTTTCCAAAAAATTTTTTGTCTTTTCTGAAAATTCAAAAAAATTTACTATTTAAATTTAAAAATCTCAACACAAACTACTCCATCAATCGACCATTTAACTCAAACTTTTTTTTGTCTTTTTCCGTAAAAATTTTTGTCTTTTTTCCAAAAAATTTTCTGTCTTTTCTGAAAATTCAAAAAAATTTACTATTTAAATTTAAAAATCTCAACACAAACTACTCCATCAATCGGGTCTTTAGAATAAAACTTAGATGTCAAACGTTTAAAAAAATAAAAAATAAAAAAGCAGTGCCTTGGGGTGAGTGCTTGGTAGAGAGTTTTGAGTGTCTGGAGGTTGGCATTGAGTTAACCGAGACGCGTGGAGGTTTTGCCCTAAAGTGACGTTGCTCTGTTCTATGTCGGCAACGCCTTTTTGCCACCCTTTTTATTTTTTTTCCTTTTTTTTGTTTACTCCTTTGTTTTGTGTTTTTCTTTTTAAGTGTATTTATTATCCCAACTAAAGCTAAACGCACATTTGTGATCTCCTGTAAACTTGGAAGAAAGTACATCTTACTTTCTCATGGATTAGAATTCGACACACCTTCTCTTTCTATTCAAGTCTCTTGACTTTTGTCATCATGATCAATTAAAATTTATTTTCAGATAACATATGATAACTACATAATTAAAAAATCATGATATTCAATGATATTGTTAAAGGAACGTAAAATGTTTAATCACATATATTTATGCTCCGTTTGATAAGTTAATTTAATTTTAATTAAACTGTATTTTTTTCATCTTTATTTTTATTTTTTTTCTAAAAAATCAATAAAATTTATAATTAATTTTTAAAAAATAAGTGACTCTAACTTAAATTTCTAACTCTTAACTAATTTATTAAAGGAAGGCTTGATAAAAAAGACTTTTCTATTAAAATATTTATGGCATATTTACTTATGGAATAGGGAACGGGAGTGGAGAATGGTAATCAATCCTTTATTTATTTGTTTTTTTTTTTTCTGGAATGAGAGTAAGAATGATGAATCTCACACTAATTTGAGATCAAGGACTAAGATTTGCAATCCCATACCCTCCTCCAGATGATGACTCTCATTCTTATTATTAATATTAAATTATAATTTTATCCTTAATTTATTTGTAAAAAAATTGTATTAAAAAATAATAACAACCTTTATTAATTATTTTTATTAACTTAATATTATATAACTATCTTAATTACTATTAACGTTATTAAAGTAAATAAAGAAATTTTTTTATCATAATATAATATTATGTTTCTATTTTTATATTTTTTATACTTTACTTATTTTAATTAATTTTGTTTTTACACTTTTTAATTTTTTTAAACAAAAAATTACACAATTTAATTTTATTACCTTAATATCATAATGATTATTTTACTTTTAATTAATAGTATGATAATAATTTAAAAAAATATTTTTTTTAATTTTTGAAAACTTAATAAATAAAGGGGTATACAAATAAATTTATAATAGCTAACTCCGATTCTTATTTTAAGTAAACGTATTAATGAGAATGACAGTAATTCTGACTCCAATTTCTGAAATACAAGTAAACAATATATTCTAATTCCGAATCCTGATTCCGAATCTAGTGTCTATGTAAATGCCGTTCTAACCACAAAAGTCATATAAATGTCTGATACGGGCAGCATAATGTCATTCTAACCACAAAGTCATGTAAATGCCTCGTCTTGTTACATCAAGGGTTTTCCAAATTCTCTAGAGTCTACATTAAAAAAAAAAAAAAAAAAATCAAAACCAACCCAGACCTCAGACAAACGACATAATGACAAAGTGGTGTCCAAGTTCAGAGAGGATTTGTGCCTAGCTATACAATTCTGAGAACTTTCTAGTGGCCATTTAACACAACCCAAGAACATGAGAACGGTCATTGTCAAAAGTAAAGTCGCATTATCATCATTATTATTATTCTTTTCTATTGTAGGTCATCTTATTTTGCACTATTTAGTAGAATCTGCTGTTTTAGTGATTATATTAATTTTGGAGTAGCTTGATATCACCCTTTAAAGTTTTTTAATCAAATAACAGCTGGTGTTTTAGCCATTATATTAATTTCGGATTAGTTTGGTATCACCCTTTAAAGTTTTTTAATCAAATTACAGTTCCGTCGACCGTCGATAATGCAAGATAAGAGAACTTCCCGTATAAACTTTCCTGAAAAAAAAAAAGTAGTTCTTTTTAATTCTCTTTTGCAATTTCTGCGGGAATTCCGAGAAAAAGTAAGACTTTGCGTGAAGAAAAAACAAAAGGCACGAATCACAGAGTTCACACAAAACCAGAATCAAGTTCAAAAATCGAAGAAAATCCAATTCTCCAAAAGGAATTAAGCTCCAGAAACAAAGCTAGCTACTCAGATTTAAAAACACCACCAATTCAAAGTTCAAATTCCTCGTCTGAGAGTTGAGACTTACTAACAAGTCAAACAACCAATAATTAAAAATGTCTTGACTCCAGAATCGAAAGCCTACCAAGCACAATAACGAAAGCTTTATCACGCTACATGGACCGCGATTTTTCCCTTGCTGGAGAAGGGCTGCATTTCAGCAACACCAGTGTTAAGTAGTTGTAATGTTTATATATATATATATATATATATATATCTCTCTCTCTGAGATAGCTGTAAATTGCAAGTATATTGTTCTAGCTTACGGGTTCCCCTTTCTTCTAATGTTTCCTCAAAATTTTGATCCGAATTTTGCTTGTCAATCAGTGTTAGGAATAGCTTTGTAGCAGCTAATTATAGTTAGTTAGAATAGTTAATAAGTCTATTAGTTTGTTAGTTTCATTGTATACGTGGCATTGAGTCATTGGTCAGTAATTGTATATAAAAGGAACTTTGTAACCTATTATTATACAGTTGAATAATACAACTCATTTTCATTCGATTCTTTCCAAATCTGTTCTCTCTTCTTTCTTCTTTCTTTATATGGTATCAGAGCTTTCTAGGGTTCAACAATGGCGGACTCAGAGTCATCTTCAACAATCATCGGAGCACAGAGATTCACTCCAGCATCTTTCAACCATCCAATTTCGTCAAAACTGGATCAGAATAATTTTCTGGTTTGGAGCACTACTAAAAAGAGGGGATTACACGACGGTTTTTGACCGTCGTGCAAAGTTTACACGACGGTTACGGAACCGTCGTGTAATCCACCGTCGTGGAAGATACCACGACGGTTATATGAACTGTCGTGGTATCTCAATTTTACACGACAGTCAACACCCGTCGTGTAATCCCGTATTTAAGTAGAAAAATCGTGGTGTATAGCGGACTTTACACGACGGACATATCGAAGATCGTCGTGTAAAGCGGACTTTACACGACGGACATATGAAGATCGTGGTGTAAATCGGACTTTACACGACGGACATATCGAAGACCGTGGTGTAAAGCGGACTTTACACGACGGACATATGAAGATCGTAGTGTAAAGCGGACTTTACACGACGAACATATCGAAGACCGTCGTGTAAAGCGGACTTTACACGACGGACATATAAAGACCGTGGTGTAAAGCGGACTTTACACGACGGACATATTAAGACCGTGGTGAAAAGCGTACTTTACACGACGGACATATAAAAGACCTTCGTGTAAAGAGGACTTTACACGACGGACATATTGAAGACCGTGGTGAAAAGCGTACTTTACACGACGGACATATAAAAGACCATGGTGTAAAGCTGACTTTACACGACGGACATCTAAAAGACCGTGGTGTAAAGTCCACTTTACACGACGGACATCTAAAAGACCGTGGTGTAAAGTTCACTTTACACGACGGACATATAGAAGACCGTGATGTAAAGTTTCGGAGTCTATCGTGAAATGGCAAAAATCAAGAGACAATTCAAAATATTAACAACATTGATCAAGGTAAAAACATACCAATTATTATATATTACAAAGATGGAATGTCATAATCAACGAATTCCATTACATGACGAGACCATTCACCCCTAATCAAATCCAAATCATCAGAAGTGAAAAATTCTTTACTTTCAAGTGCGTTAATTCCATTAAACACTATTTCCCTCATAAAACCTAAAACGAAATAACCACATTCGACACTTCCCTCTTGCAGAGGACAAAGCCGGTTCGAGATTTTCGTTTTACAATCTCGTCTCTTTTTAATTCCTTCGCCGACCGTAATCTTCCAATCCGTTAGGGCCCTAGCAAAGTAGTAAAGTTCAAACTAATTAAAATGCATATATTTAAGATTAACAAAAAAAATTAACATACTAAACTTGACTTACATGTAAATGAGTTCAGTAAAGTCGTCTCGTTTCTTCTCTCGAATAGGATCAAAATAAAGGACGAGGTCCTCCCACGGGTCAATGACTCCCAAAACCCAATGTCTGCCTCTGTTATGAGGCACAAGAAAAAGCCGTCCTTTTGGTGCGTCCTGCAAAAAAGTTAGAAGATTATCGGCTCGCTCTCTCATGTCAGCATCTTCAGTATCTACACGCACCGGTGAGATTAAGGTTGGAGACACAAAAACAAACTTCTCTGCTTGCCCGTTCTTCCTACATAGTTCCTCCAAATAACTGCATAAGTGTGACAAATTTATTACTATACCTAATAACAAATGGAAGAATGTCCAGAAATAATAAATTTAGAGATAGAATGTCGTACCTCATGTAGACTAATATACAATTCGCACTAATTTCTTGTAAATTAATGAACTCATAAATATCGTCGAAGCCTAAATAAACAGGCATCTGAAAACCCATGATCGTATTCGGTATTGAGACTTCTATCTGATTACCTTGACGCATGGAATTATGTGCATAATAAGCCAAAGGCTTCATCGCTCTGTTCATTTTAATAAATTCGAACAAAGTTTGTTGTTGTTGCACATCCTGTTGTACCTCACTTCGAGAGTCGATCGGTCTCTTTCCATCTTGTTTTTGGCGTTTTTTCCTCACAACTGCTGGGTCAGGAATGTGACTAGGCTCTCGACTTGCCTTGTTCATACTTGTGTCAATCTCGACCAATGTTATAGGCCAAGCAACAAACCCATTAACAGCATCCTCCACAGTGGTTGCCTCGTCCGTCGGTATAGGTAATGCTGCTTTTTTTAATTTTGGCACGACGATTGACACCCGCACGTTTCCTTCCCCCAATGGAATCCCATGCACTGTATCAGTTGGAAGGCTCCCTAGCCATGCTCTTCCAAACGCAACAAGCAACTGCCCACCCTGAACTTCATCGAAGATATATAGCTTACACTCCTGACTATCGACCGGCACGGTTGCCGGATCAGTCACTCCATGTTGTTTTTTTTGGGCAAAGCAACTAGCCTTAAAGCTGTTGTGTTGGTCCACGATTGGCACATTACTGTTGGGATTAACCGCCGGCTGCGCATTTTTGCTCGCACATAGACCACGAACCAACGCCTTTAGTTCTTCAATTTCACGTCTCATTGATAGTACTTCATTATCTTTGCTCGAACTGAAACCCCTGTTGAAGTACTGAGAAGGCTTTACGAACTTTGATTGGCCACGGATACGTCCTCTGTGTTCGGGTCTAGATAATGCGTTCGACAATACATCACTAGTGCCAACTGATTCAAAAGTGCCTTGGCTCTCCTGTGTGTTGTACTCCATCTACAAGATAATTGCATCATAACTAATTTCAGCTTAAGGGTATGTTGTAAGTATAGTAGTACACATCAAGTCATTGTTAGTTGGTAAACTTACGATCAACTCGCTTATATTTTTCATTGCTGGATCTTTCAACGCTCCATCTACTCCTGTCTGTTGCTCCAGCCACAAAACATCTCTTTTTTCCCATTCCCTAGTCATCTTATGCTGAAATATAACATCATTACTATACATGAGAATATACTGTTCTAGAATCGGCATAAGATTTAGAAGAAACAAAACATATTACCATACATTTTCCTGGTCGAGCTTTCTATATCCGTCTCGGCCTCCTCTCGATGAGTATTCCTGGTTCGCTCTTATTTCGCTGCCACGATCCGAAAGTTGTTGGAATTGTTCGGATGTTCTATACTGAACGAATTTCGCCCAATCCTCTTCTTCTATACTCGGGTAGTTGTCAATAACTTTTTGAGGCCGTTTCCACACACTCTCCTCAGATACATGTTCCTCCACAAACGTCTTGTAAAGATCATATCGAAAATTCCTTGCAGCTTCACCGCATGATTTTAAACAAGCCCTACGAAAGCTTTCATCCACGGTGAAAGAAGTAATAGTTTCTTTCCAAATTATCTCTTTGTATCTATCTAAATCACGGGATCTCCAATCTTGTATCCATATTGGAACGTGCTCTCGAGCGAGCACACCAATCCAGCTCATCAATTCATCCCCGTGCCTCCATTCCGGTTGTCCTTTCTCGTCAAATGTGACTTCAATTCGTTCACCTCTCTTCCTTCCTACATGAACACATTTCATTAAAGTTGCCCTTCGCTTTCCATCGCCCGTTGGATCAAACAGGTTTCTCCTTCGTGCTCGTGCCTTTCTTGACTTGTCTATCGTATTTTTTTTCAAAAAATCACCTATTTATTGCAACACGGAAAAAAAAAAAATTCGAACCCGTCACGTAAGTTATAATGAAAACAAATTCTCTTTCACTACGAAGCACACATTTCATGAAATTTGTAGAATAACGAAAAATTTACACAAACGTACAAATCAAAAAAATTCTAACAAATTTCTCTCAATTAAAAAAAAAATTGTGAAAGTTTGACTAAAATTTCTAGTTTTAGTAAAAGAAAAAATTTTGTTAATTTTTTTTTGATTAAGAAAAAAAAATTTCGGGCATGAGGGTGCCACCGACGGGCGCCCCACCCCCAGGGGCGCCAGGCGTCCCTTGCTATTTCATCTAGCGCCCCCACGGGCGCCAGCAAGGGGCGCCAGTGGGCGCCAGCCCACGGCGCCACTGCCGCCCTTTGCTAACTGGCGCCCCCACGGGCGCCAGCGAGGGGTGCCAGTGGGCGCCAGCCCACGGCGCCACTGGCGCCCCCACGGGCGCCAGCGAGGGGCGCCAGTGGGCGCCAGCCCAGGGCGCCACTGGCGCCCTTTGCTAGCTGGCGCCCCCACGGGCAAGGGCGTGGGGAGCCAGCAAGTGGCGCCCCCATGGGCACCAGAAGGCAC
Source organism: Ficus microcarpa (assembly GCA_025413485.1). NCBI lineage: Eukaryota > Viridiplantae > Streptophyta > Magnoliopsida > Rosales > Moraceae > Ficus > Ficus microcarpa. Next base: position 21,327,332 of record CM046383.1, read on the forward strand.
GCCAATGGCGCCCCACCCAGGGGTGCCTTGGTGCCCAACCACGGCCCCAGACGCCCCCACGGGCATCGACCACAAATTACGTACGATTTCTTAAAAAAAATTCATTTCGGCATTTGATCGAGCATTTTTTCAAAGTTTGAAAAAATTTTGAGAGGTTGGAGAATATGAGATGGGCAGCTAAAGTGTGGGGAATAATGGAGAGTTTTTGTATAAATAATGTTTTTCCGCGCGGAGTTCGAACACGAAATTTGAAATTTTAAACAAAACGTAGTATAAAAAATTTGAAATTTCGGGTCCTTACACGACGGTCATTTGACTGTCGTGTAAGCTTACACGACGGTCATTTGACCGTCGTGTAAAAAGATCTTACACGACGGTCAAATGACCGTCGTGTAATATTTGTTACACGACGGTCAAATGACTGTCGTGTAAGATAGTTACACGACGGTCATTTGACCGCCATGTAATGACCGTCGTTTTTTTTTTTTTTTTTTGGCTTACACCAGTCACCATGGTAAAAATCTCTTATAAATTTCGAAATTTCACAGAAAGTTTAAAATATTTCACGAAATTCCGCCAATGTTTTGAGTTGACTGATGTTCAAATTGTAAACAGATTTTTTTCAGTTATTCCTAATTATCACTGACCCATCGTATATAATATTGAGCCCTGTTCAATATTTAATACATAACGCCAGCATCTTAATTGATTAAAATAAATAGTAATTAATGTTGAACAAAAACTAAGGAATGACAAAATGTTCAAGTTTTCTTCTTTTTCCGCTTTGCTTGCTCAACACGTGTCCATTCTATATCTGGTCGAAGCAAGTGAGAAACATCGTCATCGAAATCGTCAATCACCTCAACCGGTGACAATCCCTGTGTGAATGCTGGAATGCCGGAGCAATCTTCCTCATCATCTTCGTGACCATCACGGAACATTTTTGCCTTCATCGGCACAACTAAGGACAACTATTCATTGCTAGGGTCCGGTGTATAAAATACCTGGTTTGCCTATGATGCCATAATGAATGGATCATTTTTAACCCAATCATCGAAAGTCCACGACTGTGATTCCGTCTCTGTCAATCCTTACAAAATTATTATCTGCCCACTTGCACTTAAAGAGTGCTACATGAAAACCACAGTATTCAAGTTCCCAAATATCTTCAATGAAACCGAAGTAGTTCATGGCTGCATAGACTGGATTCTTGTCCTTTGCAGATGAAATATGCATGGACTTAGCACAAATACTAACACCACTATTCTGAACAGGATGCTTCTCATCTCTTTCGCGAATGTAAAAGGTATAACCGTTGACGAAATATGATGTATACCGAGTAACAACCGTCGACGGGCCTCTTGCAAGGTTCATTAAGGTTTGCGAAAAGCCGTCCTTCTCAAAGACATGTCTTCGAATCCACGTACGAAACGTCCGGTTGTGTTCATCTTGTAACAACTTTTCATTTCTGCCCCATCTTGGATTTTTATCTCTTAATTCCTGCAGGTGAACCTCAATAAATGGCTCCACTTCAACCCTATTAAGTAAGGTATAGAGACAAGCTTTCTCCCATTCCCCTCGATTTACCGATGATGGAATGCCGACCGATAGTCCTTTCGATTCAATGTTTGTAGTCTTTGGCAACACAATCGCTTCCGCGGTGGACAAATACTCGGAGCAAAATTCGACCGATTCCTCCACTATGTAGCTTTCTACTATACATCCTTCCGCCCTGTTTTGGTTCTTGACATAACCCTTCAAAACCTTCATGTACCTTTCAAAAGGATACATCCATCTGAAGTACACCGGTCCACATAACTTCACTTTCCGGACTAAGTGCACCGTTGGATGAATCATTATGTCAAAAAATGAGGGAGGAAAGTACTTCTCAAGCAAACACAATGTCTTGACTAACTCTGATTGTAGCAAATCTAGTGTCAATGGATCAATAACCTTGGAGCAAATCGAATTGAAAAATGAGCATAACTTGGTAATTGCGAATCTCACATCCCTCGTTAACATTCCTCGCAAGGCAAGAGGTAATAACTGTTGCATCAATATATGACAATCATGTGTTTTCATTCCAACCAACCTCAAATCCTTCATCGACACCAACCTTGTGAAGTTGGAAGAATACCCGCTTGGCACTTTTACAGCAGCGAGCCACGCACAAAGCTTTCTTTTTTCTTGTCTTGATAATGTGTACTTCGCCAGAGGTAAGTAAGTGGCATTCCCTCTTTTCGTAGGGATCAAGTTAAGTCTAATCTTCAAATCCTGGAGATCCAACCGTGCCTTTTCACCATCTTTGCTCTTATTAGGAATGTCAAGCAACGTGCCCACTATTGATTCGCAAACATTTTTCTCAATATGCATCACATCCAAGCAATGACGAACGTAAAGCAACCTCCAATATGGAAGTTCGTAGAAGATTGACCGTTTTTTCCAAGGTTCATCAACCACCGGATCCTTGTAACTCCGTTTTCTTTTTCCGAGCACCACTTTCAAATCCTTAACCATATCGAAAACGTCTTCGCCTGTCAAAATCCGGGGAGGGATTCTTTCATCCGTATTACCATTAAAAGCCTTTTTTTGTTTGCGGTATTGATGATTTTTTGGTAAGAATCTCCTATGGCCGAGGAAAACGGTTTTCTTACCATTCTTCAAGCGGATGGAAGATGTTTCTTTCATACAAACGGGACAACCGATCGAACTCTTTACTGAATACCCAGATAGGTTTCCATAAGCGGGAAAGTCATTAATTGTCTACATCAACATTGCACGGAGTGTGAATGTCTCTTGACGGTAAGCATCTCTAACTTCGAGCCCCTTTTCCCATAAGATCTTTAGATCATCGATCAGCGGCGCCAAGTACACATCAATGTCATTCCCTGGTTGTTAAGGACCCGATATCAATAAAGTCAACATCAAGAACTTCCGCTTCATGCTCAACTTCGGTGGGAGATTATAATTGACAAGGATCACGGGCCATGTACTATGCCTACTACTCATATTACCGTGTGGGTTCATTCCGTCAGCTGACAAACCAAGACGTAGATTCCGCGGTTCCACACTAAAATCAGGATGATCGGCATCGAAGGTCTTCCATTGTGGTGCATCGGCTAGATGTCTAAGCATGCCATCTTCAACACGTTTATCATGGTGTCAAGTCAAATTCTTCGCATGCTTGGCATTACGGAATAAATGGCGCAAATGCGACGCTGGAGGCATGTACCATAACACCTTTGCCGGCACTCCTTTGCGATTATTCATTGGCTTCTTGCCCTTCTTCCATCTTGACTCCTTACAAACCGGGCATTCATGAAAATCCTCATACTCATTTCGGTAAAGGGCGCAATCATTTGGACAAGCATGAATTTCTTCATATTCCATTCCTAAAGTGCTCAACGTCTTCTTAGCTTCATACATACTAGCCGGTATTTTATTATCAACCGGTAGAACCTCTCTTAGAAATTCTAAAAATGCTGTGAAATTAGAATTTGTCCAGCCTCCTGAAGCCTTCATGTTCCATAGTTTGACTAATGCGGACAATTTCGTATATTTACTACACCCATCGTACAAGGGCAACTCGGCATCATTCATCATTGCATCAAATAACTCCGGCCGATGCACAAATTGTTCTTCCAAATCATTAACCATATCAAACAAATTATCTCCTACTTCTTCATCAACAAGAGGTTCTTTTCCTTTCTTCTTGGTAGTTGGAATATTCAAACACTCTTCACCATGTAAATACCATGTTTGGTACGAACAAATAATCCCACGAGCAAGCAAATTTCTTCTAACTTCATCAACGGAATGAGATCTATGATTTCCACAATCCACACAAGGACATCGAATCTTCTCATTCTTCATGTTAGTTTTGGCAAAAGACAAAAATTCTTCAACACCATCTCGATATTTTCTAGTCAATCTATTTGCTCACATCCATTTTCGATCCATTTCCAAGAACCCGACCTAAATCGAAATTGAAGATCATACAATTTAATTCAACAATAAAGATGTCTCCACTTAAATAACATACAACACTCAAAATGTAGAAAATAAAAGGAAAAAACAAGAATTTACCATTAATTTAGATATATATCGACAATAATTTATAAAAATAAATTTAATTAATTAATAAGTCAAAAGCGGAAGTAGTACTTACAAATAATTACAAGCTAGATGTGGTAGTTCTGGACCGAGATAGTTGAGGAGATCCGGTTTCGAACACCTTCAGTTCAGTAATTTTTTGACGCAGCAGGATCTGTAATTTTTTTCGTGGCGGCGGAATAGTTCTGTCCATATTGAAAAGAAGAGCCAGGGTTAAAAAGCAGGAAAATTACACGACGGTCAACACCAACCGTCGTGTAATATAGAAGATTACACGACGGTCAAATAGAGGACCGTCGTGTAATCCCCCCAAACAGAGATTACACGACGGTCAAATAGAGGACCGTCGTGTAATCCCCCCAAACAGAGATTACACGATGGTCCTCTGGACCGTCGTGTAATCTCCATGTGGGAGATTACACGACGGTCCAGAGGACCATCGTGTAAGCTGAGATTACACGACGATCCCTCTAGACCGTCGTGTAAGGCCCAAATTTCTTGGGCTTTACACGACGGTCCAGATGACCGTCGTGTAAGGCCCAAATTTCTTGGGCCTTACACGACGGTCTTGAGGGACCGTCGTGTAATGTCCCTGTTTCCGATGCTTACACGACGGTCCTATGGACTGTCGTGTAATGTTAGCCCTTACACGACGGTCCAAAATAAACCGCCGTGTAATTCGATTATTTTCTGGCTACTTACACGACGGTCCATTGTGACCATCGTGTAAGGTTTGACTTTGCACGACGGTAAATATAGACCGTCGTGTAAGTTCTGATTACACGATGGTTTTTTGTCAACCGTCGTGTTAAAATGATTTCACACGACGGGTTTTGGAAACCGTCGTGTAATCGCCGTCGTGTAATCTACTGTTTGTAGTAGTGGAGGAAACAAGTCCTCGCGACGATTCGAGGGCATCGGTTACAAAATTTTCTTTTCGGCTCGATTCCACCTCCAGCGAAGTACCTTGCAGCAGGCGATGAGATTCTTCAGAGGGTTAGCACTGAGTATCAAGATTGGGAGCAGCAGGACCAGTTGATTCTTTCTTGGCTACTGAACTCCATGACTGATACGATCCTCACCAGAATGGTGAACTGCGAGACTTCTGCTCAGATATGGAGGACTCTGGAGGTATACTTTGGTCAACAAATTCGAGTCAAGGTAAATCAATACAAAACTCTTCTCTAGTATACAAAGAAAGGATCTTTAACTCTAAACGAGTATCTCCTCAAGATCAGAGGTTACGTTGATTTGTTAGGGCTTGTAGGACAATCTTTGTCTGTGAAAGAGCATATAGATGCAATTCTTGAAGGCTTACCTCCTGAATATGAGACATTTATCGTCTCTGTTAACACACGCACAGATCCTTATACTGTAGAGGAAATAGAATCTTTGTTACTAGCTCAAGAAGTCAGATTTGAGAAGCAAGTGAAGTCTCTAGAACTGGCTGCAGCTAATCTGGCTCAGTCAGGTTTTCTTTCTAATCCAGGGAAAAAGAGGTTTTTTAATAATCCTCAGCATAACAGCAGTGATGTTCGTGGTCAATACAACCATTTCCCAGGCATATCTGGCTTCAGTGGCCACCCAATGGGACGAGGTGTCAATCCCAAGGGAAACTTTTTTGAAGGAGGCCACTTCTATGCAGGACGACCCTCAGGTGGCAGAGGACAGGGGTCAAATGGTCATGCTAATGGAGGTAGAGTCCAATGTCAACTGTGTTCCAAGTTTGGGCATGTGGTGCAGGATTGTTACTATAGATTCGACCAATCTTTTCGTGGACCCTCTCATGCTTCTGGTCAAGTTCAGGGTAATCTTGCTCAGATTGGACAGAGCTACGGGGACGATATCTCACAGTCTACTCCCTACTCTTTTGGCTGTGAAGGCTCCTCTATGTTTGGCATGCTTGCTACGCCAGAGACTCTTGCTGATGACAACTAGTACCCTGATTCTGGAGCAACGAACCATCTCACTACTGAGGCGTCCAATTTAATGGACAGGAATGAGTTCCATGGATCTGAACAAGTTCACATGGGCAATGGTAAGGGAATTTGTATTAGACATGTTGGTAACTCTGTGTTCTCATCTCCCTTTATTCCCTCTAGAATGCTGTCATTGTCTCATTTACTACATGTTCCTGAAATCACCAAAAATCTTCTTAGTGTGTCAAAATTTGCTCAAGATAACCATGTTTATTTTGAGTTTCATCCGTTTTCTTACTGTGTGAAGGACAAAACTACCCACAATGTGCTATTGGAAGGGAAGCTTAAAAGAGGCCTTTATGCTTTTGACCAGTCCCAAATCCAGTTCCAAAATCTGCAGCCTCCAGTCACCTCTCAGATCAAGCCCAACAGTTCCAAGTTGTGTGCCTATTCTTCCTGTATTTCAGATTCAAATTCTTCTGTTTGTACCCCACATAAGTCCTCTATCTAGGCAAATAATGTGTTTGAGCTTTGGCACAAACGTCTAGGTCATCCATCTACAAAAATTGTAAAATCTGTTTTGACACATTGTAATATCAAACATATCAATACACAGGCTTTTTCCTTGTGTCAAGCTTGTTGTTTAGGCAAATTACACAAATTACCTTTTCCAATTTCTGATACTGTTTACTCAAAACCACTCCAACTTGTTTACTCTGATCTGTGGGGACCAGCTCCTTGCCCTTCTTCGAATGGATACAAGTATTATATTCACTTTACAGATGCCTTTTCACGGTTCACATGGATTTTTCTGCTCAGGCAAAAATCAGAGGCTTTACAAGCCTTTGAAATTTTCAAGGCACAAGCTGAATTGCAAATCTGTCACAAAATTCTCACTCTTCAATCAGATTGGGGAGGTGAGTATAGGGCTTTCACTGATTTACTTCAAACTCATGGCATTATTCATAGAAATTCCTGTCCCCATACTCATGAGCAGAATGGCTTGGCCGAGAGGAAGCATAGAACCATAGTTGAACATGGCCTCACTCTCTTAGCTCATGCTTCTATGCCACTCAAACACTGGGATGAAGCTTTTAGGACTTCAGTTTTTCTGTCAAATAGGTTGCCTACACCTGTTCTACAAGGTAAATCTCCCTTAGAAGTCCTGTTCAATACAACACCAGACTACTCATAGCTCCAAGTGTTTGGATGTCTGTGTTTTCCTAATACCCGACCATATAATGCTCACAAGTAATATCACTCCACACCTTGCACTTTTTTAGGGTATAGCCTCAATCACAAAGGCTACAAGTGTTTAGACAAATCTGGTCGTGTCTATATTTCAAGAGATGTTCTCTTCGATGAATTGGTTTTCCCTTTCTCCACTCTCTCTCCACAAACCTCCCATTCCAGTCCTGCAGTACATTCCACTTCTGATTCTTCACTTTCTGTACTTCATTCTATTGTTCCACATTGTGTCCGTGTCACATCAAACTCCACTGGCCCTGAGAACATAGACTCCTCTAACATGTATGATACCACTTACCTGCCTACCTCATTAACTTGTCTAGATGCAGGCAACTCAGGTCCCTTGCTAAAGGAGAATGTGGCAATAACAGGGGGCAGAAAGAAGACCAGTGGAAGCAATGGAATCAACACTCACCCAATGATGACCAGGTTGAAAGCTGGAATTGTCAAGCCAAAGGTTTTCCTAGCAGTCACCGAACCAGATTCAGTTGAAGCTGCTCTTCAAAACTCAGAATGGAAACAAGCCATGACAGATGAGTTTCTTGGCCTGATCAGAAACAACACATGGTCACTCGTGGAACTGCCTCAGGACAGGAGGGTAATTGGCTGCAAATGGGTTTTCAAGATCAAAGAGAATCCTGATGGGACCATCAACACATATAAAGCAAGGTTGGTTGCGAAAGGGTTTCATCAAGTTGCTGGGTTTGACTTTACTGAAACCTTCAGTCCTGTAGTAAAACCAACTACTATCCGAGTGGTGCTCTCAATAGCCTTGGCAAGCAAGTGGAAGGTAAGGCAGTTGGATGTGAACAATGCATTTCTCAATGGAGACTTGCAAGAAGAGGTATATATGACACAGCCTGCAGGTTTTGAAGATCCCAAAAATCCAAATCTAGTATGTAGGCTGCATAAGTCACTCTATGGTCTGAAACAGGCCCCCAGAGCCTGGTTTAAGAAGTTGCAGACCACTCTTGTCTCCTTTGGTTTTGTCTCTGCTCGGTCAGATCAGTCTCTCTTTGTTAGAAGTTCTGCACAAGGGTCAACATTTATTTTGGTATATGTTGATGACATTCTTGTCACAGGAAGCAATGAAGACTTCATCAATGGTTTGGTCTCTCAGCTTAATCAGAAATTTGCTCTGAAGGATTTGGGGTTGATGAACTACTTCCTAGGGATACAAGTGACAAAAACTTCTGAGGGTCTACACCTGTCACAGACCAAATATATCAAAGATCTGCTTTGTAAAGCAAAAATGCAGTATGCTAAGCCTACGAAAGCACCAATGACACATGGCTTGAGGCTAACTACATATGGAAGTGACCCAGTTGCAAGTCCACAGCTGTACAGGAGCATCGTGGGGGCTCTGCAGTACATCACAATTATACGCCCAGAGATTGCCTTTAGTGTTAACAAGGTCTGTCAATTCATGCAAAATCCATTGGAGGCCCATTGGAAAGCTGTCAAAAGAATTCTAAGGTATCTATTAGGAACCTTGGAGTATGGACTTCACCTCAGAGAAGGCTGTGGGAATAATCTGAAGCTGGTTGGGTTTTGTGATGTTGATTGGGCATCTGATGTGGATGACAGGAGATCTACAACAGGATATTGTGTGTTCCTAGGCTCTAATCTTGTTTCATGGAGCTCTAAGAAACAACACACAGTGTCTAGGTCTTCCACTGAGGCAGAGTTTAGAAGTCTTGCTAGCTTGGTGGCAGAAATCTCCTAGATACAGTCTTTGCTGAGTGAGCTCAAGGTAGGTCAAGGGAGCATACCAGTGATTTGGTGTGATAACCAAAGTACTGTGATGTTGGCTGCAAATCCTGTTTTACATGCTAGAACTAAGCATATAGAACTAGATCTCTATTTTGTGAGAGAAAGGGTAATACAAAAACAGCTAGAGGTCAAGCATGTTCCATCACTTGATCAAGTAGTAGATATCTTCACCAAAGCTATCTCTAGTTCCCAATATGCAGAATTTAGAAGCAAACTCACTGTGGAAAGTTTTCCACAATGAGTTTGAGGGGGGCTGTTAGGAATAGCTTTGTAGCAGCTAATTATAATTAGTTAGAATAGTTAATAATTCTGTTAGTTTGTTAGTTTCATTGTATACGTGGCATTGAGTCATTGGTCAGTAATTGTATATAAAAGGAACTTTGTAACCTATTATTATACAGTTGAATAATACAATTCATTTTCATTCGATTCTTTCCAAATCTGTTCTCTCTTCTTTCTTCTTTCTTTACAATCAGAATGGTCTTCCATCGTTAACACCCTTCCCACGTTGACCTCTCCATCGTTTTCTCTCTCCTAAACCAACCCAGTTAAAACCTTAGATAAGAATGAATAAAAACCATGAAAGGGCAATAACGAAAAGAAAAGACAATCACTTTATTCATATTCTAAAACAGAGCGATTAAAGGAAACAAACATATATCTATATATATATTATCCAGCAAGCACCAACCTTTACGACTCAGATACCTCAAAACTTGTCCTTTTATTCTGTGAAAAGCAACCTTGTTATAGCTTGATCTTCAAACCTCCCTCTCTCTACTGTGAACGTGAACTTGCAAACCAACTCGCCAATGGTTCCAAAATCAGCAATTTTTCTAAGAATCAGATTTTCCATAATACGAAAACAGACACAAACAAATAGAAACCAAAAAAAAAAAAAAAAAAAAAAAAGAAGAAGAAGAAGAAGGAGGAGCAGGAGGAGAATCTTCAATCAAGCTCGTAAAAACGAGAAACCCAGTTGGGGTACTCGAACTCCCAACATAAAAACTGACGCAGACAGAGCAACCACTGATGGAGACAATCACATTTGTATTTCAAAAAACTTCAAACTCTCTCTCTCTCTCTCTAAATCGAAGAAATTGTCAGTCTCTCTCTTCCCATGTCTCTTTAGATTCTCTGTAAAAAAAAAAAAAGTTATATTATGGTTTTGCCTTTACAGACTAGACCGGAAGAAGATTAATATATATATATATATCTATTATATATAAATAAATAAGAGCTTATGTGTCGGACAAGAAGTGTTAAAGGTCGAACAGGATTGAGGATCGAACGGCTCTGATGAGAAGTTTTCGCAGAAGATCCGACCGTTAAAAAATTTGAATATGCCTTTCTTCAAATTTTTTTTTTTTCCTGTTTTCTTTAACGTTATGAGTGGTGACGTGGATAGTTCTTCCACGTGTCGAGTGGAGACGGGTTGCCACTTTCGAAGGTAGTGTCCTAAACGGTCCAAAGTTGTCCCACGTGTGAGAGCGACAGATTACTGGAAAAGTAATTGGCAGCTAAATTACGTTTATGCCCCTGATCTTGTTTTTAAAATTTCAAATCTACCCTTGGTGTGTTTTTGTTAGGTCCATCATCTATCCCAATAGCATGTTCCATGTGAGATTTTTTTTTAATGCTTTTTTTTTTTTTTTTTTTTTGAATTGGAGACGACAAGAGTTCTTATTATTTTATTTTTTGGAAATTTTAATTAGAAAAATTGGATTAAATAATTTGATATATATATATCATTAATGACCACCAACTTTCTCATCCTAATTTCAAATTTTTTGATAAAATATTGGAAGATTCCATCATTGATTATGTGGGGATGGAGTTATATCAAATACTTTCGAATATTTTAACCAATCAATGATTTTGTGCACAACGGCTCGTGCAAATTTCCAAGAGATTATTTTCCTTTTTTTTTTTTGGGTTCCTTTATTTTATCGGAAATTTTCTAACGTAATATTCAAATGTGATTTAAATATGGAAGGAATCACTTTTATTGTTATTCTATAAAATTTGGTACGGTTTTTGCATGCATTTATTTTAGGAACCCGAAATGATGGCATCTGATTTTATAAGGGATGTTTTTGAATTCAAACTTTTAGGCCTCGTTTGGTTTGTAAGTTTAAGCTCAAAATTTTCATCTCAATTTTTATTTTTTTTGAAAAAAGTTTTTTATCTTTTCTAAAAAGTCAACAAAAATTACTATTAAAATTTAAAATTTTCAACTCAAACTCATTTACTAAATAGATCCTTAATTTAATGAAAGGGAATCATGACGTTTCCAAATATCATCATTCAACACTGATTTTTTTTTTCCCAATAAAAAGTACATTTACAACAAAATAATAAGAGCCATGATTTTGTAATATGTCTGTACACCTGCCTTTTTTTTTTTTGGGCAAAGTACACCTAAGTTTTTAGATATTGCAATATGATTTTTTTCAAAAAAAAAAATATATACACCACATATTATTTTCTCCCATTTTCAAATCTTTGTAAGTTACCCGGTCTCGATCAGTGTTCGAAAGGGTTGAAACTTGTACCTCTGTTGCTCGGTTCAAATTGATTATGGCCATTCTCTAACAACTCAAACGCACTAGCATAAACAAACAAAGAAGAAAGACAAATGCACTTTTTTTTTTCCCTCTGGTTTACACCATTCATTTACTTGGCTAGTGAAACATTATTTATATAGCAAATGTTCCGAATTCCACAGTTAAACAGGCCTAGCAGGTGTAATATTTCATTTAAAATTTCGTAGCTATTACTTGATTTACATATAACTTTTTATTTAAAATTTAGTGACATCATATTATTTAAAATTATTAGTGTAAATGACAATTATTATTGAAAAATATTATATTTAAATCTATTGGTTGTTACAATAACATACAAAAAAAAAAAAAAAGTTATAAGTGTCGTTTTATAAATGTATCATATGTGAGAGTGTGTGTGTATAAACAATTATTCATTTTATGAATTTTAATCCAGATTTATTTGGGTTTACAATCTTCAATCATGTTTTTAATCAAAACTAAAACTTTTGTATTAAATTTAATTTATTTATAAATTCATGTTAAGATTGTTTATAAAGACCTTTCGTGTTTTTAACGAATATTATACGTGCAAGCTACTTGGATTAATTAACACGTTACCAATTGAAAGAGTTTTGTTATACATTTTTAAATTCAGGAATGCCAAAATTAAAAACTTCTTACTCAAATGCAAATTATAATTATGTGATCAGCTCAAGAGATTGAACCTTAAAAAAACCTTTTTACTCAAGGCAAACTAGCTAAAGCATAAAGAAAAATGAAAACAAAGAGACAAAGAGAAAGCGCCTTTTCCCCTTTCTTTGTTTTTATTATCTAGCACCTTGCTTGGTTGGTAAAAGTTACAAGGTCAAAGTCACTCAAAAGGAAATGAGCGTGGTTAAGGAATAAGGATCATTTCAAATGTGATATGGCTGCGGGAAAATATTATTACAATTATTTAGGGTTCGTTTGGTATTTAAATTAAGTTTGAGATGAGATGAAATTTTTAAGTTTAAGTTAGTTGATTTTTTAAAAATTAGTTATAAATTTTGTTAACTTTTCAGAAAATAAAAAATAAAAATAAAGATAAAAAATGACAGTTTAGTTAGAGTTAAACTTAGATATTAAAGGTCCGTTTGGTGAATGAGTTTGAGTTAAAAAAGTACGGTTTAAATTAAAAATTTATGTTAACTTTTCAGAAAAAAAAACAAAAATTTTTTCAGAAAAAAATAAAAACTTTTTTAGAAAAAAATAAAATTTGAGAAAAAAAAATTACAGTTTGAATTAAAATTTCAAACGAAACCTAAACGTGGACTTAATTAAAAAATAAATAAATAAATAAATAAGCAAAAGCAGTGCCTGGGGTGAGTGCTTGATAGAGAGCTTTGAGTGTCTGGAGGTTGGCATTGAGTTAACCGAGACGCGTGGAGTTTTTGCCCTAAAGTGACGTTGCTCTGTTCTCAGTCGGCAATGCCTTTTTGCCACCCTTTTTATTTTTTTCCTTTTTTTTTTGTTTACTCCTTTGTTTTGTGTTTTTCTTTTTAAGTGTATTTATTATCCCAACTAAAGCTAAACGCACATTTGTGATCTCCTGTAAACTTGGAAGAAAGTACATCTTACTTTCTCATGGATTAGAATTCGACACACCTTCTCTTTCTATTCAAGTCTCTTGACTTTTGTCATCATGATCGATTAAAATTTATTTTCAGATAACATATGATAACTACATAATTAAAAAATCATGATATTCAATGATATTGTTAAAGGAACGTAAAAGGATTAATCACATATATTTATGCCCTGTTTGGTAAGTTAATTTAACTTTAATTAAACTGTATTTTTCATCTTTATTTTTATTTTTTTCTAAAAAATCAATAAAATTTATAATTAATTTTTAAAAAATAAGTAAATCTAACTTAAATTTCTAACTCTAACTAATTTATTGAAGGAAGCCTTGATGAAAAAGACTTTTCTATTAAAATATTTGTGGCATATTTACTTATGGAATAGGGAATGGAAGTGGAGAATGATAATCAGTCCTTTTGTTTAGTTGTTCTTTTTTTTTTCCCCCCCTAGAATGGGAGTGAGAATGATGAATCTCACACTAATTTGAGATTAAGGACTAAGATTTGCAATCTCATAAAATCCTCCGGAATATGACTCTCATTCCTATTATTAATATTAAATTATCATTTTATCCTTAATTCATTTGTAAAAAAATTATATTAAAAAATAATAACAACCTTTATTAATTATTTTTATTAACTTAATATTATATAACTATCCTAATTACTATTAACGTTATTAAAATAAATAAAGAAATTTTTTATCATAATATAATATTATGTTTTTATTTTTATATTTTTTATACTTTACTTATTTTAATTAATTTTTTTTACACTTTTAATTTTTTAATCAAAAAATTACACAATTTAATTTTATTACCTTAATATCATAATGATTATTTTACTTTTAATTAATAATATGATAATAAATAAAAAAATTAATTTTTTTTTAATTTTTGAAAACATAATAAATAAAGAGATATTCAAATAAATTTATAATAACTAACTCCTTTTCTTGTTTTAAGTAAACGTATTAATGAGATTGACAGTGATTCCGACTCCAATTTTTGAAACACAAGAAAACAACATATTCTAACTCCGAAATCTGATTCTGAATCTAATGTCTATATAAATACCATTCTAACCACAAAAGTCATATAAATGTCTGATACGGGCAGTATAATATCATTCAAACCACAAACTCATATAAATGCCTCATCTTGTTAAATCAAGGGTTTTCCAAATTCTCTAGAGTCTAGATTTAAAAAAAAAAAAATTCAAAACCAACCCAGACCTCAGACAAACGACAAAATGACAAAGTGGTGTACAAGTTCAGAGAGGATTTGTGCCTAGCTATACAATTCTGAGAACTTTCTAGTGGCCATTTAACACAACCCAAGAACATGAGAACGGTAATTGTCAAAAGTAAAGTCGCATTATCATCATTATTATTATTCTTTTCTATTGTAGGTCATCTTATTTTGCACTATTCAGTAGAATCTGCTGTTTTAGTGATTATATTAATTTTGGAGTAGCTTGATATCACCCTTTAAAGTTTTTTAATCAAATAACAGCTGGTGTTTTAGCCATTATATTAATTTCGGAGTAGTTTGGTATCACCCATTAATTTCGGAGTAGTTTGGTATCACCCTTTAAAGTTTTTTAATCAAATTACAGTTCCGTCGATAGTGCAAGATAAGAGGACTTCCCGTATAAACTTCCCCGAAAAAAAAGTAGTTCTTTTTAATTCTCTTTTGCAATTTCTGCGGGAAGTCCGAGAAAAAGCAAGACTTTGCGTGAAGAAAAAACAAAAGGCACGAATCACAGAATTCACACAAAACCAGAATCAAGTTCAAAAATCGAAGAAAATCCAATTCTCCAAAAGGATTTAAGCTCCAGAAACAAAGCTAGCTACTCAGATTTAAAAACACCACCAATTCAAAGTTCAAATTCCTCGTCTGAGAGTTGAGACTTACTAACAAGTCAAACAACCAATAATTAAAAATGTCTTGACTCCAGAATCGAAAACCTACCAAGCACAATAATGAAAGCTTTATCACGCTACATGGACCGCGATTTTTCCCTTGCCGGCGAAGGGCTGCATTTCAGCAACACCAGTGTTAAGTAGTTGTAATGTTTATATATATATATATATATATATATATATATCTGAGATAGCTGTAAATTGCAAGTATATTGTTCTAGCTTACGGGTTCCCCTTTCTTCAAATGTTTCCTCCCAAAGAAAGGAGATTCAGTTGACGGTATTAAATATTTGAATTTTACTTGCTGATTTGTGACACAGTTAAACGTAAGGAGAAACTAACCAAAGATAGGCTAAAAAAATGACCACAGACTAAAGAATCGAGTGGTTACTCTGTTACCTGTCGTATCTGTCATCAACTGGACTTCTGGCTCTATCATATCCGGGACTTCCTCTCAGTTCAGGTCTGGAACTTGGATGAGATCCACGGCCATAGTCAGGACTATCCCTATCTCTACGGGGTGGACTACGGGATCGACGATCATAGCTTCTTCTGTCTGGGGATGCATCACGGCCTCTTCGATCAGGACTGTACCCATTTCTTTTATCATCATCGTCACGAACAGCATATTCAACGGAAATAACTCGATCCATGAATTTGCTGGAATTCAAAAAATGATTAATAGGACAACGTTAATATGCATCAATATAAATCAGAAGACCCATAAACAAATAAGAAAACTTGGCATTTTGCAAAATCAGACGACAAAAATTATATAAAACTGGGATTTTTCTAAACTAAGAAGCAATTTCAGTAATGAAGTCTACAATAGTGAAGCTGAAGGAAACAGGAACCTACAACCTTAAGCAGGGCTATATACAAGAATTCACAACATGAAAGTACAACCTCATGTTTGTTCCATCTAGCGCTTTGGTAGCATCATCCTGCGATTCAAACTGCACAAATGCAAAGTTCCTTCTAATCCTTACATTCAATATTTTCCCATATTGATCAAAATGCCTCTCCAAATCCCTTGTCCTAGTCTGGACTGGATCAAAATTAATGACAAACAAGGTTTTCGATGGTTTAGTGTTAGCTGAAGATCTTGAATCTCCAGACCTCCTCCCCCGTTCTTGCTGCAAACCACAAACTTTCCAGGATTATATAAATATAAAACTAAATGAAATAATCAATTAATTGAAACTTTTTTTCATCATACATCTACTACCAAGAAGAGTCCTTCTAAATAGGCTTAACTAATATTAACTTAAAGAGTAATATTTAAAATATTCAAGCCAAAAAAAAAAAAAAAGAGTATTATTTAAAATACACATCACATTACACTAAAATAAACATTCAAGTGTGTTAGCACACAATCACAGCAGATATATAAAGTACGGGAGTGAAGGAGAGGTGGAGATGCCAATTACTAAAACGACACAAGATTGCAGTTTTACTCAAGATTTATTTAGGAAACAATCATCTCAGACCTCAAATCATCTTTTTGATTGTTGTTGGTTCATGTGTTTGTGGCTAGGAGAGAATGGGGATCACAGGATGCTTGAACTGAATCTAGTTCATTAGTCTATATACAATCTTTTTTATAAAATTAGCATATACAATTACATGTTACCATCAACAATTTAAAAAAAAAAAAAAAAAACAATAATAATTACAGGGTAAACAACCATTATCACATACCTTAGTCCATTCCACGCGAAGTCGCCGCCCTTTTCTACCAAATTCTGTCCTGTCAAGTCTTCTAATTGCATACTCAGCATCTCGCTCATCCTCCATATAGACAAAAGCAAATCCTATAAAAACCAGGAAGTTAAGAAAATAATCCGGGAAACCGCATTTACCCAAACAAAATTGTCCAACCAAAAAAAAAAAAAGAGTGGGTCGACATTCTTAAATATGAGGAAATCTAGACTTCTCAAAATGTACTGTTAGGGAGTAACACAACACCTGCCACTGGCTGCAATATCATGATGTTACTATGTTGAAACATGTCGGAAATTGAACACTGAGCAAAAGTCATGAGGAATGAAAAAGCAATGGTGTCTGAGGGAATGTGGTATGGCAGGAATAGGGCAGATCAGACTAATCTTCTGGGAAAATACAAGAAGATGATGCCTGGGCACATGCTAGAAAAGAAATGCAGAGAAGCACACCCATCCAAGAGGAACATGGACATTCCAAGTAATCCTGCGCCAAAGAAATTGTTGAGTGTGGGGGTTTACATCTCATAAAAAACCCGTTTCTCTTAAAGGGGAAACAATGTATACAGCCATTTCAAAAGAAATACATAGAGAATAACTTATTGACCCTTTGTTTCAAAAAAATAGTTTATACTTTTTCCTATAAACTAATAGATTCTTATTTCCATAATATCTATGTTTAGAAGGATAAATACATATACTATTTAAAAAAGAGTTCGAGCTTCATTAGCATGGAGATATCACATGCACAAGCACACCGCAAAACGGAAGGCATCAAATAATATCCCCATTTGATTACTAAGCATCAATAGATGTAAACCAGATCATTGTGGTTATTAGTTGCTAATAGGAAGAAGGGTCAATAAGTTATGTCTCATATGAGAAATTTTCGATGGTTGTATACAATTTTTTTTTCTTCCAGAACCCCACTATGACTCAACATAAAATCAAACTCTCATAGTAGAGACTTCAATTTTTAAAAAATTGAATTGTTTCCGAGGCCCTCTGCAAGTCTGCACCATATGCTTAGTTGTCAAAGCACTACTGGTGATAATTTAAGTACTCAATTTATCTGAAAGCATCATCGCATATGCTTTGCTAGACAGCGGGAACTTCAACACTACCAGACTATATTAATCTGTATAGGGCATATATAAGTTCAAACACAACCCTTTTGGGATTTGCAAACCATTAGCTTTATGTAGGAACCAGAAGCAGAACCATACAACATCCCAGAAATCCAAAAAGTAACAGCTCATTCAAGAAAAACAAAAACAGAAAAACTAAAAACAAACCAATGACAAATTAAGCTTGACCATCCAATATGGAACCAATGTTGAATGTGTGGATCATAATTATAGCCCACAATCCTGAAGCAGAGTTAGCGTAACGTTGAGTGTGTAGAACCAAAATTATCGCCCTAGTTTTGATTAAACTGTATAGCGTCGGTTTCGGTGATCAAAAGGGTTAGAGAAAACACGGTGCGTCCGGGAGGTATGATGTGTGCCATTTTCTTGAAACGTTCTTCCTCATCATAGTGAAATTCTGTAGCAGCTGAAAGTGGATGTAGCTCTCACGTTCAGGATGAACCACCACAATTTTTCTTTTAAATTATCGATCTCCGTGGTAAACCATTCAGACATTTAATCCGCCGAAACAAATAACCAGGTCTCTTACTAAGTCATACACAATTGAATGACTACAAAAGCAGTACAAAATTAAATACCCAAATCAGAAAAATAAATAAATAAATAAATAAATAAACATACCAGACTTCATATCCACCCTCTCAACCTTCCCATATCTCCGAAAAAGCCGCTCCAAATCGTTCTGGCGCGAGTCGTACTCCAAGTTCCCGCAAAAGATTGGCCTCATTGTGCTTCAAACACAAAACGTAAAACTTCAAAATACTTTTTTTTATCCCAAAATTTTATCCTTGCCCCAATTATTCGAAGAAATTCCCATATAAATAATTCCACGAAAATCATTATTCTCGATTGACTCATCAAACATTGCCCCCCCCCCCCCCCCCAAAAGAAAAAAGAAAAAAGAGAAACTTTTGGCAAAGAAATTCAAAAGATGATAATTAATAAATGATTAAGAGAATAAATCACGCATAAAATTAATTAATTAAAGAACAGAAAAAATAAAAAAAAGAGGACTGGACTTGAAGATACCCTTTAGAAAAAATCGAAAAAGGTAAAATCAATTAAGGAAGGGGACCAAGCTAGATCTGAAAGAGAAATCGAGCGTTTGTTACCTTAGGATTTGGTGGCGGTGGAAAGATCAGAGAAACCCTAATTGGGCAAAGAGTGGGTCTGGGAGGCTTTGAAGTGGTGAGGACGACCAGGCAGAGGGGTACTAAACAGAACAGAGAAACGCGAATTCCAAGACGGCGTTTTGGGGTTTTTCTGCTATATATATATATATATATATATAATATCTCCAAAACAGCAAAAAGTCTGAGAATTATTGACTTTTTAGACTTTTGGGTGGTGTTTGGTTGTAGAGTTAGCTAACTTTGGGCGGGAGAATAACAAGGGTTGGTGGGGAAGGCACGAGGGAAGGACTACGCCCCGTTTCCAAAATGTTTTGGAAAAGAATCTCACGAGGGTTAATAAAACTACTTTTGAAAATAGTTTAGATTTACGTCTCCATTTGATAAATAAGTTAAAAAGTGAAATTTTTAAATTTAAATTGGTTAATTTTTTAAAAATTAGTTATAAATTTTATAGACTTTAAAAAAAAAATAAAAATTAAAATAAAAAAGTATAATTTAGTTAGAGGTAAACCTTAATGCTAAACAAAGTCTATATTTTTTATTAAAGAATTTAGGCTGGAGATGGTTTTTTAAAGATTGAGTTCAAAATGTGTATTTAGGGAGAAAACTTTTAAAAAAATTTTGTGATATAGAAAATAGTGTATAAATTTAAAATATGTTTAAAAAAAATGTAAAATGATTCTTGTTTTTTTCGTCTTATCGTTACGAGTATTTTGACATAAAAATTCATTTCATTCCGATTTGAAATGAGAAAGTTATGAATTTTTTAATTTTGAGTTTTTTGAAATAAAATAGTGAGAAAATTTAAACTTTACATCAAGCTTTCTCTCTCTTCCATTTTCAAAAAAGTCAAACTTTCAAGTTCAAAACTTTCTCATTTCAAATCTAAATTAGATTATTTTTTATGTCAAAAGTCTTATAACGACAAAACAAACAAGACAAAATCTATTTTCCATATTTTTTTTTCCGAATATATATTACAAATTTTTACATTATTTTCTATATCACAAAACTCTTTCAAAAGTTTTCTCCCCAAACATACATTTCCAACTTGACATTCAAAAAAACCGTCTTCCAATGTCCCTCTAAACGGGCCCTTAATAAATAATTTCACAAACATATCCAACCACAAATTTACCTTTTTTCTTATACTCAAATAAATTTTATTTAGAAACAAATTTTCAAAAAAAATAAATATCAAAATCAT
This sequence comes from Ficus microcarpa, assembly GCA_025413485.1. Taxonomy (NCBI): domain Eukaryota; kingdom Viridiplantae; phylum Streptophyta; class Magnoliopsida; order Rosales; family Moraceae; genus Ficus; species Ficus microcarpa. Next base: position 21,347,689 of record CM046383.1, read on the forward strand.
TAATAAAACATTCTCATTTGTATTTCATAATCAAAACAAAATCACTTTGCAAAACGCTTCAAAACGAACCCTACATTTTGGCTAACTAAGGTTGGTTAGTGGTTGTGTTTGTGTCATCTAATTAATAACATTAAGCACCCGTATGAAGTAATATCTACAGATGGTATTTTACCATTTACTATCTGAATTTCCAATTTCTAACTCTACATCAAGCTTTCTCTATCTTTCATTTTCAAAAAACTCAAATTTTGAATGTCCATAACTTTCTCGTTTCAGATCGAAATAGATGATTTTTATGCTTAAAAGCTTATAATGACGAGATTAACAAGACAAGATCCATTTTGCATATTTTCTCCGAACACATTTCAAAATTCTGTATTATTTTCTTTATCATAGAACTTTTCCAAAAGTTTTCCCTCCAAACACCATCTTCAGGTGTCTTCCAAACGGATCTTAGGCAAATGTACCACTCTGTAAGCTTAATAAACATTATCATTGTGTGGTTAAAAAGGCGATTTTGCCCTTCATTAATAGGGAGGAGGCGGACAATTACAACCTCGCACAAAGAGGAGGCTTGCATGGCCTCGCATTATAAAGGGAGGTAATTAGCGTCGATGACGTGCAGGGAGATCGGAGTTCAGCTTTAGCTTTCGCATAAGTAAAAGATCAATGTCAGTATCACCCAAAGATAGGACATCAAAAGTAACACCACGTGAGAGGAGGTCGATGATGAAGGGTTGATTACACCAACGACGAAAAGATAAAGGTGAAGGAAGATGAGAGGGAAAAAGAGAAAGATATGAAAGCATATTTTTGTCTTTTTATTATATTAAAAATTATATATTTGCAAATTTCTTTAAGAAATAATGGATTTCAATGCCAATCTCATTAAGTGGTATTTCTCAAACTCAGCCCACATAAAACTGGCAATTTTTATTTGAACTAGCGAATCGACAAGCATCGACATCAACAAATAAGGCCTCGTTTGGTTTGACGGCTCGAATTCAAAATTTTCATCTCAGTTTTTATCTTTTTTTGAAAAAGTTTTTTGTCTTTTCTGAAAAGTTAAAAAAAATTACTATTGAAACTTAAAATTTCCAACTTAAACTTATTTACCAAACGGACCCTAAAAGAAAGAAATTGTAGAAATTCTGTTATTGTGGGGAAAAAAAAATAATTAAAGAGCCTTTGAGTTAGTGGGTGACTGCATGTCCTCACTAGGCCAAACCCAGCTCCGTTCTTGGCCTTAACATGTAAAATTACAAAATTACACTAACACATATAGGATCCTTGCGTGACTTTCTCCATTGTGATTTTAATAGTCGAGTGGACAAAAGATTGATTTGAAGCACTTTTATCGATCATGAACTTGTTCTTGGATGTTTTAAAAATTAATGACAAAAAGGATTTAGCCTATCATTCACGAACTAAAAACGTAATTAACCTTTTAAAAAAGTAGAGAAATGATTGAGAAAAAGAAAGCTAAAGAATTTTTGTATGAGCAATTCTATTTATAGGGAAATTTATTGAATAACTTTTAGACCAAATTTGAAGAATGCTAAAAAACCAAAAGTCACACTTTTGGATTAATGTCCTACTTGAAGGAGCTTCGAATTTTCCCTACAAATGAAAAAGTCAGAGGCCAACACTTCTGTCTTATCAAAATTATCCCATTAAAAAAAAATTTGAAGTAACTTGCTATATTTCCATTGGTAATCTACCAGATTTCACCAAAATTAACAGTGATCGCATAATCTTGGTGGATTATATTTGATAATCTACCGATATTAATTTTCCTTCACAGTAAAAAATGGTTAGTTGTCTCTACTTTTGGCTACCAGAGAATAATTAGGTAGTTAATCTGGTAGATTATTTTTCTATTTTCATACACAAGATGGTCACTACTCATCGGCATAGTTCGTATCTACGAGATCAAGAAAGTTGGTGACCGCGTAATGAGGGAGTTCGCTCGAACATGTCCACGTCCTTGATCTCCACCTCGGACCTTTCTCTTTGTCATTGTGGAGCATGTGCTCCACAAGGACCTGCCTTGACTTTAATTTTCTCTAACTTTTAAGGGTGAGGGAGTGAATCTAGGAGTATGACAAGGTAGTACTTATTGCAATTCCCCACATCTTTCAGCTTATTCTTGTCTCTGTTTCGATTTAAACCTCTTTCTTCTAATTTCATCCATCAACTCCAAATAAAAAGGTTGTTTCTACCATTTGAAAACATTTCGAATGCCATTCAAAATAGGAGCGTTCACGGATCGAATTAGATGAATTAGACCTTGATCCGTAGTCTAATCCATAACTTTCGGATTGAAAAATTTCAATCTGTTACTAATCCAATCCAATCTAATATGTAAATATCAGATTACATGAATTGGATTCATGGAGTTAATTGGTAGACTTTATAAACTAAAATAAAGATACTAAAACATAAAATAGTTAAATAAAATAACAATCGTAATGATTTTACTTTAGAAACTAAAATAATCATATTCAAACTTCAACTTATATATACTTATTTATTAAAAATATTTTAGAAAATAAATATAAAGTTCGGAGTTGAGGATTGTGTAGATTGGAAAATCCTCAATTTGTGATTCAATCCGTAACCTTTGGATTGACAAAACTAGATCCATTATCAATCTGTTAGTCTCTCAACCATCTATATCCATTATCAATTTGTTAGTCTCTCAACTTAATCCAATCCGTTAGATTGGATTGGATTAAGTGGATTTACAGATTCGATAAACAACCCTAATTCGAATGGTCAAATTGACTATTTAAGAAGAAAAATAAAATATTGCTCCACCCTTAAATTTGTTCCATATAAGTATACATGCAATAGTAACATTTTTTCAATAAAAAAGTTTCTCTCTCTTCTATCTAAATTTTAAAATGCCATAACTTTTCTATTTTAAGTATGATTGAGATTTTTTTTTTTTTGGTTCAAACTTAAAAGAGAAATAAAGCCCATTCATATATCCTATTAAAATATTCCATGAAAATTAAAGTTTTGTAAGATTTGTTAGAAGTTTTCAATATCTATTAAAGCACACATTCAAACGTTGTTCAAATGGTTTGTCCATGTTACAAACATTCAAATATCATTTTAAACGAAAAGTCAAATATTTTCATTCTAAGTGTTTCCAACTAAAATATTACAATTCAAATGGCTCTGTCAAACGGACTCTAAAATTATCTTTTTGAAAGGAAATTCATCAATTTTTTAAAATACATAAGTGTGCATTTGGTTCGCTAGTTGAAGATGAAATTTTTAAGTTGGAGTTGGTTGACTTTTCAAAACCTAGTTATATATTTTATTGATTTTTCAGAAAAAAAAATAAAAATTAAGATAGAAAAATATAGTTAGTTGGAGTTAAACTTAAACACTAAACAAAGCCGGTTCAAAAAGTTTGTTGAATCATTGCACCAAACCTTAAAGGTTGGGCTCCTTTTTTTTTTTTGCTTCCATATTCTTTCTTTGGCAAACAAACGAGGCCCTCAGTTGTCCTTAGAATTTTATATTATTTATTATTATTATTATTTTCTTTTTGCTGAAAAGTTGTCCTTAGTAATTTGTATCATTAGATGTCTTTATCTATACAAACGTACATCCCTATGCACGCATGCAAGTATAAATTAACTTTTCATAATTATTATTATTATTTTTTTTGTATTATTCGTTTCATGGTTAATTTTAGCTTAAGAAATATTAAACACATTCTTTTTTTTTTAAATCATATAGCAAACAAATTTGATCATATATAAAATATATATCTCCTTTTATTCCACAGGTTTTTCTCCTCCTCTTCTTTTTCTGTACATTTTTTTCTTGGAATTGAAGGAAAAAAAAAGGGGCTCGACCCTGTAATATCACTGACTGTAACAACATATTTGATAAGCTCTTATACTCTCACGACCATTTCTAATCATATATATACACACATTACACACTATGTATTCTTAATGTGTGTGTGTATTATAGATCTAAGCTAGATCTAAAGCCCAACGTTTCTCTAACACAACTTGAAAATCACTTTCAATTGATAATCTCACCATCACATGACCAAGATGGAGAGCAACTGAAAGTTGGAGGCACCACAACCGAAGAAAAAACCTTAAACCTCTTACTAGCCGAACCCTCATTAATTCTACTACAAACACTCACATCCTCCGGGCTATCCATCCAACCCATAACATCGGATCCGTCGGAATCGAACCGGCCGAACCCCGCCAACTCGGCGCTCGAGTCGGAGACGCTCGAGGCCTCCCAAGAAGGCGATGGCGACGACCACGACGTCGTTGTCGTTTCCGCGGCATGTGAAGGGACGACAATACTCGGCTGAACCACTGTCTCTATGCTCCTCATGTCAACCATATTAGGGTTTTGGTATTTCTTGAAATGGAAAATGCTTGCGAAAGTGAAATGGTCACTTACCCTACTCTTGGAGGACATACTTGACTTGTTGTTCTCGCTTGACCTAGCCATGATGTTCTGTAGGTTTTTGCTCAGCTTGGCCTTCAACGCAGAGAAGCTCGCGAGGCCGGGCCGGCCGTCGGTAGGGCACGGGACGGAATTCGAGTCGGCGGCGCTAACCGAGGGCACTGCGAAGTTTGTCCTGGCGTTTTCGCCTCGGAGGGCGCGGGCGGCTTCGTCGTAGGCTCGGGCGGCTTCCTCCGGGGTGTCATAGGTGCCGAGCCATAGCCTGACTCGTTGCGACGAGTCCTTGATCTCGGCGACCCATCTCCCCGACGGCCTCTGCCGGACCCCGACAAACTTTCGTGCAGCGGGCTGGCGCGGCTGGTGAGACGTCGTGGTGGTGGTAGTGGTTGCGGTGGATGTGGCTGTTGTTGTGGCATCCATATTAGGGCTTTTTTTTGTTTAAAGTGAGTTGGAGTGGTGAGAGAAACGTTTCTAGCTTAAAAAGTAGAATATATGATATGTAGAATGTTGTTTGGCACCACTATATATATATATAGATGTGTGTGTGTGTGTGTGTGTGTGAAGCTAAGGCGAAGTCGTTTTCCAAGAAGTGATGAGAATAGCATGTAAAGGCATGTACCATGTCCATTATTTCTTTGTTTGTTTTCATATGGACGTTTTTAAATGCTTAAACCCTGTGCATGATTTGTAAGTTGCCTGCACTTGGCCTGGTAAAATCTTAGAGTGCATTTGTTTTGTGGTTGGAGATAAAATGTTTAAGTTGAAATTGGCTAATTTTCAAAAAACTAGTGATAATTTTTGTTGAATTTTCAGAAAAAATAAAAACCGATATGAAAAGTTTGAGTTAAAGATGTTCAACCAATCAGAGGCTTAAACCTTATTACCCTGGATTAAAAGCAAATGCACTTTCAATCATAAATTGTATTTGGGTATTCATTTAAACTGAATTTTTGCATTTTTATATAGACTTGGAATTGATTAATGAGCCTGAAGCAACAAACGTAGTACAATTAGGACTTCGTTTTGTATTTTGGCGCACACACACACACATATACACTAATAGGTGTTGGCTAAGTTTAAAATAAAGTAAATTATGGTGTGTTTGGAATAATGATTTGAATTGGAATTTTTATATAAGAGTTGATTGACTTTTTAAAAAATGGTTAAAAAATTTATTGAATTTTTGAAAAAGGACAAAAACTGAGTTACAATTTTTAAGTTCGAACTTGAGTCCTAAACGAAGCATTAATGTGCAAAAACTAATGTCCAAAAATCCATTTTTACTCTGACGGTGAACTTGAAGATTAGAAAGCCGTTGCTCAATCAAAGCTAAAATGGGCTGAACAAAACAGAAAATACCAAGCAAAATTGCAAAAGTGCATGAAGAAGCCAACAAAAAAATAGGCGGCCCAAAATTTTGTCACCTAGTAAATGATTAACTGATAGTAGACGTTGGTTTGGAATTTTAAAATCCGGCGGAACATTAGTTTAATAGTGTAATTTGTAATTTAGTAATTATTTACCATTATAATTTTATATTTAAAATCATTGTGGAATTAGCATTTCGAATTGTGGGCTCCACAACTCCGTACCGTGTCGTTTCTGCTGGTTGTATTAATTTTCTTGACTATAATACCCCTCATTTGTCCAAAGAAATTGGTTTCAATTAAAGTAATGGGACCATAATTTGTTTGGTAATGAGATTAATAGGTCATTAGGGAACTAAAAGTTTTGTCCTAATCTTATATGTGCTCATCCAAATGTGGCCTTAGATTCCGATTATTTTCATTCCACATGGGATAGAAAAGAGAAATTTGTCCACTAGCTATGAGAGTTTTATGGTATAAGACATACGTGGAATGACACATGGCACGTCAATATATATATAAATATATATGTATATCTTCAACTCAGTTTTAACTAGTGGATTGTTGTAATGTCAAGGGTATCGAAAAAATTGACACATTTTTCTAATATTGAATTTTAGTGCTTACCCTTTAAGAATCCAATGCTTTGGTAGTATTGTTGTTATGAAGGCCAAAACATGCTTTTATGAAGACTTGGTACTCTATAGAAACATGTTTCCCTTTGGGGTAGAGAATTAACTTATGATTGTCTAAGTGTTGCCTAGCCAAGTTTGTCTTTAAAACATTGGTGTTATCAGCCAAAAAGAAGAAGAGAGACTTGGTCACCGAATTAGTGTTTTTTTCTAATAAAAAATAAACAAACATGTTGTATCTTCATCCCCTCATTGTCATTTTAATAATCTACTGGAACTACAAATAGAACATAAATGTGATAATTTATAGTCGCGTCAACTATCTCAAAAGTTACATATATATCAATCATCCCTTACTGCTATGCCACCACTATAAACAGTGGTCATTGTCTTAATTGTTAGCAACTAATTTGAATCAATCTTCTACTTTATCTTACTTGTTTTTCTTCATTTGAAGAGCGATTCTCTTAACTATTGATTAAGATTTGTTGGTGAAAGTGGATAAAGATCATTTGTATTGACAGTTTAACTAGCTAGGTTTAGTTTGTTAAGAATTGATTGTCTTTCTTATACAATAGACGTTAGCTAGAGGTTGGCTCCTGGGCTAAAGCAACTGTACAACAGGCGATGTTATCAGCGATGCCTCGCAGCATGGAATGTTATTTTTGCTTCCTCTGGGCTATGGAATGGAAGAATTGGTTCAGCATCAACCCCGGGATTCTTTCCCCGACTACAAAAATGGAAAGCCTTGCTTGAAGTTTTATATTTCAACACTCCCCTTTACGTACAGGCCGGATAATGAGCAAACGTGAAACATTTTAAAAGTCCAATACATGAATGATAAAAAGGAGTTAAAGAGTGAAATTGCAAGGGTTCAAATCCAAGACCTCCTACTCTGATACTATGTTTTCACCCATGGTACATTTTCAGCCGTTACAGTACCTTATTGTGACAAAGAAGAAGATTACACAATAAACCCGCACACCCATTAAGTTCGATCCACATTTGTTAGGATGATAATGTGGCTCCACAATTATAGATCCGAACTGTAAACCCAATCACATGTTGACCCTTGATTTTTTATTTTGGACATCACACAATCTTTCGGAGAAAAAAAAAAAAAAGACACCACACAATCTTAAATTTTTATGTTGTAACGTAACTGATCTCTCTGACCATATAATTAGTCAAAAAATTGGACAAAAAAAATATCATATTTGATGACTTTAAAATCATTCTTTAATTTAAGATATTTTTTGACTAATTATATGGTTGGAGAGATCAGTTACGTTACAACATAAAAATTTAAGATTGGACAAAAAAATATCATATTTGGTGACTTTAAAATCATTCTTTAATTTAAGATCATTTAGTGTATATATTTATAAAACCTCTCAACCCCATCGCTCTCTACTGGTTCATCACCTGTGCAAGTATTGTTGGTGGTGGTAAGGTTCCACATAAATTGGGAGTTGATTTTGAATTATTTTTCGAAATGTTTTTCTTAAATGGCTCTGACAAAAATTAAAAAATATTTAAAATCACCCTATTGTGATGCTTTAGAGGCAGTTTGGTGTACCAACTGGAGTTGGTGTTTTGCAGTTCAAGCTGAAGGGATGGCATTTGGTGTCTCAGTCCAACTGCAACTGGCAATCGAACCGTTGCACAGTGAACCTAAATGGGTTCACTGTTCAACCAGTGATTCCTGCAATTGTGCAGATCACGCATGCCCTTGTTTCTGTTCATCCCTCTCGAGCTTCTCCCCACTGGCACCCATGTGCTCTTGTCAACTCCGGCTGTAGCCTCTGCTCCCATCCCTGCGACGACCTGCTGCGTGGCAAGAGTTTGGGTAAATTTGCTCGTTGTTCATCTCGCCTAGAAAAGCTTGCTTCTCTTGACCTTTGTCCATCCCCCACACCACTTGAAGCAGATGCGGCACCAATTTCAGTTTTCGAACCGAACACGAGCTCGCAGGCGTATTACCCATTACTTCCGTGTTCGGGGATCTTGGAGTCATTGCGTTAAATCTTGCCCTGATCCGTGCCCTTCCCCTGTGTATTCTTCGTCCGCTTCCAATTCCGTTTGCCTAGTATGTGTTTCATCCACTGTTCTTCTCAATCTTGTATGCGGTTTTTATGGGTTTTTGTCGCTGTTATGCATATTCTTTCGCAATGTGATCGTGAACTTGGATCTCTGTTTTTGCTTCCAATTGCGCATCTTGATTTGCGGTTTGCTATGATTTCAACCATACGTTAAGCCCAATTTCAGTTCTTCTTGCTATTGGTGATGTTCGAACCTGACTTTGTGTTTAATTTCTGCTTAAATTGGGTTCGGAGAACCCCAATTTCTGGGTATTCTTGCAGCATGTTCTCATCTTCGAAAACTGAATTTGTTGTGTTTTGTGCTCCTTAACCCCGATGGGGCTGTGATGGTTTTTTTCCTTTTCAACTGGGTTTGTGCTCAACTTGGGGACGTGCTTCACAACTTCTGTGCAGTCATTCCAGAACCTAAATTTTTTGTCATATTCTGCATATTGGGAACATTTTTTCATAAAGAATGGAATTGATAAAGGATGCCTTCACTGGTTTTTTGCTATTTTTTGGTGAGTCGGAGTCCGTTTCGGCAAGTTTTGGGCCGAAAGTAGCCGAACTTGCCTAATTTCTGTGTTTGGCTGTTTCGATTCCTTCTACTAGCCTTATGAAGTTTGTTTTGGTTCTCTATAGTGATTTGCATGGCAATTTACAGGTTGTTGGCTGTTTTCGGCGAGTCGGAGTCCGTTTCGGCTACTTTCGGGCCGAGACTAGCCGAACTCGCGTGTTTTTTGCATTTGGTATTTTCGAAGCCTTCTAGTAGCCTTATTAAGTTTGTTTAGGTACTATAGAGGGATTTGCATGGCAATTTACAGGTTCGTGGCCGTTTTTGGCGTGTCAGAGTCCGTTTCGACTAGTTTCGGCCCGAAACTAGTCGAATTTGCATATTTTCCTTTCTAGGCAGTTTTGAAACCTTCCCTAAGCTTCCTTATGCATATTTAGGTGTGCTAGAATGGTTTACAAAGTGAAACGACCCTTTTTCTAAGTTTTTTGCAAATTCGAGTCCGTTTCGACTAGTTTCGGCCCGAAACTAGTCGAATTTGCATATTTTCCTTTCTAGTCAGTTTTGAAACCTTCCCTAAGCTTCCTTATGCATATTTAGGTGTGCTAGAATGGTTTACAAAGTGAAACGACCCTTTTTCTAAGTTTTTTGCAAATTCGAGTCCGTTTCGACTAGTTTCGACCCGAAACTAGTCGAATTTGCATATTTTCCTTTCTAGGCAGTTTTGAAACCTTCCCTAAGCTTCCTTATGCATATTTAGGTGTGCTAGAATGGTTTACAAAGTGAAACGACCCTTTTTCTAAGTTTTTTGCAAATTCGAGTCCGTTTCGACTAGTTTCGACCCGAAACTAGTCGAATTTGCATATTTTCCTTTCTAGGCAGTTTTGAAACCTTCCCTAAGCTTCCTTATGCATATTTAGGTGTGCTAGAATGGTTTACAAAGTGAAACGACCCTTTTTCTAAGTTTTTTGCAAATTCGAGTCCGTTTCGACTAGTTTCGGCCCAAAGCTAGTCAAATTTGCATATTTTCCTTTCTAGGCAGTTTTGAAACCTTCCCTAAGCTTCCTTATGCATATTTGGGTCTGCTTACGTGATTTGCAATGTGTTTTAGACGTTCGGCGTTGAAAATTTTTGAGATTTTTGTCCGTTCCGACTAGTTTCGGGGCCAAACTAGTCAAATATTCATATACGTGCATTTTAGCTGTTTCCAATACTTCTCCAAACTTTGTTATGCATATTTAGGTTCAGCTACGTGATTTCCATACTGTTTGACAGGTCCTTTGCTGAATTTTTGGTAGTTCCAAGTTCGTTTTGATTTTTTCCCCCATGTTGGCGATGATGTAAACAACATACGCTTTTTTCTTGTAATATAATATGTCTGGTGAGTTGGCAACTCGATATTTCATGTCAGCTACCGGTATATAATAACATGGTCTGTCTCCCATGATTTATATGCCTTGGAAGCTGTATATGTATCGGGCCTATGCTGACATGCCACATATCATATATGTCAAACGCTTTATACTGAGCCAACACATATTCCTTATCAATTGTTGGTTTTTGTTGAAGTCTTTCTCTTTGTTTTTGTTATCACGATAATAAGGAAATGCCTCGAAAAGGATCGGGTGAGAGCTACGTATGGACTGCGGAGAAAGAAAAAAGATTTCTCGACCGCCTTAACGACTACAATGCCAGCAGTGGCGGTAAACCCCCCCCCCCCAAAGCAACCTTAGAAATATGGGCAACTCAGTTTAACGCCGAGTTTGACGGAGTCCCAGCTTTCGCTTCAACTCTAACTCAAAAGAAAGAACGGATGAAGAAAATTTATAGGGGCTGGAAGGTCTTGCAAGCGCGGACAGGCATGGGCTACGATCCAACAACGGATCGGGTCATCTGCTCTGACGATGCGTGGCAGAGCTTTATTCGTGTAAGCGTCCCCTAAACTATGTCTCTTTATATTATTATATTTGATAACCCGCTTTTCGTATTGACTAATTGTGTCGTCTGTGATAATATATTCTGAATTTTCGATTACAGCTTCATCCAGAATGCAAACATCTCAGGCACGAGGGACTCCGGCACAAAGAGATTTATTATAATCTTTTTGAGAAAAAGCATGCTGCAGGTGCATCGGGGTATGGGTCCGTAACGATGCCGGATGAAACAGGGTCGTTTTTCGATTTCGACGCATCTATGGATAACTCGGCATATCACCCAGAGATACAAGAGGATTTCTATCCGACCTCAAGCACGCGCCGAATGAACAACCTCAGGGTGGGTGACGATGCAGCTCCATCCCGGTCTGGGCGAAGTTCTGGAAAGCGGAAGTTAAGAGACGAGGCGGACGAGATGACGTGCCTGGCGATGAAGGAAATTGTAACCCATTTCCGTGGCGGCGGCGGATCGGGATCAAGTCATGAGCAGTCAGACGAAACGGATCACATGATGGCGTGTATAAACATCATGACCGATATGGGTATTCCACCTAAGGATCGGGTCAAAATGTGGCACTACCTCGAACCGCGTCCGCTTCGCCAAAGGACCTTCCAACAGCTGTCTGAGGAGGATAGGCGGGAATTAATTGCCAGTGTTGTGCACCCCGATCCACCACCGAGCCATTGATTTGTTTGCTTTAGGATTAAGTTTTTCTTTTTTTTCCGCGACTGTTTTTTTTTATTTTTCGCATACTAACGACATACTTGAAATTAATTTTATTGCGGTATCAAAACGTATTTCTTATGCAGCCACATTGTATGCGTTAGTGTTATTGCAATTGTCTTATCTGTTAACAAAATAGCTTTGTTCTCGGCATATGTTGATACCCACTAATCGAGTACAATCGGCTAATCCATTAAATTTTTTGCTAATATTTACATCATAACAGGTACAATTTTGATTATATACGATAGTGCAACCGGCGTATCGAAATGAACGAGGGTAGTTCGGGATCGGAACAGGACGAAGAGCCCGTGTTAACAAGGCGAGATCGTCGCGGACATAACAGATGGATTATGAAGGCAGTGGTAGCTGCGGCATCAAGACTACGTACCAGGCGGCGAAGATATCCACAACCCATGCATAATTCACGGCTAACTGGAAGCGAGCGGGTGGAGGAGGTATTGAATGGGCATGAAGGAATAATTACGGGCTTGATAAGTATGAAAGCATCTACATTCAGAGCCTTGAGTAACCTACTATCGGAACGGGGGTTATTGGCGCCAACTACAAACATGAACGTGAATGAGCAATTGTTCATTTTCCTGACCATATGTTCACAAGGCGCCACGAACGGGCACACATCGTATCTGTACCAGCATTCGGGAGAGACAACTTCCCGTTGGTTTTCCACTGTGTTGCAGGTAATTTGTTCGCTGAAGGACGAATTCATAACGCAACCCAACTACACGACAATCCAACCATTGATTTTGGAGAACGCGGACAAATATAGGCCATGGTTCGATGTATGTGACCTACATAACCAAAGCAATATATCGCACAAGATTTATTAAAGTGATATAAAATTACGAAGTAATTCTTTCGCAAAATGAATGCAGGGTTGTATTGGCGCCATCGATGGCACCCACATTCCTTGCGTCCCGGAGACCGAGAATGCTGAAGCGTGGATAAATCGGAAAGGATTTCCCTCACAGAATGTACTGGCAGCAAGTTCGTTTGACATGAAATTCACATACATGTTGGCCGGGTACGAGGGATGCTGTCATGATGCAAGAATGCTAGAATTGGCTATGGCGTTCCATGGATTCCCAAAACCTCCACCAGGTAACTAGAATTAGCTGATTTGTGGGATTATTTACATACAATTACGGTAATAACAAATATTGTTGTTGTTCACTTTTTTCGTGGCATGTTGCATTTGCAGGTGCATTTTACTTGGTAGACTCGGGATTTGCTAATAAGGATTGTTTCCTAAGCCTATATAGACGAGAGACGTATCATTTACCGGAATATCGAAGACGTCACGTCGGGCTACGCAATAGGAGGGAAGTTTTCAACTATACCCACTAATCGCTGTGCAATTGTATTGAGCGAACATTTGGGGTATGGAAAGCACGCTTTAAAATACTTCAAAACATGAACAGCTATCCCATGCATAAACAAAAAATGATCCCCGTGGCGTGTGCGATTCTCCACAATTTCATACGGACGGTGCAGGTTGGGGATCCTTTACTTGAAGAATATGACGTAGATTGTGTGCCGATTTGGGGATATGTCGATGTTAACGCGGATTACGTATTAGGCGAGGGGATCGATGGGGCTGGCACAAGCACAGGAACGCAGCCTCATGACGAGAGTAGGGGTGCCATGAATCACATGAGAGATAGGATAGCTGATGAAATGTGAGAAAGATATCAATCATACCCATGGTATAAAACAACGTGAAAGCATGACTCAATTCCAATGTAATTGCGCGACTTCTTTGTAGAATTTAGACAGGTCATTGTATTTTATATATTTTTTCACTGACTGGGAGTAGCTGAATTTATGTTGATGTATTTTACAGTTTTTGGGAAAAAATCTCTTACGTTTGCCCGGTTTTAGTAATTGAACGAATTTGCATATTTATATTCTTCTTTTAGTGATAAACTTTTGGTGGAGTAGTTTGAGTTAAGATTTTTAAGCTTCTTTCAATAGTAAAATTTTGAGTATTTTCAGTAAAAACAAAAAAATTCAATGGAAAAAGACATTAGTTTTTAAGGAAAATGACAAATACCACTTTGATCTGAATGGTTTGAACCATTCAACCATACACCCCCAATAGAATGTTAAGGGGGGATTGGTGGAGTAGTTTGAGTTGAGATTTTTAAGTTTGAATAGTAAATCTTTTTGAATTTTTAGAAAAGGCAAAAAATTTTTTGGGGAAAAGACAAAAACTTTTTGGGAAAAAGAATAAAATTTTTTTATAAATTAAGGGTGGTTGGTGGCGTAGTTTGAGTTGAGATTTTTAAGTTTCAATAGTCATTAATTTTTGTATTTTCAGAAAAGACAAATAACTTTGTGGGAAAAAGACAAAAACTTTTTGGGAAAAAGATAAAAAAAATTTATTAAATTAAGGGTGGTTGGTGGCGTAGTTTGAGTTGAGATTTTTAAGTTTCAATAGTCCATAATTTTTGTATTTTCAGAAAAGACAAAAAACATTTTGGGATAAAGACAAAAAAAAGTTTGATTTCAGTTTTTTAAGTTGGTGTGCCAAAAAAATTTATTAAGCTCAGATTTGTATCATCCAAACAAGGCCCTTATTTTTTTTAAACTTTTCAACTCAAACTTTTTTACCAAACACTCAACTCAACTCAAACTTTTCAACTCAAACTTTTTACCAAACACTCATATTTTAAACTCAACTTATCTTAACTCATTTTAAACTTCAAACTACCAACTTAAACTCAAACTAGTTTTTGACTAATTATTATTGCATAGTGTGATATTTAAAACAAAAAAAAAAAAAAAAAAGTAGGGACTACTAATATAGAATTGAATTTATAATTCGAGAGTCGTTTATGAACCTAATTCATATATTTTCATAGTTTATTTCATCACCCTTTATTTTTCTTTTTTTCTTTTTTTCTCCCTGCTTCAAAGGCCCATTAAAATACTGTTTTAGGGCAATTTTATTATTGGGATTTTGATGTTCTTAAAATAATAATAATAATAATAAATTGGACCATCTACCACTACCAAAAAATAAAGTCACAAATTTTTTAATAACTTTTTCAGTTATAAATTTTTATTGTAACTGAAACTTTTACCACAATATTTTTAATCACAATATGATTAAAATTTTTTTCTTTAACTAAAAACCTCAGCGTTTAAAGTTTTAATCACAATTAAAAACTGTGACTGATTCGCTATTATTCATAATATTGTGAACCAAAAAAAAAAAAAAAAAAAAAAACTATCGTGTACATTGTACTTTGTCATCAAAACTCCTAAATTACAACGACAGCCATTCAAGAAAGATATATTTTTTTGCCGGGATTCGATAAAAGACTTTGATATATGCCAAATATCCTTGTCTAATAACTCCATTAATTGTCGGAGCAAAATAATAATAATAATAATAATAATAACTGCATTAATTGTCACCAATCACAATTTGTAAGGTGACAACCGGTGACCAACCAGGTTACGTACTGCCTTGCTTGTGGTAGACGTTTGGCGTGTTAGGGATGGTCTGGTTGCGACCAGGTTTCCAAAGTAATTTTATTCTGTTAGTACCGATTCTAGTCTGCCACTTCAATTAGTACAATATTGGATATAAATGTGTGTGTGCGTATATATATACACACACACACACACACACAATTTGACATTTATTGCAAAAATAAATTTGGTTAGGCAACCTCACCAGCGAGGACTCTCACAAACTAGAGCTAGACAAGAGCTAAATACCTTTCGCGAAGACAAACCTAGAGGAACACTCAGTGCCAGTGACAGATCTAAGCAAATCCAGGCCAAGCTAGCTGGTGCCGAGCCTATCACGAACGCGAGTGGCTTGCATAATCGAGGAGTCCTCTTTTTTTATTTTTATTTTTATAATTATTTTTAAAGGAAAAGGAGACCTAAAATAATACCCTTTATTTTCCCATATTAGAAGCACTTAGGACAGAATAAAGGACTCGAATTTTTACTTCTCGCTCAATGAGAGTCTGAAAAGTGAGCTTAGTCATTCTATCTATCCCTTTGGGGTGTCATCAACAAGTATTTTTTTTTTTTAAAGAAAAATGGATAATTCAAGCTGTAGCAACATTTATTTTCTCATTATTTAGAACCATCTCATGATTAAATAGGAGATTCGAACATGATACTTTTCCCTTAATAAAAGTCGAAGAAGTGAGTTCACAACCACTCTATCCTCTTCGGGACATTATCAATGAGTCCTTTTTCCTAATATGAAAAAAAGAGATGTAATGTAGCACCCTTCATTTTCCCTTATTTAGAAGCACTCCATGATAGAATAGGTGGCTCAAACCTTAGTGAGAGCCTAAATAGTAAGCCCACAACCATTCTATTTACTCTTTTCATGAGTTTTTTTTTTTTTTTTTTTTTTTTGGGGTAAGAAAAATGGATTCGAGTTAGAACCTTTCCTTTTCCCGTAATTTAAACCACATAGGAGCTTGGACCATAGATTTCTCTCCATGAGAATAAAAGACCATAAGAAGTGAGCTCATAACGACTCAGTCCACCTTTTTGAGTCAGTCATCAATGAGTCCTAATTTCATAACAAGCGACAGCCTCATGTGCGGGCCGGGGACCTGAGAACTCATAGTAGTGGAAGCATTCCTCGGCACTAGCAGGCCTCGTGGCAGCTAGTTGTTGTACGAGCAAGGCTCTTGCAGACTTTGCATCGCTAACTTCTTGATCTCGTGTTGTCTTTGAGAGAGAGAGAGAGAGACTTTGACACACACACACACAAAAAAAAAAAAAAAAAAAAAAAAAAAAAAAAAAAAAAAAAAAACCTTTGGGAGTAATTTTTTTCGTACAAGCATGCAATATTGTGGAAGAAAAATGTAACATCGAGTAACAAAAGAATGTTTAAATGACAACAAATATTGGTCTGTGTTTATGAAACAAAATTACTTTAGAAGAAAAAGAAAAAAAAATGAAACAAAGTAAACAAAATCATAATTCACCCAATGACAAATTGAATAAAAGGGAAAAGAAAAAAAAAAAAGAAAAGAAAAAAGAAATAGCCCTTCTTAGAAGGCAAATAAATCCCAATTAAAAATGGATTCGTCTATTCCCTTAAAAAAAAAAAAAAAAAAAAAAGGGAGAGAGAGATTTATCTCTACATCTTGTCTGTGGCATTTCACCCTAACATTCTCTTTAATTATTAGAAGTAAATTTTTAACAAAAATATTAGAAGTTTGTGGTTGATCTAAATGATTGCATGGTGGTGGGTAAAGTACAACACTCCCATGTACACTCCGTATGGTAAGGAGAAAAAAAAAGGGGGGGGGGGGGGGGGGGCAATTGAGAGAAAATTGGAGTTACGAAAGGATATTAATTTTGCCTTGTATTGTTTGGTAGCAAATAAGAGAAAAAAAAATGTGAGATTGGTATAATTTATTTTGAAAATAAATATTAAAAAAATAAAATTTGATCGTTATTTGTTGGTTTCAAGATTTTCACTACAAGAATTCACCTAATATTGGAAAGATTAAAATTGGCAAGATCCAATATAACTATTAAATGGATCTCTCATTCAGTAACCGTATAAATCTGATAAATATAACTTTTATAATTAAACTCATAAATAGCTACTAATTGATTTATATGTAATGCTTTGTAATTTTATGTGTATATTTTGTAACTTTTATTATACATGACAAGTATCAATAAAAAAATTTACACATTATGAAAAGTTAGGCTCTGCCTGGTTGGTTGGAGGGGTGGAGAGGAGGAATGATGTAGAAAGTTAGAAAGATGGGCCGGGAATGTGAATGGTGAAAGGATTGTTTGATCTCTTATGTTATTTGATAAGAATAGGGAGAGAGCTTAAAGGATGAGCAATAATTTTTTAAAGTCCATTATATTATTTTCTAAATATTTCTTTTGGAGGTTAAAATTATAATCTTTTTATGGATTATAAGGATTCAAAATGGTCAGCCTAATGGGAGATCCCTTCATTTTTCCTCTCCCTCCAATCAATTGATTTGATATCTCCTTCCAACGCTCACCCTCCAACCTCCATCTTTATGGCTCCCTCCAACCAAACATAACAATAATGTAAATGATTACAGGGCATTAGTCTTCATGTTGTATACGTTTGATTATACAGCTGTCACACAAGAGAGTTAAACCATATAACTTTTAACTACCTTATTATTTTCTTTATCTTCCTTTTTTTTTTATTTTTTAAATCTAATAATTTCTCTTGCACTTTCTTCATCCTCCTTTTCTATCCTACTAAATATAGTGTTAAATCTTTTAAATTAATAATAAAATAAAGCTCGTGCAACGACACTCACTTTTTTTTTTGAAGGGGTCGTATCTAGCTAGAGCGTGGTTGTTCACTAGTCGTTATATAGATGAGTTGTAGCAAAACAATGTTAACGTGGCAAAGGGTATGACCTCAAAGTATGTATTGTTATTGGGTCCCCACTTGATTTCATAATCATATTTTCAAACTAAAAAAAATTAACACAATATATATTTTTTTTCGTTCAATCGGCGAGATTATAGAAGAGAGAGAGACAGAGAGAGAGAGAAGAGTCGGCAAGTGAATCATTCTTCAATTGGCTATGTTCGGTAGAAAGGATGGATGGTGGGAGAGAGAGAGCGCGAGTTTCACTACTAGAAAATGTGGATACCACGACGCATATTTGATAACCGTTTTTAAAAAAACATTCATCGTAAATTCGAAAAAAACACGGAGCCGAAAAACACGTAAAAACCGTCGTGGAAGCCGGAGATTCCACGACGGTCTCTAGAAACCGGGCTTCCACGACTGTTTTTCTGACCGTCGTGGAAGCTCCGAGCTTCCACGACTGTTTTTCTGACCGTCGTGGAAGCCGGAGCTTCCACGACGGTTTTAGATAAACCGTTGTGGTAGGTCAGAATTCCATGATGGTAAAAAATACGGCTCAAAAACCATCGTGAATTT
>CM046383.1:21373604-21424677 GCA_025413485.1 Ficus microcarpa
ATTGGAAAAGATAAAAGTATTTTACATGAGCCAACTACAAATACGTACACTTTTTGGGGAGAAAAAGTAAAATACAAAAACTAATACAAAGAAGGAAGTAAACAACATCAACAATAAAAAAAAAAAGAAAAAAAGAAAAAAAAAGACAAAATAAAGAGATCAAATTTTTAAATAATGTAAAAAGATAACTCTCTCGTTTATAATTTAGTTATAGATTATACATAGGGGGTGTTTGTTTGAAGGTAATCAAATGTAATCAGATACTTGATAATCTTTTTAAAGTAATCAAATTTCCAGGAATATTAGATTATAGTGTTTGATTTATATGTAGACAATTTTAAAAGTTAAATGGAGAGTTATCTAAATTATTTAAATTTTAATATTACCATGATATTTAGATAAATAGTAATCTGAAACCTAAGGGGGGGTGGGTTTCAGATTACCCCTTTATAAAGGAATCTGAAACATATGGGTTTTAGATTCTCAGGTATCTTAAAATAAGATAACCTCATAACAAACATGATAATCTTAAGATTCCTATTCCTTTATAAAAGATTACCCCATACCAAACACCCTCATATAGATATAGTTGACATAGCTAAATATAACAATATATATATATATGTCTTGTACATGTTTTTCACAAAATTTAACTTCAGCATACTATTTTCATACATATTATTGGTTATCAAATAATCATTGTCTGCCACCATATCTTAATATGACTCTGGCCTTAAGCTTTTTAGAGATTTTGATGTGTAATCCGTTGGACATACGACACCAGGTTTTTCGGACACCTCGCTCCTTTGATTATTGTCCACCTAATTCATAACGATATGGATCAAAGAGTATAAAACTTTATACAAAAGTAGCGACCATGTAACTTTTATAATGTACATGTCTTTGTTCAATTTTTGAAAATTCATTTTTGTCTTTCTGTATCGATTCTCTGAACTAATCACGCAATTGCATTTTTACACTTTAAACTAAAAAAAAAAAAGGAAAAAGAAAAACAGCCCCAACTAATAATGGTGTTTTTTTATTCAAGGACAGAAAGAAGCGAGGACCAGCGTCACCCCCTGCCCAACAATTTTTTTTTTTAATACCATATAATTTGAGTAAAATCTCATAGAAGCTCCTTTAAAAACAAAAACTTGATTTCCTAATTATCCATTACATAATTATTAATCCTTGACAAATAATTTCAACATCGTTACTGATTATGAATTAACGAGAAATTAGAAAAGGAAATTTGACCCTACCAATATTTTGATCCTACATGGAATTTCTTACCCTATTTTGTAGGAACAAAAAACAAAATAGAGAAGGGAAAAAAATCAAGAACTTGTTTTATTAACAATTTCCAATCTAATAAATCAAGAACTAAAATTAATTAATTTACCTTCCATCGCCATGGATTAACGGTGAATGGGTCGTCGTAGTAATTAGGATCTAAGTGAAACACAGATGGAACGACCATAACTAGCCAATCTTTTGTATTGTATATTCTAAAAATTCAATATAAATTTTTAGGCTAATATCATCGAATTTATGAACTTAAATAGAAAACAGCAAATTATCAGGCATTAATACATAATTTCTGCAATTGGTTACAACATAAATTTCAGTGGTGTGTACATATATATTTTTAAATAAATTACATCAGTATATAAACACTAAAGGATAAATTTTAGTGGGACTATATGAAGATTTTTAATTTTCAGTAAGGGCAAAGTAGTAAAGCTAAAAAATTTTAGGGTAAAATTAAAGAAAAATAATATAGTTGGGTTGTTACACCACTTGCCCACACTTGGCTACAACCCAAGTTGCAATAGAAACTGTGAATAAAAAGAAATAATGAGGAAAGTTAAAATGAATATGAGGGCACGTGCTCCTAAAATTTTTGAAAATTTTAATCTTCTCCTTTTAAGTGATTACAAATTTCAATTGTGCCCCACTAAATAAAAAACTGAATGACCCCTATGTAGGTATTGTCAAATAGCCACATGAATTATACCATACTCTTATGTTCATTCCTGACTTTTAATTTTACACATCAGACTACCTTGATCCTTTTCACTATTATGCAACCAGCCGTCCATCAGTATTATGTCAAAAACTGAATGAAAATTGAACACGTTCAGATAATGTAAGCTTTAAGGAAGGCTAAAATCTTAATTAAACGTTTTTTTATTGGGAAGCTTATAAAACTCCAAAATATCGCCAAGGGCTCTATATATACTTTTTATGAAAGTACGGTTTATAACTTTCAAAATATCTCTGATAGAAGTACAATTTCGTTCCAAAAGATGTTTGATTACGACTTCATCTATAAATAAAAGCTCATATAATTAAAACGTGTTCAATTTCTTTCTATTTTTTAGCAAAATATTGACAAAAAGACCGTTGACATAATAGCAAAAAAGTTCAGGTGAATGTGATGTATGTAAAATCAAAAGTCGGGGGACTATATATGATACGTGGTGTATAGTTTTGGGGCCATTTATAAAAGTGATCCTAAATAAAATTATACTTTTGGTCCATTAAATGAATAAAATACATTGAAATTAATCTTAAATTTTTTTTATAGTCCTCATGCCAAAAAGATTTTCTAGTTCCACAACTAAAGGAATTGTTTTTGTGTACTTCTAAAAAATACTTGCCCTTCATCTTAACATCATTTACAGCTCTTCTGAAAACTGCTGGCACAAAATTAGCAAGCCTGACAATTTCATTAACAACCTGCATAATTTCGATTGGGAAATTAACAAACATTAATAATTAAGACCACAAACTAAAGCTAATTTTTATAAATAACCAATCTTCCTACACCTATGATCAGTGCACAAAAATGCACTTTTGACGTACATAATTATCAAATAAATTAAGTTTTAATTAAAAATTGTCATGAAATTAATCACAAAAATTTTGGTTTGGAAATATTTAGTTTTAATTTAATTTATCTTGTTTTGCAGGAAAATAATACATTTGAGCCAAAATTGGAAGCAAAATCATCAAAAAGCTCATAAGTGATTTCAGCCCATCAGCCGTTTGAGCCATGCTAGCTGAGCCGAGCCAGCCAAGCCCTGGAGCCGTGTAGTTCACCAGATTCCGCCATGTGTCACCTTCGGAAAAGCCAACAGCTCTCGTGGGCCCCAGCTCTTCTCAGCCCGTCTTCCAACTCTTTGGGCCATCTTCCCCACGTGCACATCCAGCCAATCCAGTTGCGAGTTTTTGTGCATTCGACACGCACAGCAGAGGCTTTCAGCAGAGTCTCGACTGTCCCTTGAGCCAGTTGCTTCTCCACATCTTGATTGCCACGCGTTCCAATGGGTCCCAGCTGCCAGCATTTGTTTCCTCTTCACTCATATTTCACGCCACGTGTCCCAACTCATGGGATTCCCTTTGCTGAAGGCACCGTTTCTGACTATTGCAATTCTCCCTTAATGTCAGCCTTTTTTCCGCCGAATAATATCATGTAAATTCGAATCAGTTTGGAAACGTTTTTAATTATTTTATTTTATTTTTATTTTGTAGCTAATGGCATTAGTCAAAAACTCTATAAATAGAGGTTTTGCCAGGTGTTGAATTTTTAGCCCAAGTTTACACATTTTTTCTTTCATTTTTGTATTGTCTGTATTCTCATATTTTATTCCTAGAATTTTATGAGAATGCTTTGCAAGTTAGGTTAGAGCTCTTTGGTGAGGCTAGGGATGATTCTAAATGTGTAGTGAGCTTGTTTGAGTTTTGATTCTCCAATGGTTTGTATGGTTTATACATTTGAGTAAATAATTTTCTTTCATCTAATTTCTTTCTCATATCAATTTATTTTATTATCAACTTTTATATAAATTTATTCAAGTTCTTTTTATATGATTGTTACATGATATGATATATTGATAGTATTATTTTATAAGTAGTCTTTTATTTTAATATTACCTATGATATATTGTAGTCTTTTTTTTTTTTTTTTTACTCAAATACATTTTAATACGTAAGTTCTTCAAATATTTATTTTCTGATTGATTGTGTAGGATGTGAAACTTTCAATTGAGTCATTTTATGATATAAATCCAAATAGGTAAATGAAACATATAGGGGATTCTCGATATCTTATCACTTTTGATTATTGAATTTTCTCTATTTTAAATTACGTTGTTTTTAAATTTTTTTTCAAAATCACAAAAATACTTCTTTCTTTTCTTTGTTTGATTGCTTATTTCTCTAACACTTTTGTTTCGCTAATTTTTTCTTGTTTGTTTCTATCACCTCCCCGTGGATACGATTGTCCGATCCATGCTACAATTGACCGCTTTATTTCAACATAGTTTGGGTGTAAACAAATTTTGGCGCCGTTGTTGGGGAAGTACTTCAAGCAAGATTGATCAGTAGATTTTAAGTCAAAAGAGGTACGTACAATTTTATTTTATTATATTTTTGCATTTGTTTTCTTTTACTTAAAAAAAAAAAAACGTTTCTGTTATGGTTTGTTTTCTATTATTTTATTAGTTTATATTAATTTGGTTTAGTTGTTATTAGTTTACTGTTTCTCTGTTGCCCGTCCAAAATTAAAAATATTTATAGCACTAACAAAGAAAAATTAATTTGTTAAAATGTTTTAATTAATTAGTACATACTTGTATACATGCACGATAAGCAGCTCTATACATACTTGTATACAAACTTGTATACGTTTAAAGGAAACGATATAAGTCCATCTAGAAATGCATTGTAGTTGTCCTTGAGTTTCTTTGAAGCCTTTGTTTCATCGTAACTAATGAGTTTCTTAGCAAAATATTCAAATACCATTTGCATGCCGATAAAAGAATTTTTATATGTTTTAATGTATATAGATACACAAAAATATTATTTTATGAGTAATTGGAAGCATAACGTTTCATATTCGAATATAATGCCTAAATGTTTAAGAACTTGTCGACGTAAACATCCACAATAGATAAGTGAAAAGGCTGAAATTGTTACAAACCTAAGTGATTAAAGATATCGAAAAAAACGACCTAAATATCATTACAAATATGAATAATGGAAAGGAAAGACAATGGAAATATATATATTTATATATAAAATATAAGTTTTTTCAATTTAAATCCAAGTTTCGATTTTAATCCCGATCTTCATAAGATTTTTCCTTCGTACAATTTTAATCTAAATGTTAATTTCAAGTTCGGTCGATTTATTGCAAAAACCGACATCATCTATTAATATGTGTATCTATTGATATGAGTCATCAATATGTAATAAGTTTTAGTTGTTAGAGTTGCATGTATTATTACAACTTTTTTTTTTTTTTTAATAAATCGAGGTTAGGAATAAAAGTTATTAAAATTTGTGAACAACCAAGGGCAGAGCCACCCACAGACGAGTGGGGCTTCTACTCCTAGTTAGTTTTCATATTCTTTTAATATTTTAACTTTACTTATAAAATTTTTACATTTTTTTCCTTCATTTGTGCTCTTAGTAAAACAATAAACCGGCTCTGTCATTGGTTAGAAATAAAGAAAACGATCTATATATGTTAAATTATTGCAACAAATATATATATATATATATATATATATATATATATATATAGTGTGAGCTCTACAAAGCCGTGACTAGCCATGAACGCAAATAAACACACGCACATACACAACAGACAAAAACTTATATTTGAATCTTGAATTATTTTGATGCATGCAACATGTCTTTCCTAACGACCACATACAAATATACATACATATATACATACACATATATTATATAGATATATATATATAATACACACAAACATACATATAGATAGAATCATAAATTATATTGCAGAAGCCAACAACTTAAAAAAATACTTTAAGGTGCATTTGGTTGGTCATCTCATTTCAACTCAAATTGTACTTTTTTTGTCTTTTTTTCAAAAAGTTTTTGTCTTTTTCCCAAAAATTTTTTTGTCTTTTCTGAAAATTCAAAAAAATTTACTATTACAACTAAAATATTTTAACTCAAACTAACCAACCAAACAAACCCATTCGAGGCTTCTTCTTTGACATCTACGATGCCGTGATTGGCCCATGAACGCATATGGATTCTAGCAACTTTATCAATTTCAGGCAACATCTTTTCCTTCAAATTTTCTGGCTTAACAAGTTCTCGAGCCAAGTCATTGCACCCGTTTGGTATTTGTTCCTTTGATATCAAATGGAATAAACATCAAATTCACCTATGTACTCTTAATAAGGTTTCATGTGTCAATAATTGTTTAATCGTGTAAATGAATGTTTTAGTAATTATATTGATATAGTTAACATTACTAAAGTTGAGTAAACACTAGAAATGAAATGAGATTATTTTTTACACTATTATCTAATAGGTAATTTCAATTTGGTAAACATGCCCTAAACATGTAGACATTAAAGAGAACATAAGGACATTGCGGGTCACTTTTATTGGGTCATCGTGTGCAAAACACGTGCAAAAAATCATCCAAATGTTAACGGATGTGAGTGAAAAGAACTGATGATGTCAAAAATTAACTTCAAGGAGTAGTTGTGAAGGAAGAAAAAAAAAGATGACTAAATTGCTAAATCTGAGAATTTCAAGGGTGGGCGTACAAAATAACTAAATAAGAATGCGTCGAAGACATTTGAACTGTCTAGCTCTAATCTCTCGGAGTAACAGTGCACAGACATGACTACAGCAGTTCATCTCCTCCAATATCTCCCGCCAATATCTTCCTCCACCACTCCGAAACAGCATAAAACTAGTACACTAGCTTCTCGAAGATCTTCATCTCCATGTGTAACAGCTTCTTCGTCTTCAACAAGAAGCGGAACAAGAAAAGGCCCGGATGACTACCACGCCACTCTCAAAGCTCTAAACTCTAAAGGCCGCTTTCCTAGAAAATCTCTTGGCCAGGTTCACTTTTACCCCACACTTTCATTCTGTTTGTTTCCCTATAAAAATGTTGTAATCTGGGTAACTGAGTTTCTCACTGCTCGAGCTTGTTTTGTTACTATTTTGAGTTCTCAAATTCCAAAAGATTTTGGACTGTCTTATATAATCTGCTTACAAAATCGGTCTTTGATTTTGTTCCTAGAAGTGGGGTTGTTAATGTTTGGGTTATAACTTGCTAAAGTTGGTTGGGACATTTCATCGAGCATTTAGTAGACGTAATCTGAACAAGGCCTGGGTCCTTGCTATTCTTCCTTGTCGTGGTTTTGTTTAAAGTTCGTTGGGACATTTCATCGAGCATTTAGTAGACGTCATGTGAAGAAGGCTTCGATTTTTTCTTTGGGGGATTTGGAGTTTTGACACCTAAACTTTTGCTGAATTTGATAAATTGTCAACTAAACTTTTAATTGCGATAAATTAGCCTTAAATCTAATATGATGTTGGAAAATGCACTCAAATCAATGAATAATGTTAAAATTTGGAAGAGTGAACTGGCGTACCATGATCATCTTCAAAATTTTGATTCCTTTCATTTGAACGAGCTCACGTAATATAGATGAGTGCTTTTATATAAATTTAATGGCCGTCATCAATTTGGACACTCTGAAACATGTTGGTAAAGTGGTAATTTGGTGAAATTAAAGGTTAAGGGGTAACTCGCCAAACATGAAAATTTCAAGGGGCATATGTGCCAAATTCTCTTTCTTTTCCAGTTGTCATGGGTTTCAGGCATGTTTGCAGCACTACATGTTGAACTCTGAGATCAACGAGCAGCTAGCTAGTGTGGCTGATGTTGGAGATGGTGATGTGGTGCTAGAAATTGGACCAGGAACAGGCTCTTTGACTAGCGTTCTTATTAATGCCGGTGCTTATGTGATAGCAATTGAAAAGGTTAGTCATGTAGTTAATGATATCTATAGTTTAAACTCCACCTGTACGTTGAAATTTATCTTGTTTACCTAATAAATGATGTTGTCACTGTTATGGATTAAACTTCCTAATTCTTTACTAATGAGAACAATGATATAAAAGAAAAGGTAATCAGGCACATACATGAGATTTATAGTGATTCACCTTCAATGTGAGAAGAATGTCCACTTTCAAAGTCTGCAGGTTTTCATTGTGATAAAGAAGAAAATTACAAGAGAATCATAAACAAAGTCAATCTACGTGTTAATCCCCCAAATTTTTGGGATATTTAATTTTGCATTATCTCGATGATATTGCAGACTTATTCGATGCATTGTGTTTGATCTTTAGGATCCGCACATGGCTGCTCTTGTGAGTGAAAGATTTACAGACACTAACCATTTGAAGGTAAGCAATGTTTTGGTAGTAAAAATAAGCTTAAGGGATGTAAGGTTTTACCTACATTCGTTTCTTGTATCAATAACTGGTTCACTCTCGTCAAAAAATAAGGAATATGATTTTTCATAATGGCAGATCACAGTATAACTTTGTCATCTGCACAGCTAAGAAATTGAACTCCAGATAATAAAACTTTCTTGCAATACTGGATGGTTTTTGTTGTCGTGTACGGCAAGTTAGTTTCCTTCTATAATTTATTCTTGGCGTTTCAACTTGGTATTGCTCTTTTTCTTCAGTTTTCTGTCACTAATTTGTGCGATTAGATTCTCTACTGTTATCATTTAAGCTCTTTAATTTTAATCATATTCTCATATCTATCGGAAACTCAGCATGAGAAATATCGTAAGTTTGAGGGTTTATGGGATCAGTGTTGAAAGGATACTGCATATTATTTTGGTACTTTATTTAATTGAAACGGTAAACTTGTAGGTTCTAAATGAGGACTTCCTCAAATTCCATATTCGCCCACATATGCTATCAGTATTGAAGAGTGCAAGGTCATCGGATTTGAATTCAAGTTATGCAAAAGTGAGAACTCTACTCCACCTGAATATGCTCCAATTGTTTTCCTTTCCATAAAATTTCCCTTTCCCCATTCTTTTCAGTATGTCTTGGGTTATTAGTTTACTGATTTTTTTTTTTTTTTGGGGGGGCGGGGGGGGGGGGGGGGGTGGTGGTGGTTCTGTACTGCTTTCTGTGATATTGAGGCAGGCATCTTTTACTGCAAATAGATTGGGATAGATTAGTTAAATAGTTTAGGAAATTACTCAGTAGTAGTCTAGTTTATAGGCTTGTTATTGCATCATCAATTTCTAATCTTGTTAGAGAAGATGACATCTCTGTAATGAACTTGAAATGCCAAGTTCCGCTCGCCAGTTCTCCAATATTTTAATTTATAGCATGTTTAGACTCTGAGGTCTTTGAATTTAGGGTGAAAGAGCCCTTTTAATTAAAAAGTTGGAAATTAAAAAAAACAAGGTTCATCCGATACTTTAGGTTCATCATGGCATCCTATCAAAATACAATACTTCTTGATAGATCTGCAAAAAGAAGAGAGAAAAAAATAAAATAAAAAATAAAAAAGCTATAGTAACAATAACGTCATGTACTTCTAGTAGTGCTTACATGTTTTTCCATTTTGCAGGTGGTCGCAAATATACCATTTAATATCAGTACAGACATAGTTAAACAACTTCTTCCAATGGGTGACATTTTTTCAGAAGTGGTTCTCTTATTACAGGTTGGTAATTTTCCCTCTAGCTTTCATATTACCATAAATGTTGTTGGTCGTTAAGTTAGTTTCTTGTTGAAGTCATTTCACTTTTTTCTCATTAGCTTTTTTTTTTTCCTTTTTCTTTTTCCCCCTTTTTTGGTCGTGCGACCAGAGGCGGTATCAAGAATTACTTGAGTTATTTTTGTTTGCATTGATTTAGTTTGAACAACAAAACATGCATATTGTTGAAGAACTTGAGAAATTTGTGGTACCTCGGGGGTTCCCAAGTGTATCAAAATATAAAAGGTGCAACAATCTGAATTCATTTTTCTTTCAAATAACAATTGAAAGCAAATGTCTGTAATAAAAAAATGCCTCATTTATTTGTTGGCTTTTGAAAATCAAGCTCTATGACCCAAAAATATCATAACGACAAACTACAAGGAAAAATTATTTGGTTATATGCTTAAAATGATTCCAGGAGGAGACAGCTCTGCGGTTAGTCAAATCGTCTTTGCGGACACCTGAATACCGACCAATCAATATCTTTGTCAATTTCTATTCAGGTAACTTTTGAGTTCTTATGTTTTTCTCTTTTCGTTGCTTTGTAGTTTCTTCTCTTCTGAGCTCTTATAGTTACTTTTGTAAGGCAAGTGAAAGATTGAGTTGACTATGTCAGAAATTATTATGCCATGGTTACCAATAGTACTTGAAAGAGAAACAAGATAACAGAAACAAGTTCGTATAAGATTTTCCACTACATTTTGTACCATTTTCATTGACTTTAGGTTTTTTGTGAATTCCCATTACAGATCCCGTATTAAAACTTAAGGTGTCAAGGACAAATTTCTTCCCTCAGCCTAATGTAGGTGATTTATTCTTTCGTGGATAAAGATACATACTCCTCAGTGCTTTCAACCTCTCTTCTTTTTATTCAGCAAAATAAATAAATAAGTAAATAAATAAATAAATAAAAACCCTCCTTTTTAGAAAAGCTGATCAAATGCTTATAAATAACCTTATCAACTCACTTTGTTCCTACACTCACTCAGTAGTCAACATAAAAGGGAAGATTTACGGTTTTTTTTAATTTTTTATTTTTTTATAGTTGACTTCCTAATCATTGATTGAAGTCGGTTTTGGGTAAATTTAGTACGCGTATAAAGATTTGTGGGTTGTTGCTATTGGACGCTCTGTTCTCGGTGGACATATTTTGAAAACCCTAGACAGCATAAGCGTGAGATAAGATAGGAGGGAAAAGCTATGTTCTTGGAAAGTGCAGGCCTTGTTAAGCTTCAAGTTGGAGGGAAAGCCTATCCAAAATGGCGCCCAACATCAGGAGTATTCAATGCAGGAGAGAGTAATTTCAATGATTTCCGTCCTAGATCAACACGTGTCCAATTTGGTCCAAAATGAAAGGAATTGGACAAGGGTATTTCCATGACATTTCAATAGATGGAGGGATGTAAATACCACATTTCAAATTCAGGGGGTATAGTGAGAGATGATCCGAAGTTCGGGGGCCTATTTGATACCACAACATGGAACGAGATGTTTATGTCTCAATCTTCTAACCAGATCCATCTTTTTTTCACGAGTTTGGATATGATTTCCATTTTATATGAATTGAGACTGACCCGATCCTTTTCTTTTGCTGCAAGGTTGATGCTGCTATTGTTAAGTTTAAGCTGAAGCGAGCGGAAGATTACCCCGCAGTTGCCTCCACTAAAAGCTTCTTCTCAATGGTAGTTTAGTTTCTGAAACAATCAAGATTTTACTTTCACTACTGCTCTTTTGTTGCCTCGTTTAACAACTTGTTTACGATGGTAGATCAATTCCGCTTTCAATGGGAAAAGGAAGATGTTGCGGAGATCGCTTCAGCACATCTGCTCATCCACTGAGATTGAGAACGCTCTGGGGAGCGTCGGGCTTCCACCTACGGTATAAATCATGTTGTACTCGATCAAACTATTTGATTATGACAGTCCAATTGTTGTTAATTCATTTATAATTATCCTACATATTTTGCAGTCAAGACCCGGAGAGTTGAGCTTGGATGACTTTGTGAAGCTCCATAATGTGATCATGGAATAATAACTAAGTGCAATGGTTTTACCAACGCTCGCCTCCAGCGATCGATGTATAGGATGCTTATCTAACACCAGGGGCACTAGTAAAGCATCAAAATGTGCATCAGATATTCAGATAATGGTGAGAGCCTAACGATGAAAGGAAAGCCGGAGAAGTTTTGCTTTTTCTGTTATGGCTTGAATGGAAAATGGAGATGGAAAATCCAGTGTTCGAGATGCATCTAGGACCTGTTAGCAAATCTTCACATTGGTTACATACTTCCTTGTCCCATGAAAAAAAAAAAAGAGAGAGAGAGAGAGAGAGAGAGCAGCGAGCTTCTCTAAGTTGGATCAGTAATTGTTGTATAACATGTTGATCAATAAATCAGTTTAGCAGGCTGCAAATATGCAATTTCTGTTACTTTGTTGTTGTTTTCAAACACCAAGTCATCCTTTGGTGACGACAAGTGGGTAAAATTGTTCGTTATTCTAAACAAAATCTCGGATTTGAGTCGGTCCGATTTGAGTGAGGACGATTCATATATAATTCATCTCATGAGGGATTATGTAAAGTGCAGAAATATATTATCTATGTTATGCCATTCTCTACATATAAAATCCTTTTCTTTTACAATAATACGTAAGTTTCCGTTTAATAAGTTAGTTGAAAATTTAAAATTTAAAATTAATTATTTGATTTTTTAAAAACTAATTATAAATTTAGTTGATTTTTAAAAATAAATATAAATATTCAGATAAAAAAATATATAATTTAATTGAAGTTAAATTAACTTAACATTCAAAACATAAGACTTTAACAGGAACAAAATTAAAATTTTCCCCAAAAGACTTGTAAAAAAGGGATTGGTTTCAGGGCAAGAAAAACTGATCTGGTTTCTGATCAAGTCATATGTTTTACATTGTTGTGCAGTAGCTCATAATCTGACACTTCAGTTCCATTAAATTTTAAGTAGAAGAACCAAAGTAATGAAAAACTTGGATCTAAATTGTTCAAAAAATAAATAAATAAATAAACAATAAACAAGAGTCTCAGCCATGAAACTGGTAAACAAGCTCCAAAGCTCTCAATCTGGTGGCATAAGGATCAAAACCCTCGCCGATTGCTCCGTCTCCAAACCCCTCCTCGCTCAACCTCCTCCCCACTTCCTCCGCCGCCAACGACGGCGAGAGAGAGAGCCGACGCTTCCGTCGCTTCTTCTTAATGAAGCAATTCCTCATCTTCTCCTCCACTCCGTCCACCATCCCTCTCGAACTCACCTGCTCCACGTCGTCGTTCTCGTCGTCGTCGCCCAGCTGCATCGGCTCGGCGGCGGTGGCGGCGGCGGCGGAGGCGGAGGAGAGGGAATTCTCTGCCGGAGGCAGGGGGATGGGGAGGGGAAGGTGGGGCCGGGAGAGGAAGGCGGAGAGGTGGTGGTGGGCGTGGTGGAGGGAGGACTGGATTTGGAGGAGGTGAATGGGGTCGGCCGTGGAAGGGAGCTGTTTGGCCGCCATGATTGCTTGCTCCAGAGAGAGTATGAGCTCCGGTATTGACGATGATGACGGTGGTGGGGGTGGTTCCGCCATGGATTTCCGAGTTCTGTAGAGTTTGGTGATGGATTGAGCTTTGGTACTTTTGAGTTCAGCGGTGTTGTCTGTCTCAGTTGCTTCCTCAAAGCACCTTTTTTTTTTTTTTTTTTTTTTTTTTTTGGGTAAGAGAGGTCTGTTTTGGTTGTAAAGTTTTTGTGTATCAGACTTAGGCGGTTATTGAGGTTTGGATCTGTGGGTAAATGACTACTTTCAATAAGTTTTTTAATAAATTAGTTCTAGGTGCGTGAGTGGCACATGTTATTGTTAAATAAAAAAATTAATTATGAAGTATTATGGGAAATTAATTATTCATAAAATATTGAGAAAAAAAATTAAGTAATAATAAATTGAAGATGAGTTAACAAATAATTTAAAAAGTTAATTGAGTGGTGATATAAAAAAATAATAGTTGAGATAGTAAATAAAAAATTAATCTGAGTAAGGATATTTTTACAAAAAATTTACTTTAATATAGGCAAAAAAATTTAAAATTAAAAATAAAAATGATGAAAGAAAGCAATAAAAAATTTATATATTTATTAAAATTTGCACAATGCGAATCAATATTCAATTAAAGGCCAAATATTAAGAAAAAAAATAGTAGTTGAGATTTTAAACTTTTAAGGAAAAATCGATAAAAATCTTTTTAACCGGCAAATTGTGAAACATATTTCAGATTTTTAGTAAGACAATATAAACTTTATTCTAATATTTGTAGTGCTAATTAGAAAATTTAAAATCATTTAAACTTATAAAAGCTCTTTTTATAAAATGTGGTTATAAACACTAATGACTTCTAATAAAACTTATTCTGAAACAAATTTCAAAAATGTCAATTTAGATATTATTTGGAAATATGCCACTTTTCTTCATCTTCTTCAATTCACTAAGAGCAGAACAAAAAACCTCTACCAAACCACCCCAATGATCTCTTATAATTTAACACTAAGACATCCGAGTATCCCGCAACTCTATTAGTTGACGTGAAAACTGAAATCTGCTGATTATCATTTCTGTATGACCAAAAAAAAAAAAAAAAGGAAAAGAAAAAGAAAAAGACAATTGTAATTGATTTATTATGGATGTTCACTTCCAAAATATACTCATGGTCATGAAGGCAAATGTGAAATTTATCACAAAGAAGTATTTACATAAACTTTTTAGATTTTTTTTTTTTTTTTTTATAATTTCTTTACTGATGTATCTCTAAAACAACATATAGAGTTATGCCTACAAAATTGTTTATGATTGGAAATATAAACATTGAATACTCTAGTAAAGAGAAGGAAAATAAACATTACTGTATTTTTGAAGTACTATGGAAAATGGAACAAGAATAATGAGTATGTAGATCATCAATTAATATAAAGGATCTAGATTTTAAGATTCGAAAATGAAATAAGGAAAATAGTAGAATCTTATCTGTTAGAGAATTCAGAAAAGCCTTACCAATAAACTTTTAGTTAAAAGATTTAGAAACTTTTATTTTTAAAAAAATGTAACCAATTTATAACTAATATTGTATTTATAGAAGATGAAAATTTTCAATATCATTTTTTTAATTTATTTTTGTTTTTCCTTTGTTATGTCCTGCTCTATACAATGTAATTAATTTATAACTAATATTAAATTTATAGAAGATGATAATTTTCAGTATCATTTTTTCTTTTTTTTTTAATTTTAATTAATAAATCACACAAGTTACCTCGTAGAAGCAACTTGAGTTTGAATAGGAAGTGCAAATAGAAAATTATGGGCATCAAGAAACGTAATTGTTTGAAAAAAAAAAAAAGAAGAAAAAGAAAAGAAAGAGAAAAAAGAAGAAGAAGAAGCAGCATTAGTTTCGTAACGATTAGCACGATTTATGCAACCATCACCTACGGAACTAATTCTTGTTATTTCTGTTGCCTTTCCTTCTAAGCGAATCCATTCTCGGATTGGTTTATCTACGAGTTGCCTTTACCTTACTTACCGTATTTTTGGAGTATTATGGAAAATGGAAAAGAATAATGAGTACGTAGATCATCAATTAATATAAAGGATTTAGATTTTAAGATTCGAAAATGGAATAAGGAAAATCTTAGAATCTTATCCGGTAGAGAATTCAAAAAAGCCTTACTAATAAACTTTTAGTTAAAAGATTTAGAGACTTTTATTTTTAAAAAAATGTAATCAATTTGTAATTAATATTGCATTTATAGAAGATGACAATTTTCAGTATCATTTTTTTTTTTTTTTTTTCCTTTGTTATGTCTTGGTTCATCACTATTGACAATGTAGCCAATTTGTAATTCATCGACAATGTAACCAATTTGTAACTAATATTGTATTCATAAAAGATGACAATTTTCAATATATTTTTTTAATTTTTTTTTCTTTTGTTATTTCTTGATTCATCATTGATGGACAATGCATAATGCATAATAAGTGATACATAATAAGTGATACAAGATAAGATAAGAGATAATACAAGTTAAGACAAGAGGTTATGTTACTAATCAATGGTGTCTGTCCTAACCAATGCCCTATTCATCTAGTCAAAAGCTTTCTCGCTTGCCTAGTCTTCCAGCTGCGTAATCTAGTAGGCTTTTCCCATCTTGCATTCAAGTTGACATATGAGGGAACTAACCAACCGATTCGATGAGAATGAACTTGTAGAGAATAAT
This sequence comes from Ficus microcarpa, assembly GCA_025413485.1. Classification (NCBI taxonomy): domain Eukaryota; kingdom Viridiplantae; phylum Streptophyta; class Magnoliopsida; order Rosales; family Moraceae; genus Ficus; species Ficus microcarpa. The sequence goes on from CM046383.1 coordinate 21,389,453, forward strand.
TATAGTAGAGCTCGTTTTATATCTATTCAAGGTTCGGGTTTACCGTTGACTCAGTGACGGAGGAATCAAAGTGACGGAGGAATCAAAGTGCCCGCACTAAGAAGGTCTGTAAGCACCTTGAATAGGTTGGGTTCCGCTTTAGTGGTCGGCATTCCTACGTGCTCCTCCTTGCCCCCTTACTTAAAAATCTAAAGGATAATACAATTCAAAACTAATCACTCCTCCTTTCCCCCTACTTATGAATCCAAAGGATAATACAATTCAAAACTAATCACTCGAAAAACACAAAAAAATATTTTATGTTAGAGGAGAAAAAGAGAACATCAAATATTTATAAGGCTTTTTTACAAATTATCAACACTTACAAGGATGAAAACATTTTACAAGAAGTTGCGTTTATATACAATGGGAAATGTCAATTTTCCCTTTACTTTGTCAATGTGGGACGCCCAGAATGAAGCCACCACAAACAACGAATTGCCAAAAATTACCGTTATTTAAGATAATTATTATCTGAAAGTCCATCTTGAAAGGTAAATAAATCGACTTGTTATTCAGGCAGATCTTTTCCGAGAACTCGTAAGAGGGGAATGATTGACAACCTTAGACAATGACAAACTAGGGAAACCATCGAGGACGATGGAACACTGGCTGTTGGAAGCAATGTTGTATAAGACTGAGTGAGCGATGCAAATAGTGACGAGCACCCCTAGTTGTTCCTGAAGGGAAAGCGGTGGCAGTGATGCTCAAGGTACTTAGAGGAATGTGGTTGGAGGACGATGCATTAGCCATTGGAGGATTTAGGCCGGTTGCAAAGTCCGATGAGCAAAGGGTAGAGGTTAGATAGTGAAGAGAGAGGGTTATAGGAAAAATTATGGAACGCCATGAACGTTAATCTTGTAAAGGCATACTTTGTATAAATGCCTGGAGAGTCAGAGACGTCAACATGATATTTCTTTTTTCAAGTTCACATTTACTTTTTATATAATTTTCTGTGACTTGATTTTAAACATATGAAAATAATTTTGTAGACGGATGGATTTGGTTTCATGCATGGCATTCATACCAAGAGCTTCTCCCTCAAACATTGATGATCCAATACTCGTACTCAAGTTTTTAAATGACAAATAATAAATCACACAAATTGCCTCATAGAAGCAACTTGAGTTTGAATAGGAAGTGCAAATAGAAAATTATAGGCATCAAGAAACGTAATTGTTTTAAAAAAAAAAAAATGCTGCAAGGATCAAGGTAAATCGGATGCCAATCCCACGTTGTTGCAGTTTGAACAACTGTCTTACCTTCAGGAATCGACAGGGCACAGCAGAAATTGGACAATTTAGCTACAGAACCCTTGTCCAAGAAGACATTTCCAGGGAACATGTTCATATGAATTACAGGCCTCGAAAATGCCATTTGGAGATACGTGAGTGCTTTAGCAATTTCCTTTGCAACTTTCAACCTCATCTCCCAAGAGAATGAAGTCGAAGACACATCAGAACCAACACCTCCCTGAGAATTTAGAGGTCCGATCTCGGCATATTCATAAACCAACATCGGAATAGGGAGCTCCAAACAAGACCCCAATAACTTGAGAGCGTTACTGTGGTTGCTCATCAGCGAGCTTATCGCAATGTCACGATAAGGTCCAGTGTTAGGCTGTTCATCAGTGGTTGTCACATATGGTATGTTTTTGCACCTCTTCACTAAAACTTGGCGTCCATCATTCAAGATCCCCACGTACCAATCAAAATCAAAATTACTATAGTAATGTAATTTGAAGTCGTTTGTGGCCTTTTGGATTTCTTGAGCCGAGAAACTGCGAATTGGATTACATTTTCCGTTGCAGGAATGAATAAGCTCCTCTAGTAACTTTCCTCCATTTTCAACAAATAACTTGTCTTCATTTTCCTTATTATTTGATAGTCTTCCTGAAAAATCCTGTTTGGCCGGGCAGAAAAGAAAGCAGAAATCAAATTTTTTTTTTTTTTTCTTTTTTCTTTTCATTGTGCAACTATCTTAAAGGAAATGCTTGTGACAGAAACAGTGGTACTGGTGTTTTATCCATTACACCAACTTTTCAACAGTTTTTGTATGTCACACTGTTGACTTCTAACATGATATCAGACCATTCTAAAATTAATCTACTAGCTAAAATAATACTACTCGTAGGGTAAAAGTGCAGTTTCTATTATATGCTTTCTACTAAACCCTACACACATTAACAACTAAAATAATAGTATCGGCAGGTTAAAAAGTGCAGTTTCTATCCTGTGCCTTATACTAAGCCCTAAGCACATAGACCAAACTAAGTAAACAAATTCAAAAGGAATCAACATTAACCCAAAAAACATCCAAATGGATCCAAACTTAAAAGCTCCCAGAAAGACAAAGATAATATGAAGAAGAACAAACGTAAGGCACAAGTATGAAAACGCAATTGGAAAACTGAAACACTAATTCAAAATACAGATCTAGGAACAAGATTCCAATTATAGAAGAGAGAGAGAAAGAAGAACAAAAAACGTTAAATGGATGGGAATAATTAGCAGCAGCAGTATTACCTGAGAAATTGATGGGAAAGCAGCGTTTTGGAGTTGGTTCCATGGAGGAAATGAAGAGACTTTCGATAATCACCTATGGAAGACTTTGTTTTGTCTGGTAATGACACATATATTTGACCTTAGTCTGCACGCGTGTTTCTTCTCTTTATTATTTATTATTTTATGTCTTTCTAGCATGCCTTATTACACGTGACTGAAAATATAAGGGCATTTAAGTAAAAACACATGCTACTATAAGTCTATAGGAATGTAAATGGGGCGGGAGACAAATGGGATCATTGGTACACTCACAGGTTTCAAACCTGTGAGCGCCTAACTTAATGGCTTCCCTCTCATCCGACGAGCTAGCCCTAGCATTTACTATTGTACTACTTGTAATTTGCTAATGTCGTATTTTCGTATTTTAGGATTGAAATTGCATAACAAGTTCCAATTATTAATAAAGAAATTTTAGCGAAAAAAGAAAAGAAATGAAATAAACAAAGGGACATGGGATTAAATTTCAAGTCTGCATGAGATTTTAGTGGGAATATACATACATAACACATAAGGCCTGAACTTGTCAGGTAAAAAAAAAAAAAGAAAAAAAGGGGAATGCCTAAGCCTTTAAAATCCGAAGATAGTCATCTATTATAGACATTGCAGATGAACGATAGCCAGAACCAAAAAGATTGTAATGGTTCAAGTAATGATACAACAAATAAAGATCTCTCCTCTTCTCATACCCGGGTTGTTTGGGCATCACCTGAAGAATAGAAAAAAGTGAGGAATCGGTTCAGCAACTGAGAAACAAATAAAGGGTCTGTCGAGTCAGATCCCCTAGGGGCTAGCTCGACGGGTGGGAATGGAGATTTAGGGTCATAGGTCCCAGGTTCGAAACTGAGGAGGTCTTCTTTAAAATTTATAAAGTGGGTGCTCAGAAGGGCTCCCACAAATAGGGCCGGGTCAAGTTTTCAAAAGATAAGTCTAATAATCCCACACTTTAAACTTGCAAACTTACCTTGAAATAGGCATCGTAGAATGATCCTCCAAAGCCGGCACACCATGACATTCCAAACTCTGCCTCGTTATGTCCATCTATTGAGAAAGACAATCAAAGGCATTGGTATTTCGAATATAAATACTAACTTAAAAATCAGATTAAGGACCACTTAATACAAGTTAGAAATAAACAAGTACATTATAGTGGGTTTTACAAGTACCATATATACAAATCTAGTAGTGATATCCTCTTGGCACATATAAACAATAATATGTACCTTAACTCTATCAACTCATGTTAGCTTTCATTCCACTTTAAAGTTCCACTATTTCAACCAACCACTATACTCAAGTACAAGAAAAACTCCTACGATCCCGATTCTCCAAATTGTGCTAATACAACCTCAGGTTCTTTACTTTAAGTCTTCTTATCATCGAATTTCCAGCCATTTAAGGAACTAATGTCAGAAGCCAATAGCAGTCATGAGAAGACAAAGCTTTTAAAGAGTTACTGCTCCATCACATGTTCTTTCGGATTATAAGGTACGTGCCGGTTCCAGAATAATTCACAATTTAAGGAAATATTCCGCTAGAATAAATAATGAGAATAACAACTTACAATAACATGCAGGGTCAAGAATAACAGGCTCCCCGTTTTTGTCAGAGCTGATATTTCCACTCCATAAATCTCCATGCAACAAGCATGGTTCTATCACCACATCATCAAATAGCGGTCCCATACTTTTCACTAACCTTTGTCCTGAATGTCGGCAATCAAACATCCAGCTAATCAAATCTTTATCAAAGGTCTTTTCGACTCACAAGGAGGCTTTCAGGAAATTGTGAACACCAGAAAGAGTAAAACGATAAATAAAAGGGAACTTTAAATTCCAGATATTTTACACCTTAGCTACTAACCATAGAAATCAAACCAGAGAGAAAATACACCGTTCAAATTGTGCAAAATGATGTCCTATTCATGTTGCTTAAATAACATATAGCGAGCTCTAAGTACAGCTCCGAAGAATTGGAGTTTAAATAATTGAATAACATGTTAAGATTTCCAATAACAAGATCACCTTTTTCATAAATGCTACTATCACCATACTGATCCCGTAATAGCTTCAACTGAAAACCCAATCTGTGTTCACCATAAAAGTGAATCCAATCTGATGTCCAAGTATTTATCTGAGGAGTGCTGCAAGGTAAAAGAATAAACCACTTCACCAGAACTTAATCAGCACCTTATTGTGTGTTCACAAGTGTGTGAATGCTAGAAAGAAAAATATAGATAGAGATTATGATGGTAGCACTTTTGCATATCACATAAGAATACCTTCCAATAGTATTGTCAACATCAAAACCGAAGCCATTTTCAGATTTTCCAGCTTTATGCATTTCAGCAAGTTTCCTCCCTAGAACAGACTGCAGACCGACAAAATTGAATAGCAAATTTTTCACAGCGATATTAACTTTGCTACAATGGTTTCAATTACCCTCACCTGATCGCCTCTTGAACCACCAAACTCGATAAATTCCATGATGATGTATGAACCACCAGTAGGCAGCGATCCAACCTACAATGCTCAAGAACAAGTTCAACTGAGTAATGCATCCATCTTGTGAACTCAATGTTGGTATAGATGCCATTTGATAACTATGAATTGGTTTCCACATAAATAGCTTTAAAGTTCCACACCTTGAATGGCTTTGGTACACGAATTGATTTGGTTTCATACATGGCATTCAAACCAAGAGCTTCTCCCTCAAACATCGATGGTCCAATACTCCTGATTCAAGTTTTTAAATAACTCAATTAATACATTACACAAATTGCCTCGGAGAAGCAAATTGAATGGTTTGAATGGAAAGTGCAGGTAGAAAAGTGTAAGCATCAAAATACCTGTTTGTTTTTACAAAGAAAGAACCAGCGTCAGTGTCATAACGATTAGCACGGTTTATGCAGCCACCACCTACAGAACTAATTCTTGTTATTTCTGTTGCCTTTCCTTCCGAGAGAATCCATTCTCGGACTGGGTCATCACTCATTGCCGCCACTGTCAAGTAACTCAAAAACAGGTGAGTTGATTTGCAGAACACACGTCTGGCTATTAGAAACTTAAGACAGAATGACAGCTAGTAGTTCAATGAATTTCATTCCTTCAAGGTATATTTTTTGCTTTTAGTTTTTCATTTTTTTTATTTTTTTATTTTTTTGTTTTACGACAGAAGGACCCCGAAAAAAGATATATTGCCTCAAAAAATGAATCAGCAACTCAACAACAGTAAAGTCCAAGTCAAGCTAATTATTGCCAACAGCTAAAAGGTGATTTCTTAAAACTCCGAGAAGTACCTCCAGAGCATATAGGAAATCATTGATACAAAGAGGGAAACCAACTGCTTAAAGGTGACCTTACAGAAAAAAATAGAACTTAAAAGCAATCAGAGACCTCAAGAAGTAACTTTCTAGTACAAAAGAGAAACTGTTTCATAGCATACGAACACTAATCCAAGCAACAAATGCTAAGCAAAACAAAAATGTCTCGCATGAATGCGGCAATTGAGAGCGAACAATATACAACAACAGAGTAATTACGATCGAAATATCCAATAGGCAAATTTCAAAAAGAGAAAGATAAAAAATGCAAACAACTTGTTAAGAAAGAGCCACCTAATTCTTTACCAGTGAGAGCAATAAATCGAAGAAAAGCAAACAAACAATCACACACAAGATTTGTAGTGATTCACCCTCAATGTAAGAGCTATGTCCACTTTTAACTGCCGCAGGATTTCGCTGTGAGAAGAATAAGTCTACAAGAGAAATCACTCACCTCTCTTACTCTCAATGTTTACTATAATCTCTTCAATTCCAAAATTGGAACCCCCCAACATAAGTAAAATTAGGACAACCGAAAATATACAAGCAAAAGTCGATCCACGTGCTAACTCTACGTTAAGATAAAAATCAGATTCCACACACTCAACAGAACCAACAAGTTAACAAACAGGCACTCAACCCCTAATGGGAAAGCGTAATGTTAAGAATGTCTTTCCTTCTTCTCTTCCCACGATGCTTGAATACTCCAGAGCCACAATTAAAAGTCCTACTTGGTCAATAATTATAGACTCGTGGTGATAGGAGTGAATGAATTGAGACAGATTATTTCCGTTCCATTTATGGGTCCCGGAATTTCTCTCGAAATTTCTTAAAGACGAAACCAATAAGGTACAACATGACACTTACCATCCCCTTTTCTATTCAGTAAAAAATAAATAAATAGGCACGCCGTATAAACTTAAAAGACTGACATTCTACCAATTTGACACTAAAAAGAACACCAATCCAATCGATAGAAGTATTTCAATCCAAGCAAAAAAAAAAAAAAAAAAAGCAGTAAGAACCCTTCCAGATTTTACAGAAAGCTATTAACACAGAACAACATAACAATTCAACTAACAAGTGCCCACATTCAACAACCAACAAACAAAGAAACGGGTACTTCAATGGAGCTAAATTCCAGGAAGAAAAACCAAGATGCCATCTGGGTCCTCCACCTTTTTTGTCAAAAACTTCAATAACACCCACTCAACTCATATATATACACACACACACACACACACACACACGCATATATATTTGTATACTTACTGGCAAAAGGTCTGTGCCTGGTGGAGGAGAGTCTGGGAAGACGAGGAAGAGAAAGGAAGCAAGAAGAGGCTGGAGATATGGCTCCGACGTGTGCCACCATTGTCGGAAAGTGTTGTTTTCAAGCTTTTTTCACATCAAAAACCACCGACTGGGCTTCATTCCATTTGGTGGGCTTTCACTCGTCTGTTATTCAGAAAGGGAAACAGACAACTTCCCATGGATGAGGTCCCACGGTCCAATGGATTTCTGTGGAGCTGTCGTGTACGCACACCACGTGTGCAACTAGGTTTCTCTGACAGTTGCACATATTTTTTTGTTTTTACAATTTTGCCATCAAGCCAAAGACATCTTGACACATTTGTCCAGCCAGCTTCAGAGCGGGCCTATGTTTAAAGTAAGGACGTATATTAAAGGATAAAACTTTTATAATGGCTTATAGAGGGGTAATCTATGGGTCCGTTTGGTGAAATAATTTGAGTTAAAATTTTTAAATTTGAGTTGGTTGACTTTTTAAAAATTAATTATAATTTTTATTAACTTTTCAGAAAAAGATAAAAACTGAGATGAAAAAATATAATTTAGTTTAAATTAAAACGTTTCACCAAACAAGTCATATATTTTGTAGGTCAAAATAAAAAATATATAAAGCTCTAGAGGTACAATTAAAAAATAAAAAAATATAAAAAAAAAAATTTCATTAGGGGGTATAAGCTAGAAATGGGAGGGCCCACTGCGGCTAGGAAGGTTTCTGTTTTCGATATGTCAAGTTAGGGGACGAGCATGGTGACCCTTGTACACAACAAACCTAGTCATTTGATAGTCAAACTTGACATACGGTAACATAAATATAATTAGAAATAAATTAAAATTGTTTGGGTGGAAACCTAAACTTTTCAATAGTGTATTTGTCCTTTTAACATTTGTATTTTTATAAATTAAATGTAAAAATTTAAAAATTCGTAATAGAATGACCTTATTAAGTGTAAAAAATAAAATGTCAAACCAAGACCAAAGTTTGTAACATGTGTGAGGATATGTTTTATAAAAGTTAAACCTCATTCATCAATTCAGAGGCACTTTACAATATTTTATTTAATTTAGAAAGTCATTTATCACATTTGAAATTTTCAGTCAAAATTGAAAGATAAAAGCGTCATAGAACCCTCATTCGTGTTTTATTATTTATGCTTAAAGTATCTCCTTTCATACGTCAAAATTAAATTTTATCATATAAGTAGGACAATCACTCTGTAATGCTATACTATTGCAATGCTAAAATGGATAAATGGTTATTTGCTATCAAATACGACAAATTCCAAATTTTATCTTTTTTAAAAATCATTTTTTATCATTAATTGCTTCTAATTGATATCTCGAGTTTTTCATTTAATTATTATAATAATATCAATTTTATATTATTTAAATACCAAACTTTACTTTTTTACAAGTTTTAAAACCTTTATAATAATATATATATAAGAGCATTAAAAACAAACATATAAACTAAATATATTTTTTTTATATTTTTCTTAACAAATATAATACTAAAATAAACATAAAAAGTAAGTTTATATTTGGTTAGTCGGTTGAAAATAAAATTTTTAAGTTGGAATTAGTTGACTTTTAAAAAACTAGTTGTAAAATTTGTTGACTTTTCAGAAAAAAAAAAAAACAAAAACAAAAACAGAAACAGAAACAAAAATTGAGATAAAAAAATATAATTAAATTAAATTAAAATTTGAATGCCAAACAAAACCTAATTATATATAGTTTTTATATATTTCTTTTAACAGATGTAACAGCTATTTTCTTACTTGCATTAACATTTGTAACATATGTAACAAATATATCATGTTTGAACACTTTGACAGGGCTTAAGTTGTCTTTTTCATTCTTGAACTTGAAGATAGAAATATTTAAACTATACATCTTATTATAAAATTGGATATAAAATTATCATTAAATTAAGTCTGTAATTATTTTTTTTTTAAGAGTAAAAGTTGATATTTAAACTTTCTACTAATTTGTACAACTTTAATTTTTTTTAATTAAAATAATCTCAAATTATTAAAAATATTATTATAATAATTCTTTTTATTAATTTATGGACAGAATCACTAACGTCATTTTTTTTAATTTAATTACTAAATTATTTAGTTTAAAATTAATAAAAATTATTATTATAGTAGTATTTTAATAATTTAAGATTATTAAACAAAAAAAATAAGAGAGTAAAATTACAAAAACTTAAAAATTAGAAACTGCCGAGTAAATTATCTTATTTATTGCTGAAATTTATTTATTTATTTAAGTTCTTCCCCTTCCCTGTCATGTCTGCAAGTTGCAACTTTTTCCGGTCTTCCATCTTGTTAAACCCCAAACAAACCCAATACACTAATTCGTCCAGATCTTTCCGAATCTGAATCTTCCTTGCTTGCGTTTATTTTTAAAGAAAACTCGTTTGCTTCCAATTATCTTCGTCCTTGTTCATTGTTCGTCTCTGTTTCCGATTTACTTTTTTCCTTCGTTTTTATTTCATTTTTTTTTTCTGGGAATTCGGAAATAGCCGGTTGAACTCGGTAATCTCTTCTGGTGAGTTTCTCTCTCTTTCTCTTTCTCTCTCTTTCTTTTGTTGATTATTTGTTTAGTTTCTGGTTGGTTAACTAGATTATTACTGTTTTTAGGTTTTAGGAACCGCTTTTGGTCTGAAAAATTTAGGAATTTTTACGTGGGTTTGTGTTTATTTATTCAATTATGGCTTTCTGTCAATCTGCTAGGTTTAATTTTGCTGTTATTAGTGGGTTTAGTTTTGATTTTGATTTGATTTCTGGGTTTAGTTTGTTTTATTGCTTAATAGTGGAGTTAAAATAGGAATTTGACTTTCTTAAACACGAAATTTAACATCAATTAAGTAATTCTTTCTGCCGTTGTATTTTGATTTTTGACTTGCTTTCTTAATTGAAGACTTCGAATCGTTTTAGGTAAGAACAATGACAAAAGACTCTAGAATGAACTGAAAACTAGCAACTTGATTAGTCCCACCTTGAGGTTTTTGCTCGGTCAACGGGTTGTCTGGCATTGGGCTTATCGTGGTGGGAGTGAAAACGAGCTGATCCTTCATCATTTGAGTAGAATTGGGTTGGGTTCTCTCCGTTTCACTTGGGGACCATGGGGTTTATGCTAGATGAAGAAACGTGGATGAGATGAAACCGATGATCCTTTTTCGATGAGAAAAACACCAGCAACTTGATATGATTTCCCTAAAGTCATGATCGAACAATCTAATTGTTTTTGCAGAGATGTTATCAATTTGTATAACTTGAAATTTGAAGATTATGTCTCTTAAATCCTTTTGATAAATGGTATTTTCTTTCCTTTTGAAGATTGTGTTGTGATATGTTTAGACTGTTTATGCTCTTCTACTGTGTAGTATTCGGGTGAGAAATGCAAGATCCAAGGATGCCGATACCTGACGAGGTGCCAAACCACAAGCCTCAAAAGAAGAAGACGTCGACCCAAAAGTCTCCGTTGTTTCGAATGAGAAGGAATGATGTCAAGGCAGTTAAAGACGTACAAGGTTCTGTGCCAACAAAAGCAGTACAAAAGGTCTCAAAAAGAGCATTGAGGAACGAGGTTACTCCAATGGTTCACCAACCTGAAAGGTCAAACTCCGATTCGTTACCAGACTCCTCCACGTCTGGGAACGAGTACCGGGCACTGAGGCGGAAGTACCTGCTGCTCGAGGAAGAGAGCTTCACACTGGGGAGAGACTTGAGAGAGGTTGAAGATGAGGTTAAGAACCTCGAAGATGAGAAGCATGCACTCTTGGATAAGCTTGTTGTGTTGGAAGGCTTGATTGATCCATCCGAATTGCAGTCGCAGGGGAACCTATAGCTTGCATTATTTGAAGTTGTATCGATTCTTTGTGAGTATGAGCATTCAATGAATCAATGTGTGATCTCTTTGTGAAATCAGCTCCGAGATGAGATTTTATAGTGAATGATGATGCTTCTGATATTGTAAATAAAACGATGGACAAGGCGGCCCATTTCTGGTGACTCTTTGCTTCTGTTAACTCTTACTATAGAATATGAATCTTATTGAAGGTGTTCAATAGTGTAAAATCTTACTGAAGCCCAGAAATGTTCACTTATATTTTTCTTAAGATGCGGAAGAAAATGGAAATTTTCATCAGTGAAATTTGGTTATTTGGTTTTGTACTTTTGGATGTTTTCTACACTGCAACTGATATAAATGATATTGTTCTTCCACCAAAAATTAAAGAGAGAGAGAGTACACGTCTGGTATAGAGAGAACCTTTGCAATTGGATTTTGGAATAACAGTAAATTGTTATTACTATCTGTATTAGTAGAGAAAATTGTGTAAATAGCTTTTCAAATATGGATAATTAGGGTGAGTGACATATGTTTATTACATAATCTAATAGATAACTCAACCTTTTCTTATTTAGTTCAATAGCCTAATATGTATTTTGTTTGATTAATTTTCATTTTTTCTCAAACGTCTCCCCTCCTTTTCTCTTTCTCCTTTGTTTGACTTTCCGAAACAAAAGCTTTTTAAAAATTAAAGAGTTGCCCCAAATTGAAAATGAAGAAGAGTTTCCCTGCCGAAGAGGAGCATGCAATCAGTGTTGTCACTGGAGAAGAGATCTAGAGTCACCAAATCAATGTGAAGCAGCCAAAGAAAGTTGTGAGCTCCTAGCCAAATTGCAATCCGATCATCTTTTCGTGAAAAATCTTGATCCAATCTCCATTCCGCAAAATCACAATCCGATATTGATGGAAATCCGTCCACCATGTGATTCCGGTTGACGACGACAACTAGGAGTCTTTGACGGAGATTCGACGCTAATGTGATGGCAACGTCTGGTGTCAAAGCTTGCAAACGTGAAGCAGAGACACCGTTGATCATGGGAGAGTCACCAAGATCTAGTGACTGCAACCGTAACCTCTAGATCACCACGAGATCGTGGTGGAGGCAACAAGATCACAATGATAAATCGCCGGCAACGAGCTTCCCACGAGCACGATGAGTCTTGTGACGGTGAAGGAGATTGGATCAATTTTCTGGCGAGGGGAGAGAGTGTTGGTGGGGGAGAGGGGGAGAGAGCGAGAATTGTATTTTTTTAAATTTTTTTAATAATAAATTAGTAATTTACTTATAATTAATCACTGATTGACAAATGATCAATCAGTGATTGATTACAAAATTTTTGAGTTATATCAGTTAATCAGTGATTAACCGTGTGGTTAATCAATGATTTACTAATGATCAATGAGTGATTAACTAATAATCAATCAATGATTAATTGATAGTCAAAGAAAAAAGGTCTTTTAATTTATTTTTAAAAACATGAGCTTTTTAACTATTTTAAAATCTTGGGCCATTTATTCAAAAACTTACTAAAAAAAGGTCATTTAGCTATAAACCTCTTCAAATAATTATGTTTATGTTTTTTTTTTTTTTGGGTATCTTTTTAATGTTTGTTTGGAGGTCAAAAAAATTAAAACTGTCATAGTTTTTTGAGAAACAATCCTACAAATAACTCTTATCATTATCATTATTATTATTATTATTATTATTATTATTATTATTATTAATGTTGTTATTATAAGTAGGGATGTGTGAGTAAATGATCTTTTTTTTTTTTAAGTTTTTTAACAAATAACCGAAAAATTATAAAATTAAATAAATAAATTTTTAAAAAATATCAATATAATTAATATATGAAATAATGATTAATTAATATTAATCTGTATATTTATTTATTGATTATGGGAACTGTAGTTTGGTTTCCATCTCATCTAAACTAAGTTGTACTTTTTTCATAATGATTTTTGTCTTTTTCTGAAAACGTTTTTTGTCTTTTCTGAAAAATTACTATTGAAACTGAAAAATCTTAAACTAAACTCATTCACCAAACACCGTAATTTTTCTAAATTAAAAAGATTTCGGCCATCAATTATTATTATTATTTTATTATGGGCGTTCTCAAGAATATGAGCCGTGTATTTGGATAGAAGAATAACGTAAAGTTGGGGTTAAAGTACGAAGTAAATTCTCAAGCAAACTGCAGTATCTATTACTCTATATGACGCTGCACATAACAAGGAGTTTCTGATATTTGTTTGTGCCTGAAAAATTGACCATACGAAGTTGCCATCGAAAAAGATCACGCCCTTCGCAAAGAACCAACTTATATCGAACCAACTTATGTCGTGTTTTGTAGAAATAAGAGATGTAACATGAAATTTATCTATTATTATATAAATATTATGTTGCAATCACACTTCTATATGCGTGCACATCTTTCGTGAAAAACTGCAAGACAAACCCAATGACTTTATTGGATGTTCGTAAAAGGACTTTTCTTTTGTCTCTGTTTTTTTTTTTTTTTTTGGGTCTATAAGTTCATGACAGGACTTGTGGAGAGGAAATTTCATGTTTGATGCTCTAGTTTCTTAGCTAACACCTAATTTCAGACATGGGATTCAGCCAGTATGCATGACTGAGTACGACTGCTGTCCCCATAGACTTTTTGAAATAACTTTAAATTTTGATGGTTGTTCTATGTTGCACAAACTCAAAATCCGTTCTTTCATATCGGTCTTCTTTAAAACTTTGCATTTTAGCAAACGCCTTCGCTAAACTAAAAAGCTGGCTCCACCGCTGGATCTAATTTTGATAATTTTGAAAGTAGCTACTTTGTGAACTTCATGCAAAGATGTTTCAGAAAAGGGTTCACCAAACGAATCTCTCTACTTCTGTAGTACATTTAGGAACAGACATAAATAAATAAGAAAGTAGAAGCTGAACAGAAAAACATAACACGTTGTACTTCGAGAGACCAAAATAGTAAGATTTTGTCACAGTAAATTAGTACCACCTCAATTTGCGCCATCCTACAAAAAGACAATTCGACTTTTTTTTTTTTTAATGTACAAAGAAAAGGCACAAGAAACGTTGCCCTGCCTACCACTGATTTCCATTCCCTCAAAAAAAAAAAAATAAAATAAAAAAAAAAATAACCCTTGAAAAGTAAGATTATATGTATAGAAGACCAATCATCACTCAGAAACAAACAACAACAACAATTGCCATGTCCTCACCAACCCCACCTATCTTTTACCAAAAAAGAAAATGACCTATATGCCCATTGGACATTTCTCAAGAAGCATTTACCTGTGCTAGAGGCATAGGCAACATGTTGCAGTGTAGAGCAACCGATATGTTTGATCATTGTCTGCTTTGAGTTGTTTCTAATTCTCTGGATGTAGTTGGTTGCGAGGGGTTTCCGGGGGGAGATTCTTCTATAGGCCTTTGGATCATAGTGTTGTTGCTAGCCGAAATGGATCGCTCGTGGCCAGGTAGTAGCCACTGCTGAGAATGTTCGCTTGGGACCTCAGAATCATCAAAGGAGTGAGCCCTGCTGAACATTACTGGCCTGGCATGTTTTGCTCCAAGAGATTCTTGTAACGGCAGACGGCAAACGGGACAAGTGGACTGTTTTCTGAGCCATACGTCAATGCAAGAGAGATGGAAGTTGTGGCCACATTTGGGCATGATTCTTAGTACTTCCTTCTCTTGGTACTCACCCAAACATATCGAGCACCTGCATTGACAAAACGAGAAAATGACAAGTTTTCGAACTCAATTTCCAAAAGTATTATGGTTCCATGGCTAAGGAGATTTCTTCGAAATACCAATTAAGCAAGTAATTCTAAGAGCACTAAGATATTTAATGCCCATTTGGGATTTGATTCTCCAGGTCTCATATTTACATTCGCACAAACTTCTAAGAAGAATTATGTGATAGGGTATGAAAAAATACCTTACCAGTATGATAGAATTTGACTGTTAGATTTTTTAAGTTCCATTAAATAATCATATTATTTTCCTTAAAAAAATAATCATATATTTTTTTAATATGATACAATTACGATTAATCTAACAATTAAAATTGTATTTTATCAAAAGGTATTTTCTCATATCCTGTCACAAAATTCACCGCTTTCTAAACATAAACCCGTTGGCGAAAAGAATATAAAAGTGATTAGTGCGTAAGCCTGTACACTTTCCACTAGAAGTTACTTTTTTCAAAATGATTGACATGAAGTCAGAGTGCAAGTAATTTTTAAAGTAATAGCAATCTTTAATAGCCGTTGCCGTAATATTTGACTACTAAGATGGCACATAACAAAGTTATCTTTCAATTGTCGAATATGAGAAGTATGTGATAGAGTATGAAAAACATACCATATCAGTAAAATACAATAATTTTGAATCGTCATATTAATATCAAAATCATATTTAATTTAGAAAAACTATGATCCACAAAGATACTACAGTTAAGAAACTGTCGTATTGGTACCACAGCATTGGCATGTTGAACCTTATACAACGTATCAAAAACAAACAACAATTTAACGAACAGTTGGTTAAGATTTGTCAAATACGGGCGGCTAAACTTACTGTGTGTCTTCTATAGAACTGAAAGCCTCTTGGTTGAACTTCATAGTGGGAATTGCAGCAACGAGAACTGGTTCGAGGCCTGAACTAGCATGGTGGTGCTCTGGCTGCCAGCAAACAATGAAAGCTTAAAATCCTATCTCCAAACTGAAGCACTAATCCATAGAAGAAAGAAAAAACAAAACTCATGATTAATACACGACCACAAAAAAATGCAAAATTTACAGTTTTAGTCTAATTAAACCCGCCAATCACAACAGGGTACGGACCAAACTATTTCACTATTCAAGTCAACCAAGGTCCACACCAACATTGATTGAATTGAGCAAACTACATTTTGCACATCTTTAGCTTTCCTTCCCCTCCAGCAATTACATTGTTTCAACATTTAAAACTAAACAAGTATGCATGTATTTCGTGATTGCAAATATAGACTACTGGTAATTACACACCTGATTCTACCGTAAGGTAATTAGATCGAATTACCCCTATATTTATCTATATTTCTATCCAAGAACAATAAGTTGGAAACACTCAAACCCAAAAATTAAAACAAGAGAAAAAGAAGACCAAAATGAAATCAAATCTCTCGGCAAGATGTAAAGTGAAGCATAACAGATCAACCCCAATAGAACCAACTCAACTACTATTGCATAAAAAGTCAAAAACTTCGTAAAAGCTGATGAAATCAGACGGTACCTGCTCAAGATCAATCCTTGATTCAATCTCAAACATGGGCCGTGATTCGTTCCTCCGGAGCCTCCCACAAATGATTCTTGTGCAGACAAACACAATAAAAGTTGCACTCATACCAAACCCAATAATAGTAGTAATTAAATTCATACCTGTGCCCACCATCTTCTTCAGGCTTCACCCAAACAACACACGCCCAAAATCCCAAAGAGGAAAATTTAAAAAAAAATAAAAAGAAAAAGAAAAACACCAAAACAAAGACACACCCACTGTTCCAACAAGAAAAAGAAAGACTTTTGAAAGAAAACCAAGAATCCCCACAAGCCTAAAACCACAAAGAAACCTAAGCAAAAGCCAGAGATCTGGAAATTTTCAGGAATTGACCAGGTTTGGAGCCAGATTGGGAAGATAAATCACAAGGGAGAAAAAAACCCATTTGGGATTTCAACCAATTTGTGAAGACTCAAAAGGGCGACAAGTGAAAACAATAATAACAATAATAACAATAATAATAGTAATTAAGAAGGCAATGAAACGGAGTAAATGAAAGGGATGAGGAAAAAGCAGAGCTATGGAAGAAGAGAAGAAGGGAGGAGAGTAGAGGAGAGAAGACGAATCGTTTTCTTGCTCTTTGGAATCGTATTCATGGTGGGGTCCATTCAAAAAAGGCGGAAATGGGACCCATCATGGGATATAGTGATACGATCCGACGATTGAGGATGGCTGTCAGCTATGGCGGCAAAAGAAGCAAAAACGGTAAAAAGTGGATTTTTATGGGATTCCCATGTTGTGTAGTTTAGTTTGTTTGTCTGTTTTATCAGGTTATTTAAGTGTGAGAGAAAGAGAGAGAGAGAATCTTAAGGGTGGTTCTTTGCTTTAGCTTGCTTCTCATCTTTCTTGCGTCTTCTCTTGGTGATTTTTCAACCATACTACTTCTGGATAAGGCATAGACTTGGTCAAACTATATTCTCAATTTTCGTGTTTTTTTTCTTTTTCATTTGTCAGGGTATTTTTGACAAATCCTTTTTTTTTTTTTTGTAAGTTTTAATTATGCAGCTCAACTGTGGGGGTTTTTTTTTAAATAAAAAACAAAATTATTAGTATCATCGCATCTTTATATTTATCATTTATATAAGAAATCTTAAAATTTATTAATAGGATGAAAATGGTCTGTTCCAATTTTAATCCAATGGTAAGTCTAATTTCACATAAAATATTATAGATCAAACCAGGTATAGATTTACTAATGGCTTAGTGGAGGAATATATATATATATTTTTTCTTTTAATTTGACTTTGAAAATTTTATAGTATTTCTTCTTTGTTTTCATTAAAAATTAAAAAATTCTCACATATTTCTCATTAAAATTTTACCCTTTAAATTTTATATTTGAATATTATTTATTATTTTTTTAAATTGATGTATCCCTATTAAAATATATATCCAACTCCACCGTAAGATCCACTGCTATATAGAGTACCGACCTGGCATGACTTTTTTAATTAGGCCGTCCAATATTATATTTATGGACATCTTAAAAGGAAAGTAATACATTCTTACTATTTCACCAATCTATTGACAATGAGTCCCATAGAGGCCAGGTTGAATGAATAAGAAAATTTTCTAGACGGCTCAATTGCAATCTTTTATAGTTTTTTGAGACGACGTAATCTTTTATAGTTGTTTTCTTATTTCAAATGTAAAATTATAGTTGTTTTCTTATTTAAATTGTAAAATTAATATCAAGTGTCTCTATCATTAGGTGTTTTCCTTTATAATTCTGCTTCTTCTTTTTTTTTTTTTTAATTAATACGTGACGAAAGTTTTAATCAATACTTGGCTTTCGCCAAGAAGTGATATATGAATTTAATATGGATTCCCTATTTCGTTACTTTTTCATTTATGGTAGTTGGAATTTTTGTCATTTTAATATTTAGGAATCAACGGATGGGAAGAAGAACATTTTGTTCTCGCTTTTCATAAAGGAAAAAAAAATTAAAACAAATAAAAAAAAGGAAGAATACTTGGGCACTCTGACAAGGTATTGTTCTGATAATGGATGTAGATTCTAACCCTTTTTTTTCTTTTCTTTTTTTTCTTTTTTTGGTTAGAACGCAGATTCCAATCTTAAAACTGAAATTTTCCTTTATTCTCCTCTTAACTCTTAATTAAGAATAATGGATTAAAATAGTACCTTAATTATTTAATAAGTGACAATTTAATTTTTATTAATTTTAATTGAAAATACTCTAAGCGATTATTTGGAAGTTTAGTTAAAATTTAAAGTTTGAACTAAAAATTTTGTCTTTTTCTGAAAGGATTCTTTGTCTTTTCTAAAAATGTTTTTTATCTTATCTAAAAAGTTAACAAAAATTATTATTACAACTTAAAAATCTTAACTCAAACTTACACACCAAACACCCTCTAAATTTTTTAATAGTTGATAATCTTTTTTTTTATACAAAATTATTAAGTTTCTAAGCAAAAACATCACACACTTGGGCCTAAAAACTAGTAAAAGACGAAAATAACCTTATGAAAAGAAAATTCCCCTGAACTCTCTCCCTCTCTCTGATTCTCACCCTCGAACTTTCTCTATCACTGTCTACCTTTGCAGACTCCGGCGACGGCCTCCATCTACGGCGAAGGGAGCTGACACGGACTTGCGATGATGCTCCCCACGAACTCGCGACGGACTTTAACGACGGCAAAGCCAGATCTCGCGAAGATGGGCCCCTCGAGCTCTTGTCCACCCCCGATGACGATGGCGACGACGCTCCCAACAACACTTGTCAGAGCTTGAGGAGATCCGTTCATCGACAAAGCTCCCGACGATGGAAACTCCGTCACGCCGCCTTAGACCCCTTTAACCAAAACCCATTTCCAAATTCCACAAAATAACTCAAAAAAAAGGGCACAAAGCCATGGGAGTTTTGGTTTGAAGCAGATCCAAGTCTGGCTTTCTCTCTCTGTCTCTCTCTCTCTCCTTTTTTTTTTTTTTTTTTTTTTCAGATTTACTCATTTAAAAAAATGGAAAAAAAAATATTATATATGATTTTAATAAAATGACCCTTTTTGTTTGGTCATGGCATCTGCATATAACTAATTTAGTTAAAAAAAATTAATGGGGTTTGATAGAAATAATCAAGATTATTAATATTTTAAGAGATTATTTTGATCAAAATAAAAAATAAAAAAAAAGATAGAGACAAAATCATTAATTTGTAAAGAATTTGGAGATTATTTTAACCAATTACTCCTTAATTAAAATTGTTTAAAAAAATTTCTCAAGTAAAATTGAACTAATCTTTTATATATTTAAAAAATAATTACAAATATAATCTAATAATTATTACGTATCTGATTCTAACATAAAATGTAGAATTCGAATTCCTTAATCTCAAGTTAATATATATATATACAATAATATAATATAATATGGATGCTATGAATTTCAATACAAGGCACTGCAATTTATTATTTTTTAATAGGAAAATGCAACTAAATTGCGCAAGCTTTGCATTTCTTTTAGAAGAAAATTTTCAAACAATCTATAATTACGTTATTCAATTATTAAGATTTGATAAATCTATTGTCAATGAAGTAATTAACACTTTAAGTACAAAATCTGGTGGAGCTAAAATTCATTGCTTGTGGAATTCGTCCTATATGTGGGTCCACATGGTACCTTCTTGACGTTAGGGGTAAGAGACGTGATACAATCACCCCCCCTAATCCATATTTTTTCATGCAAAATACATAAATAAACTAGTGATATATAGTCGATTGTATCTATAGCAACAAAATAAAAATAAACAAATAAATAAATAATCAATTGTCAGAGGCAGACATGAATTGCCTTTGATGTATCCGTCGTCCACCAAACAAATCTAATCAGCTTTTTAAGGTTAGAATGCACAATTGGTGTACTTCTTGTCCTTGTTTGGAAAAATAAAGTAAAAATAAAAATTTGTATGCTGTGAAAGGGATTTTTTTTTTTTTTTTTTCATTTCTTTCATCTCTAGAGAAAATTATGTGGCTGCCAATGTAATAGAAAAAAAGGAAACAATTTCACTTAATGTATTCAATTTCAGTATAATTACAGCAAGCTCAACAATGTATCATCTGCCGAAAAATATCTCAAAATGTGATTATTTTTTCATTATTTAGATATTAGATTAACTTTTCATCAATCTCATCTATGAAAAAAATAAATAAATAACAATTTTCAAAAGATAATTAGAGTAAATAATATGTTTTTAAAATAGTTGAAATAAATAGCTCATTTATCAGGTAATTAAACGGTTTATTTATACAGATTTACCAATTTAATCTGCTATTTACTCTAAATATTTTAAAACCTATATTTACTTCAAATATTTTTTGTAGAAATTCTATTTAAGTAAACCGGATTTAACTAATAAATCATAATTGTTTTAATAAAGCCTGCTTCTCTCTCTCGTTGTTGCGCGCCTTTACTCTACAAAACCAGTGCTAAAGTATTATTACTATCTACATAGGGAATGAGGTTTGTTAGACAAGCAATATTTTTATCTAATTCAGACCGTTAAAAAGTTAATCTAATAATTAAAAAATTGCAATTCTTAACATGGGGATTTTTTTTTTTTTGTTTTTTCATTTCTTTCATCTCTAGAGAAAATTATGTGGCTACCAATGTAACAGAAAAAAAGGAATCAATTTCACTTAATGTATTCAATTTCAGTCTAATTATAGCAAGCTCAACAATGGATCATCCACCAAAAAATATCTGCAAATGTGATTATTTTTTCATTATTTAGATATTAGATTAACTTTTCATCAATCTCATCTATGAGAAAGAAACAAAGAACAATTTTCAAAAGATAATTAAAGTAAATAATATGTTTTTAATTGAAATAAATAGCACATTTACCAGGTAATTAATTAATTTACTTATATCAAATATATCAAGCAAATCTGTTATTTACTTTAAATATTTTAAAAACCTATATCTACTTCAAATATTTTTTTTTTGTGAAAATTCTATTTATTATAATTTTCTTATTAAAAATTTGTTACACATTATACAAAACTACTTATAGTTATTTATCATCATAATTATTTATAATCAGACCATTAAAAAATTAATATAATAATTAATTATAATTTTTACGGGGTGATTCAAAGTACAATTTTTATCACAAATCTCACTATCAGTCAAATCACTATTAATAATCAGATCATTAAAAAATTAATATAATAATTTAATTATAATTTTTACGGGGGTGATTCAAAGTACAGTTTTTACCGCAAATCTCACTATCAATCAAATTACAAGTTTCTGCGACTCTTTAAACTTTTGTGGAATTTTCCACTTTATACGTAAAATAAATACTAGACTGTCACATTCCAACAGGAAACTGAAATGAACTTGGTCTCTGATGTGAATTTGCGTATATAATGTCCCACCCACCACGTTAAAAGGAATACTTCCAAAAAGACACAACTTACGATGGAACAAACACACTGTATCACAATAAATCCATTTTGTGCCCACCGTTTTCAGTGTAAAAAAAAATTTACCATTCAATGTATTGAGAAAACACTCATTGAAAACTAACGCATTACTAGGCGATATGTTTTTGGATCTTGTTTTGGTTTTTTTAGGATCCCTTTGGTGAATGAGTTTGAATTGAAAAAGTACAGTTTGAGTTAAAAATTTTTACTGACTTTTCAGAAAAGACAAAAACTTTTTTAGAAAATGACAAAAACATTTTTAGAAAATGACAAAAATTGAAATGAAAAAGTACAGTTTGAGTTAAATTATCAAACAAGACCTCATTTTGTTTGGAGTCTAGTTTTCCTTTACACACTTGATAACACTGTGTACTCAAATCTGATCAATCATAGAAAGCATCCACACCACATGAGAAAACCTCACCCACGTGCATCCTATTCTTTCACATGCCAAATTCCGGACACACATGAATCCTCGAAATTCGAGATAATGTTGGCAAAGACTTATCGTCCATTTGCAGAGGTTTTAGATATGTAATTTTTGGAGATGTTTAAATTGGAATTTTGAAAATGTGTATTTGCTTGTAAAAAATTGTTTGGAGTAAAAAAAAAAAAAGTGTAAAAACTTAAAATATGTTAGGAAAAAATTAATATGAATCTTATTTTATTTCTCTTAAAATTCTATACAATTTAAAATAAAAATAATCTTATTTGGACTTGAAATAACAGAGTTATAGACCTTCAAAATTTGAGTTTACTATAAACATTTGGAGATATGAATAATGAAAAGTTGTTTTGAATTAAGGAAAAAGACCCAACAAAAAAAAAAATGGAAACTAGATGTCAAATGTGCCCCAAACAGGCCCTTAACTGATTTGCAGAATAGTGGTCTTATATGTAACATATAAATATAGAGATCATGGCGTGATCAATTTTTAAACCATAAAGCAAAAAAGTTTGAGAAAGCCTTTTCATTAAAAGCTTCGTTAGATATATCGTACTAATAGTACAAGCTTTCATTCATTAGACTTCATCAAAATCAATCAAAATGAAAAAAAAAAATAAATAAATAAAAAATGATAGAATATAAATAGATTTGATTGTGTTATCTACAGGCACTACAACAAACAGCACTTTTAGCTATGACAAAATGCCGTCGCTAAAAATGGAATGCCGTCACAAATAAATCTCTTGATGACATTGCAAATAAGTCGTTGTTAAAACCTGGTTGCAAAAACCTTATTAGTGACAACATTGAGTCGTCGCTTATACAATTGCAATGATAATAGTCACTAAAAAAGTTGTCGCAACTAAGAAAGCCAATTCCATAAAAAATGACATCGCATAAGATTATTTATGATAACAAATTTAAAACTTGTCATTGCTATATCGTTATATGCTGACATGTCATTGAGTATTTGATACAACAATTTTAAAATATATTATCGCAAATACCTCTCGTCTCTTTTCTTTTTGCGATTACACAATGTCGTCTTAAATGTGTAAATATTTTTTTTTAATTTTTAAATATTATAATAAATAAATAAATAAAGTATCAACAGCAAATAAAATGCAGATTAATTTTAGTATTAATATTACAAAGGAAATTAATAATAAAATAAATTATTCATGATTACATATAAAATTCATAAATCCAATGTTAGATATGTCTTAATAGTTAAACAAGATAATTAAAAGTACAAACATCTGAACTCCTAAATTTGCAATCTCGTCGTCATCGTCGGCGGCATCATCATCGACCTGCAGGGACGGGGCATTCGTCGAAGGGTGTGGAGTGACAAGGTCTTTGGAAGAAATACCAGGCGCTAATCTGAGGTTGGGTAACAACTCAGATATCACCTATTGCATTGTCATCTAGTTCGTGTATAGTTCGTGTACATGTTCTTTAGATTGACCTCCAGGTAATTAATACATGATACTCCAATGGAAGTTGCGATGACGATGAGTACTCTGACTGGAATCCCAAGGATGAAGAAACGCTAGGGACTGTCCTCCGTGGAAGTGTGGGGCCTACTTCCATCATATGCCCTTGACATGTACCTAGGACATGCTAAAGAATGGTGTACTCCTGAACTGCAGATGAAGACGAGCCGAAAACCGATTGTGACATCTAAGTTGCTTTGTCACCCTCCATCAAATTATGCACGATTTATTCAACAAACATGTCAATTTAAATAATTAAAAGTAATAAATATAAATACTTACAAACATTTGCTCAGCTTGGGGGTTAACCCAATTTGGCCCACAAAGATGCATGGCACCCTAATTATCGATCAACAACTACAATTGCTGGGTCTGTGTATTTAACTGTGCAACAAATTGATTTTGTTAATATATATATATATATATATATATATATAGTTCATTAATAGATTTAAATGTAGAAAAAACACTTATGTAAAAATCTCACCTTCTTATTGTGGTGGTTTGCGTATGAGGTTTTGCCATGCAATCTCTCCCACTTATAATTGTTGTGGTTCTTTGAATTTGTCGCCAACATTTTCTACAAATAGTCAATTACATTTTTAGCACATTTGATTATATTTAATGATAAATATCAAATCATAAAAATTTAATAACTATTTCTAACCTTAAACTTATCGGTCATAACCTGTCGCAGAAACGACCCTAATGTTGTTTGTTTCTAAAAGCCTCGGGGGGGGGGGGGGGGGGGGGGGGGGGAGGGGGGGAGGGGGGGTGAGCTCCGACATACTCTTCATTGTTCGCACCTCCAAATCAATCGGTCATGTGTATGAAGTAGTTATGGAGCTCATTCTTCTAGTCTTTATAGCACTTTGCACAATCGCAGTCGATGATAGACCAAATCAATCCACCATTCGCATCCAAGTCGAAGTTAAACCAATCTTGCAACAACAATGTCAAAGCATTTTCATTTGAAGTAGTTATCTCTGGGGGCGGGGCGGGGCGGGGCGGGGGGGGGGGTTGAGCTTTGACATACTCCTCATTGTCAACACCTCCAAGATCTTTGAAGTAGTTATGGAGGTCATTCTTCCAATCTTTGTAGCCCTTTGCGCAATCACGGTCAATGATAGACTGAATCAATCCACTATTTGCATCCAAGTTGAAGTCAAACTAATCTTGCAACAATAGTGTCAGAGAATTTTCATTTGTTTAAAAATTTAATATCTTTAATTCAATCAAATTACAGTATTCAGAAATTATTACCATCATTCGATTCAGAATGAGCTTCTTTAAATCAACGTCTACTTGCTTCCAGTTCCAAGTATTGTGGAAGGGCTCAAGTGCGTCCCTAGTATGGACTCCAATTGCACTGTCATACCATGGGCCATTATCTTCAATGGCATTCCATGTCTAACTGGTATGGTTGAATTGGACATTCAACTTCCCCTCAAGCGCCACCTTCCAGGTGACATCAAGCAACTTGGCTAGACCCCACCTGCAGAGCCAGCACATATAGCAACTATTCCAGACATTGATGTCTAGTTATCAAAATAGAAATAATTTATTAATTAATATTAATAAATTAATGATTATTAATTAATAAATTAATTATTAATTCCTTTAATATAATTAACTAATTAATTTTTTTAATTTCTTAATTATTATTAATTTATTAATAATAATTAACAAAATATTATTAACAAATTAATTTATTAATTATTATATTAATTTTTACTAATATCTTATTAATTATTATTAATAAATTAATTATTATTATTAATTATTATTAATTTGTTAATTATAATTAATATATTAATTAATTATTATTTTCTTAATTATTATTAATTAATTAATTTTTATTAATTTCTTAATTATTAATTATTATTAATTTACTTATTTTTGTTAATTCCTTAATTATTATTAATTAATTAATTTTTTATTAATTTCTTAATTTTTATACCATCAAAAAAATATTTCAACATAAAAATTAAAAAAAAAAACCAACAGACCACATCATCATCAACATTATCATTCCATCCAAAAAAAATTCAATTAAAAAAAAAACAACAACAAACCACATCATCATCATCATCATCATCATCATCTTCATTCCATTAAAAAAAAAAAAAAACAAACAAAACCAAAACCAAAACCAAAACTAAAAAACCAGAAAACCATATCATCATCACCACCACCACCACCAACACCAACACCACCACCACCATTTCATCCACAAACCAAAATACCCAAACAAAAAACCTTAGGAAAAAAAAAAAAAAAAAAAAACTCACAAAAATCAAACCCACTAGGACGGGGTTAGAGTTGGCAACGAAGGTGAAGGCTCAGAAAGCATGGTGGCGAGGCTCCAGCGAGGCTTTTTTTTTTTTTTTTTATATGGTGGAAAGGGGTCGGATTTTGATTGAGAGGTTGAGGGTATGGAGTTTTTCAAGGCAAAATGTCGGAGAAACTCGGAGAGGGAGAGGGAGATGGAGAGAATCAAATAGGGAGAGAGAGAGGGAAAGGGAGAGAATAGGAAGGGGGAGTGGAGAAAATCTCACCCAGAAATGGAGAAGAAGGCTGTTTGATCTGGGTTATACATGTTAGTATTTGCAACAACATTGTTGTTGCTAATACCCTTATGTATTGTCGTAAATAACTTCAGAAACGAAGGCATCCTCTTAAAAATCCTTAAGAATCCTCTCAAATAAGCAAATACTTTCAAATTTTCACAAATTTTAATAAAACCGCCTTAATTTTGGGAAACTTTCCTGAACATTATTTGCAATGACAATATAGACATGTCATCGCAACTAATATTTCGAGATTCGCCATTATGGCTGGCTTTTTTTTCACAAAAAAATTAGATTCCAAGTATTTGCGACGACACAGTTGTTGCTAATACTTTCCCATTAAATTAATAGTTAAATGTTGCCAGCTGTCAAATGATGATTTATTTGCGACAATATTGTCACCGCAAATAGCTATATTTGGCGCCATTTTGCTCCCACTAGTAATGATATGGCGCTAATATTTTATTTTTTGTTTTTGCAACGGCATGTCATCGCAAATAAATGGTTTGAAACGATGACAAGTCGTCACAATTAGTTTACAATGACAGTGGAACTTGGAAATGATTCTGAATATTAGCGAAGCTGTGTCGTCTCATATTATTGCACATTAGCGACGACAAAAGTATCATCGTTAATAATATCGTTGCTAATAACGTAGATAGATTGTAGCAGTGAGGGTTTTTTTTTTTTTTTTTTTTTAATTCATGTCACTTCATAATTCTCCATTTTTTAATACGAAATCAATCAAATCTCCAAAGCTTATATAAAAATTAAACTAGACAGTTAAAGCTAACCTGAAGTACAATTAGATCTATTTGTTTTAGTTTTTAAGATGTAAAGTATTAAAATAAATTTTTGTATTCAAACTTCCTCAATAATTTTTTTAGGATGTGGTTGACCTTAAATAAAATTTTATCATTACTACATAGAGAATTTAGGGGGCATGAAAGTCTTAGATTTGAGAATTCTATACGTTTATGTGCAGAGAAAGTTTTATATGTGTATAATTTATTTTATGTCCTCTGACCTGATTTTCAAGTCTATTGAAAATAAAGTTCATGAATAGTTGTACGAGTTTATATATAAATATATAAATTAGTGGATAGACAATAAAGATAAATAGATTAATGATTCATTTGAGATTTAAGTTAAACTCTAACTAAATTAAACGTTTTCACCTCAGATTTTAGTTTTTTCTGAAAAGTTAATAAAAATTTAAATTAGTTTTTAAAAAATTAACCAACTCTAACTTAAAAATTCCATCTCCTATTAACTTCTCAAACGAAGGTTAATTTTAATACACATAAGTATCAATATATATATATATGCACACACATACATACATATATATATATATATATATATATATATCATGTAACTAATTTGGAGACCTCACATTGTTCAGGGGTTTTAGGCGAGGGCTTAACTAGCCTTGCCCTCGAGACAGTACCAGGCACACTTCTATGAAATCATTGGTCATGTGATAAGTAGCTGTCGTAACTATTGT
This sequence comes from Ficus microcarpa, assembly GCA_025413485.1. Taxonomy (NCBI): domain Eukaryota; kingdom Viridiplantae; phylum Streptophyta; class Magnoliopsida; order Rosales; family Moraceae; genus Ficus; species Ficus microcarpa. The sequence goes on from CM046383.1 coordinate 21,417,348, forward strand.
TTTTACATGTTAGAGTGCTAGGACTGGCTTTTTCCTAAAAGATTCGAACACAAGCACAGTAATGTTTGGTGGAAAATGCTCCAGTACCTTTTGGAACCGAACATTGTCCTCACACGTACCAAAATTGTACCACAAGTGAATTATGTTATCATGTGACAACACATGAGTTGTCGTCACAAAGTAGGCCACCAAATCATGCCAATGAGAGTTTGCCAACTCAATAAATATGGTTGGGTCAAATCATTGGATCAGATTGCAATTTTTCCATAAATTTAGCGCCCTTGAGCAAGAAAGAGATGTCTGTTAGGACGTCAAAGCCTAAAAAGTCGGGTGAGAAAAGTTTATCATCATCTCTAGTGAAACAAAGGAGATACTTTTAGTTGCTACCAGAAAAAAAAAAAAAAAAAAAATACTTTTAGACTGAAACAAAGGTTGTTCTTGGCCGCCAAAAGTCAATAAATAGAAGAAAAATAAGGGGATATTGGTGAATGAGTTGAGTTTGAAAATTTTAAGTTTTAATAGTAATTTTTGTTAACTTTTTAGAAAAGATAAAAAAAAATTTATAAAAGACAAAAAATTTTTTTTCAGAAAAAGACAAAAAAAAGTACAGTTTAACTTGAGTTAAACTTGTCAACCAAACAGGTCCTAAATAAATAAAACAAGCAAGTTCCTGAAATAGTGAAGCCATCAGATAATGCACTTTCAAACAACAAAGATACACCTCATGTTCAAGCCTGATTCTTTGAAAATAAATGATATTTTAACATCTGAATTTATCATACTATTACAATTTACGTCATGAATTTTAATTATGAGATATGTCTTCTAAACTTAGAAATATGTAGCAGAACATCCCCAATATATAACATAATAACTTTTAGATGATAATTGACATGTGACATTAAGTAATTTAAAATTTTCAATTTTGATAACAGTGAATTGAAAACATTAATTCAATAAATTTGTGTTAAAATAGTTAAGACGACAATTTCCGTTACTAAGTGATGGCCTATTTATATGCAAGTCGTATGGCAATTTCCGTCAAAAATTAAAATTTTCATCAATTGAGAGATTTTGCTATACATTTTTAAGTTCAAGAGGCAAATCATGTACAAAGTTCAGTGGCACCGTGCAAAAGGGCCAAAAAAATTTAGTAAGAGCAACTTTCGACGATTGAGATCACTAGTTAGAAAATCAAATCAAAATAGAAATAATATAGAAAATAAAGAAATGATAGTTCAAGACAATAGTCAACTTATAGATTTTTTTTTTTCCTTCGTACTAAAAATCTAGGGTCTACCCATGGTAGCTAGGTTACCCACCGGCACTATACCATGAATGAACCACTTTTTTTTTTTTTTTTTCTTTTCTTTTGTTTTGTTTGTTTTTTTTTTTTTTTTCGGTGGGACGTGAATGAACCACCTTTTTTTTTTTTTTTTTTGGTAGAATCATGAATGTACCACTTACACTCTAGAAAATCTAGATTATTCGATGTCTTTTTCTTCTTCATGTTGTTATTGATAGTTTCATTATTTATAGATCATGTGTTTATTCTTTACTCTTTAGCAGTATTTAGGGTTCGTTTGGCATTTAAGTTTAAACTGTATTTTTTTTATCTCAATTTTTATTTTTTTCTAAAAAAATTTTATCTTTTCTAAAAAGTCAACAAAAATTACTACTAAAATTTAAAATTTTCGATTCAAACTCATTCACCAAACGGACTCTTAACGTTTCAATTCAAGAATAACCAAGGTCTTCTTTACTAGTGTTTCATTAATACTATTTTTTTTTTTTTTTTTTTGCAAAAGTTCATTAATACTAGTTAATCTTTACTATTTCTTGACATTTAAAAAAAAAAAAAAAAAAAAAAAAAAACCTGGTTAACTTTTGAAGTACTCATAAATGCCAAGCTTTGATAGGAATCTGCCGATCAAGGAAAAGCTTCAGTCCTTACCAGCAACTGCCCAACCAAAGCAGATGTCTTTACCGCATCGGCTTCAATCTCACCGTGATATCTAGATCCGCCGTTTGAGTTAGATCCGGGATTCGAGTTTGAATGCCAGCACATTTATATTCATTTCTTTTTAGATCAGTTTCTTTATTATGTTCAAGGGCTAGGTGGAGCTCTGTCTTTATCCCCAAGTATTCGGAAAACACGAATTAACCCCTAAGAAAACATCTAAAATAAACGGTTATACCGTACGTGTAAGTAAATTTATAAGTATTGAATAATGGATAAATCGATCTGTATTATTAAAATCAAAACTATTTTTCTCATGTGAGGCGAACAATAAAAGATTTTGACAATTGATGAATTTATCTAAATATTTATCATTATTGTTGGACTCAAAATGGACGTCAATCCAATTTTATTACCCATCGTTAACAAAAGTTTAAATTACACACGGAAGAAAGAGGTAAAAAAAAAAAAAAAAGACGCAACAAAAGTAACATCAAAAGGTAGAATCCAAGAAAAGGAATTCAAATCAAGAATCATTCACTAAAGAAAACGACCAAAAACACTACAAGACACAACCACAAACAAACTGACATATGTATACATGTATATATATATATATATATATACACACATATATCATAGAATACTTCTCGGCACTAACGCCAACAAGTGGAGTCCACAGACCTTCCATCATGAAAATCCTCAAGCATAAAGATGTGACTAATGAAAAAGAAAGAAAAAAAAAAAAAAAAAAAGAATCAGCTAAATCTTATCCACGTTTGTTTGTGTTTCCAAACCACAATTTAGACCAAAGGATCATGATCGTAAAGAAACAAAAGCAGGTAATAATATCATTAATTCATCACCATCCGTTAAAGATATGATTCAGCAAAAGCAATAATTTCTTCCAATATTATTTTTTGATCCAATAAAAAATATATATCATCCAACTTTAGGACATGAAATAAAAAAAAGTTGACCAACTTATGTATGTAACTTGATTAATTCATCACCGTCCATTTGTCAACTTGTAGCAACTAACACAAGATTTTATATGTGTGTGTGTATATATATTCTAGTGGAACGTCCCTAAGGCACGTTCTCTGTTAGTACTTTTTAAAAAAATTTTATTCAAATTATTATATATATATATATATATATCTATCTGTATACTTAACAATATTTGTATGTTCAAGTATGGAAATGCAAATATGGTGAAATATACCATCCATATACGTATAATTATTTATTAAATTTAATTATAATATCATATTTTTTTTAATAATAATTGGTTAAATTTGTTCGAAAGTTGTGAATAAAAATCGATGGTTGAATAAAGGTCAACAATTTTTGTTATATATAATGATGTTAGACACAAATACATGCACAAATAAAAACTTGAAGAAACAAATGCATATTTTCTTCATTTATATATTATAGATGTAGATCTAATAGATAAAACATTATATTATAAAGATTTACAAGTTGAAGTGTTTATGACTATAAAAAGAAGGTGCGAGTAATGATTTAGTCAACATTTTAAACGTCAACTCTGAAAGGAAACACACTAGAAGTGCTTCAACTCTCATTTGTCAAGACAAAAATAATCTAAAACACATTACGAAAATCAAAATGAAATTTTGGAGGACATATTTTAATATAAATTTAAAGTTCAAAAGATGCTTTTGATAAATTTGAGAAAACTATTTTAATGTGACAATTAGGGAAAACAAAAGTATTTATTAGAGTTGTATCGAGAAATTAATATTTAATAGGATTACATCAAAAAAAAAAAAATTTAAGTAGGGATATAGTTGAGAATAACTATTTTAAAGGACTTAAAAAAAAAAAAAAAGAACAGGTCTGAGAAAGAAAATATTTTCATGGGAAAAATTAAAAAAAAAAAAGCAGATTTATTTTTTTAAAAAAGGGCCAAGCTAGAAAACATGTGTTTAACATCAAAAGTTGAAGTGAAAAAGCCATTAGGCTCTCGTGAAACACTCGTAAATATAATGAAAAATAAGATTTTAAAAAACTGGACGTATTTGAGATAATTCTCACCATGGGGCAATTAGTTGAAGAAAGAGTTTTATTAGAACTATGAGTGAAAAAGTAAACATAATTTTGGAGGACTATGTAAAAAATGTTTAAAGGGGCATATTTAAGAAAAAAAAATAATTAAGACATAACTTGGAGAAACAATATCTAAAAATCTTAAAAAAAAAAAAAAAAAAGAATAAGCCATTGAAGTACCAACATGTGGCACATAGAAGTTGAGGAACAAAATAAATATCTCTTCCAATTGTGGAAGTGCAAATTAAAACATTCTCCTTTCTATATAATTCTATAGATACACTAGTTTGAGGAACGTAGTGACAAGAATTTATTTTTATCCTATATATTTTTATTACAAAAATTTTATTTATTAGATGTTAAATAATGTTTCCATACAAAAATTTTTTTTTCTAATTTATTTTCATTAAAAAAATATAAAAATAAAGGCATTATTTAGTTAAAATTTAGGTTAGATTTGAACATGTACCGCTAATGATGGTTGAATGAAAAAAAAAAAAAAAGAAGAAGTTAATTTCAATAATATTACCTCTAAAAATAATTATTTTAAATTCAACATCATTTTTTAAGACTTTCATATCTAACACTGCTATATTAGATTTTGTGGATCCCACATTTTACACTACCACATTTACCCTCAACACAAACCACATGTGAATTCTTGGTCAATATTATAATTACGTAGTGGTAATTATCACAATTACTCTATGAGTCGTGACATAAATTACTAGAGGTAATTATCATTATTACTATGTCGAGACCCAATTAGTTAACAAAGTATTTTTTTTCCTTAAAAAAACCAAATAAATGATTTCTTTTTCCTTTTTGGAAATATGACCAAAAAGTATGATTGTAACAACCCGCCTAGTACAGGCCGTTACCATACTTACGTACATACATGAATTACATATACGAAACTTACTTACTTACTTACTTACTTATTACTTACAGCGGGAATTTTTTTTTTTTTTTTTACGACGCATACGAGCGGATACGGAACATAAATAGCAAACGTATGATAGTATTAATGCATACGAGCGTTGACGTTAAATAACTAGCAGTTGTTAAACATTCCTTAATATACATATAAATTTGAAATGCGTAGCGGCTTCCATTCCCCACATTTTACAGTGCCCGACCACGCTCGTCCATCTTGTATCATCAATTGCCGGTAAGTTGCTTACCTACAGCATAAACTTAAGACAATGAGCTTTCGTTCAGCAAGTACAACTCCTATACCGCGACACATAACCTAACGTACATCTTAACTTATCCTTGTCATAACATAACAATTCATTTCATTACTTAACACATCATCGCATAACGTATGCATGAACTAATTATGTTCATATTATGCTTTCTTATTCAATCCTAGCTTACTTTCATCTCTTATTTTACTCAGGGGCCCTTAACATGAGTGTCTGTACCTGGCGCGCAACTATGGAGTGGTTGGGGCGACCAGTTCCAATTCAAACTCAAATCATAGTCCAATCCGACCTCGGACGGGTAGTACGACACAAGCGACTTGTCGCCTAGGCAACTTGTTGCCTTCTTTCTTTCTTTCGTCGTGTCATTCTTGGACTCATTATTCTTATTAGAATTAGTGAGCATGTATCATGATGCCACCTATTCTTACTTTATAATCATATCACATTCTTAACTTATCATGTATTTCTTACTTAGCATACTTCATAATATAAGCATATCATATTGCATATAACATAGTATCCATCATAGCATATAGCACATATCACATAGCACATAATACATCAATCATACCTAGGTAAGTATACAACTAATAGCCTATGCTGTAGGCGGCGTTGTACTCACCTCTTCTACTATGTCCGAGTTGTTGCTGCTCCACTTCGAGGTACAGCTGCAGGGTACTTCCTGCTTAAACGAAAGATATAGGTAATGTCTCTAATCTCAACCATAATATGTTGGTTCTCAACCAACATTCATGCAATGTTTTAGTTATATGTCCCCTTAAACCATAAACCATAAACCATAAACCATCTTATGTTTGGTTACACTGAGTAACCTTATCCTATTGGGTTATAATAAGTAACACCATGAACGCAGATCCTAACTTAGTAGTAGGTTACGTTGGATAACTTTTTATGCTAAACTCACATGCAACATATAGGATTAGGTCATCACCTAACCTTGGGCTCATAACTTAGTCTTCCTTAATCCATAACCTAATGGGTTATATTGGGTAACCCATTAGATTATCAGTCTAGGTTATACTAGGTTAACCAAGGTTAACCTCTAGGTTTACTAAAGTTAACCTCTATGAGTTAACATTGGGCTTTGGGGTTAAGTCCAGTAACTCGGGTGTCTTTTCCCGGTTACTATCCGTTATCGAATGGCTGATAAAACTTTGGCTTGAAAAATCTTTTTCTTTTTTTTTTTTTTTTGAAAAGTTTGGCAATTAAGCTCAAAACTTCTTTAATTTCTTATAAAAATTCTTACTTCTTGAAATATGATTTTATAAAATGTTTGAGGGCTGAAAACTGCCTTTGGAACAGTTTTCATAGTAAAAACAGTGTTTTTGGAGAGAAATACAGTTTTTCTAAATTGGTTCTAGAAAATCCTGTGCAGGAATTCTTTGTTCCCTGCACAGCCTTTAAGAATCAGTTTGTATTTAAAAATCTGGATTGAATTAGAAAATGTTATCTTCATGAAAGTTTTAGCTCTCAAAGAATTCTAAAACTTTTGTGTTTTAAGAAAAATCCAGTTCAGATGTTAAAACAACCTTATTCTGTGTTGAAGTCACCTGGCCATGAGAAGATACTGGGCACGGCCAGACTCGGTTTTTGCTGAAAACCGAGGCATTGGAGCTCATTTTGATAAACGGTCCACGCAGCCCCCTAGTAAAAACCTTTTTCTACAACTTTCATGTTTTACGTTTTACCCAATTCGGCCTCTAAAGGCCTCAAATTTCCACTTTCCCCGAAACTGGCCAGTTTTGAATCCGAACTAGCAGTTTTGGTTGTTAGGTCCGGTTTACGTCATATTGCGTGAAGTCTAACTCGACCGACCATTTCGGGAGCCTAAACAGCAAGCATGCAGCGTTTCTAACATCCTACTTTATCATTCACGTCAACCCAACGTGTCCATGCAGCCCCTAAACCGATTGCCCTAGTCCTAGGGTTGCATGGTTTTAAGCTTGCATGCAATCAAACCATTCATGCCATACCATTCCATCTCATCTCATCTAGCATCCTAACATGCTTTCACATTCTCATACACGTAATCGGGGACATATAACCACATTTAAACAATCGAGCATGT